>CM055127.1:411357080-411770859 GCA_029206835.1 Rana muscosa
AGAATGAATTCCAAATCTTCAGAACAATGAGTTTGAATCAGTCGAGAAATTGATTGACCAATTCCATTTCTGTGCTGGTTGTAAAGTAGTGGGCCGGGGGAGCCGGCCACCACGTCCTTAACAACCGATGACTCATCAGCTGTCAGCGGGTTTCCCCACTGACAGCTGAATGTAAAAAAAAAAAAAAAAAAGAAGAAAGAATGCTGGCAATGGGAAAAAAATGGTGTGGGGGTCCCCCCTGCAATGCATACCAGGCCCTTAAGGGGAACCACATGCCAAAAAAAAAACTGGCAAGGGGGCCCCCTCAAAATCCATGCCAGACTCTTATCCAAGCATGCAGCCATCAGGGGGAAGGAGGTGGAGGAGTGGAGGAGTGGACGAGTGGAGCGGGGGGGTACCAAAGCACCTAATCCCCATGTTGAGGGATAAGGGCCACAACCACCGCCCAGGGTTGTGGGGATCTGTGCGTTGGGGGCTTATCAGAATCTGGCCGGTATCAATAGAGGTCATTTATTTGTACACAGCAAATGGCCCCTGGTTGTTTTTTCCCCCCTGGAGTCCAGCTTTAACAGAAATAAAATATCAAAGATATTTTACACATTCAGAATAAGTGTGAAAGGCTTTACACATCGTGGAGTAAAAATAAACAAAAAACGTGAAAGAAGGGTGCTCAATCATTGTGTTCACACCACCAACCAGTCAGTCAATGAAATAACACACACATGCGGTTTATTGTAAGTGTACAATAATAAAAAAAAAGACATTCGGAGTGCAATACTACCTGTCAGAAATGCTGAAGCTTTTGTCTAATATTGGACTATAAAAATATTACGTTGAGCATTCTTGCACACTAAGCTTATAATAATGATTGAGTGGGTTAATCTAATCTACTTTAAAGCTGGCTACACATCTACACGAGAAAAAATCTGTACAAGGCACGATCGTTCGATTCTCTTACAATGTGTACACGACTTTTGACATCCAATTCAGACTTTTCAAACAAAAAACTTACGAAGGGACAGACTTCAAAATGTTTCTTATACACAACGAATGATTGTCATTTAATGTGTACGGTTTTCATACAAGAAAAAATCAGATGCAAAATACGGCTCGTGATCAGAATTCATTACATTAAATCCTTCCTCAGTACCAACTTGCTGCGAAATATCGAGGAAAATACGGACCGCCCAATTTTCTTATAGTGCATACCACCTTATCTGGAGGAGCACCTTGCTGCCTTTACGATTACTGTCTAGTGGAAACCTCTACACGTAGCCTCCTGCTGCTGCAGACAGGCCGGGGTCTCTCAGCTCAGCATCTCCACTAACCAGCTGTTTGATTACTGCTACCATGCAACCCAGATACTTCCAGAATTCAGTACGGTTTGATTTTGTTCGATGCAATACGGCCAGTCCTCACCCAGTGCTATTTATTAGTCTTTAAAACCAGGTAACACTTGTGTCATAAAACCTGAACTGAAACTCAAATGGTTTTGCGAGGGTGGGCTTTTCCAGGGGTGATGAGCGACAAGTGGTAGCCTTCGATGCGCTTTTCTAAGAGCGGATGGGCAGAGATCTGTAGCAGGGAGCCCCATGAAGATCAATTGAGGCCTATGTGCATTGCACCGTTTAATAAAATATAATCAAATGCTCCATACAAGGAAACGAGCCTCAGAATTAGCTCAATTACATTCCAACTCATCAACGCAATTTAATGCAAAGAAGAAAAAAAAACAAAAAAACAAATGCAGGACTAACAATCACATGTTAATGGGAGTCCAACGTCTACAATAATTTATGCTTGTGTGAACAGAGTCCTGTGGTATGAGCTATTTCCAGCAGACGGCCTTCCTCATACAAGGAGCCCAATTAAAACTGTAGATATTTTCTAATAAAAGATACATTTCAAATAAGTAGTAAAAACAGGATATGTTCCCAAAAGCACAGATGAAGCCAAAAAGCTTAAATACATATTCAAACGATTTTACCATTTTATTTCTTTGCAAATCATCTCTGTGTACTGGCAGTTACCGACTATATAATAAGGTAGGTGACACCAATGTCTCTGCCTTCATTCTGAGCATTGTCAAGATCAACAGGGTCAGCCAGGGGGATCTATGAACAAAAACCTTCTGCTTAAAGCTTGCAATGGATGGACCGAAACTCAGCCAGTTCAGCAGGGACGAGATGAATTTCAACGATCGGCTTCTCTCAAATGGGAATGTTGGAAAGTTTTCCTTCGATCAGAGCTGCAGCGCAAATCTGTGTCTTCTGACAGCATATTCTAAACATTTGTCAAAATACAATAGAGCAGCAGGGAGGATTCCTTTATCCACTTTGAATAGATGGGATAGTGGAATCCTTTTGCATTTTTTTTTGATTAGCCTGCTGGCTAATCAAAAAGCAACACGATCAATCTATGGCCAACTTAGCAAAACGTCTCTGTAAAGAGGGGGAGCAGCACTTCTGCTCATCTGGGAAGAGGACCAATAGTCATCGTAATTCACCCATTAGTTATTCTCTTAATGAGGGTCAAAGGCTCTCCGTAGACATGAGACCTTGTCTAATCTGGCAAAAAATGGATTGTTTGTAACCTTAAAGTGATTGTAAGGCTTAATTTTTATTTATTTTTTTAATAAACAAACATGTCATATTTGCCTCCACTGTGCAGCTCGTTTTGCACAGAGTGGCCCCGATCCTCGACTTCTGGGGTCATCCTCTTATCAGAAAACCCCCTAGGAGAAGCGATCTCCCGGGGGGGGTTACCTTGTGGGCACGCTCCGAGTCCAGCATTTGCGTTCATAGACACGAATGCCGGATTTGCCCCTGCCACCCAGCACCCGCGTCATTGGATTTGATCGACAGTAGCGGGAGCCAATGGATGCATTAAGGTGAAAAAACACGAGGGTTTACAATAGAGCTGCACGATTCTGAGAAAAATCAGAATCACAATTCTTTTGCTTAGAATGAAGATCACGATTCTCTCAGACTCTGGGGTAGCTGACTGTGGTAATATTCATAATATATTACAAGGGACAGTGGTTGCCTGTATTTTAAGTCCACTCCTCACATGCCCCCCTTTAATAGCCTGACAGTCAGACAGGCAATTAAAGGGGGGCATGTGAGGAGTGAACTTAAAATACCGGCAACCACTGTCCCTTATAATATATTATGAATATTACCACAGACTGAGTCAGCTACCCATATTATCAATATTACCACAGTCAGCTACCCCAGACTTTGGGTAGCTGACTGTGGTAATATTCATATTCATAATAAGGGACAGTGGTTGCCGGTATTTTAAGTCCACTCCTCGGCTCACAGGCCCCCCTTTAAAAGCCCGACTGTCATCTGTAAGCCAAGGTCTGGGTCTGGGGTAGCTGGCTCACTGTGGTGTTCATAATAAATGTACTTGGTGGGCACAAGGAAGGAAGCTCACTCACTGTGTTTTGGAATCATCTGGTCATGCTGCTGGTGTGCACACTCACACAGTGCACAGTGCGCACTCACTGCTGTGCTGTGTGTTTCGTTTTTCCCGCTGAGATACGTGGTGGTACCACCCACGCATCGACATCCAGCGGCGCTGCGCCGCATCACGCTCCGATGACTGACGTCAGTTCCGATACCCGCCATTTGCGTTCCACGCTGGTTCCGTGGATCCGGCGGGGAGATAAGAAAAAATTGCGCTACTCCATCCTGAAAATTGCGGGGGGGGGGGGGATCGAGATTGCGATCTTATAACGGTCAATAGTGCAGCTCTAGTTTACAACCCCTCTAGTGTCCATATACACCTTTTCATTGCAATAATGCATACGTCAATACAACGCACATTAAATATGTTCTGAACGATAGTCCTCAAAAGGGATGTGCTGGAACTGGAGAAAGCCCAGAAAAGAGCAAGAAAACTAATAAGAGGGCTGGAGAATCTTCATTATGAGGAATGTTTACAAGCATTAAACATATTCTCCCCGGAGAAGAGATGCTATGGCCCCCTTCAGAATGCAGACTCCTCCAGCTCATCCGCCTACTCAGCAGGAAACTGTCCCCACTGAGCAGGACGACGGCAGGCCCATGTCCGCTCCGCTGATGCAGATTGGACACAGTCCACTTTCCTCTAAAGACAGTCGGATGGAAACGAACAGCCTGTCCATTTCTATCCAACTGTCATCTAATCTGATCCACCAGACAGATGGGGAACGGATCCCCCATCTTTTTTTAGCGGATAGGATTGGATGTCGGTGGGTGTCAATGGACACATTGGGATGGTCAGATCAGGTCCACCAAAAAAACAAACATGTCATACTTGCCTGCTTCGTGCAATTGTTTTGCATAGAGCAGCGCTGATGATCCTCTTCTCGGATCCACCATTAGCGCTCCAGGCCCCACCCTCCAGCTGAGTGACCGGAAAGGAAGCTGTTTGCTATGGGGGCACCCAAGCAGACTCGCTCTCGAGCCGCTGCTCTAGGTGTACATTTACACAAAACACACACACGCAAAACACACACGCAAAACACACACGCAAAACACACAGCGGCTCAGCCCCACCCCTGCTCTCTTCTCATTGGCTCCCTGGCTGTGATTGACAGTAGCAGGGGTCGATGACTCCCACTGCTGTCTTAGCCAGTGAGGAGGAAGAAACCTGGGAGAGTCATTGCTCTCGTGCACATCACTGGATCAAGCAGGTGGAATGTTTCTTTGCCCCACAGTACTTCTGCTTGAAAACAATGCCTGGGTGCCCATCATGCAAATCACATAGCTATATGTTCTCAATATTTCTTCCAACTATTTCTACCTATAGATTCACATACTCCTGTACAGTTGCTGTAAGAAAGAACTGGATTCTGAGTTCTCTATCAATCATCCTTGTGAATGTTTCCATACATGTATAGTTATTCCCTCTGAAAATCAATCAGTTCCCAGTTCAGGTACACAAAACTATTATGCCGCGTACACACGATCATTTTTCCCGTCGGGAAAAATTTAATTTTTTCCTTTGGACGAGAAAAACTATCGTCTGTGGGCTTTTTGACATTTTTCCCGACGGGAAAAACGGCATTAATCACGACGAGAAAAATGAGAACATGCTCTAATTTTTCTCGTTGTGATTCCTGTCATTTTTTTCCGCGGCAGTATTCCCATAGGGAAACACTGCCGCGGAGCCTACACACGGTCGTTTTTCTCGCTAAGAGAAAAAATTACGGGAAAAACAGCCGTGTGTGTGGGGGGGAACAAGCCGTTCCCTCGTTTTTCCTGTCGTGATTCACGGCGGTGTTTTCACCTCCGTGAATCACGATCGTGTACACGTGGCATCAGGGCCAAAAAAAAAAAAATAATAATAATAATAATAATAATAATAATTAGGGGTGCGGAAATTAACGATTAATTGCTCGATTAATCGTTAATTTCTTTAATCGATCAAAATTTTTTGATCGATGACGATCCGCGGAGTGAGCTCCGCGGTCTCGTCCATAGGAAAGGCCGCGGCTTCGGCCTAGCTCCGGAGCGCGGCGGCCATCTTGGACCACCCTGGGGCAGCCTAGTAGCGGCGCGCTGACGTCATCATCAGCCGCCTGCTTGTGCCGTCTACTCTGCGGACGGTTCTGCCTGGATCTTAAGGTTTGGGTAGAGATGTGGACATTACGGGGGAGATGTGGACAATGACATTACAGTGGGAGCACATGTGGGCATTACATTATGGGGGGAGATGTGGGCATTAGAGTATGGGGGCACATGTGGGCATTACGGGGGAGATGTGGACATTACGGTATGGGGGCACATGTGGGTATTACAGTATGGGGGCACATGTGGGCATTACAGTATGGGGGGGAAAAGTGGACATTACGGGGGAGATGTGGACACATGTGGGCATTACAGTATGGGGGGGGGGGGGGAAGTGGACATTACGGGGGAGATGTGGACATTACAGAATGGGAGCACATGTGGACATTACAGAATGGGGGGAGATGTGGACAACAAACTAACTAAGTTTTTCTTAAAGTTTAATAAAAAAAAAATCTTGTAAAAACTGTGTGCGTTATAATTAATCGAAATTAGTCGATTAATCGATTAAAAAAAAAAAACGATTAATCGAACACGAAAATTTTAATCAGTAACAGCCCTAATAATACATATTAAATTTTTTTGTCAAAAAGGAGTAGCATAAAAATATATAAAGCTAATAAAATGAGAACAAAAGTAAATTCTTCCACCTTTCTGGAAAAAGGTCAGTTCCCAGACACTTGAAAATCTGCCTGACTGATTTATCTCGAAAAAAGTATAGCTGCTACAATCTGCCTTTAACTGTCTAAAAGTGTTAGCCAGTGAAGTGACCTGCCTGCAGGGCAATAATCACAGCCTTCACTCAGGAGGTAGAAACAATCTGAAGCCTGGAGCGTCTTAGCCCGGGCTTCCACTAACTCACAGCCCAGGATAATGATGATATCATGATAATGTAATTGCTAGGGAAAGTCATTTCAAGCTCTGCTGTGCCAGGCCCCAATTCAGTACCCCAGGACTGCGATGGAAAATAGACCAGAAGTTTGGGGCTCTTTTTTATTGTGGGTGGGGAAAAGTGTGTGTGTGTGTGTGTGTACAGTAAGAAATGCAACTAAAGAAAAAATTTGTTGCACTAGAATATTAGGCAAATAAGTCGTAAGTGGGACAAGATCAGGGGGCTGTAGAGAATAAATTCACAAATTGCTTAAAGACCTCCTGCATGTGGGCAGCCGAGCCTGATCAATGCTTTTTTCCCTGCCCAGGAAGCTCAGGCGCAGCACAAAGCCTCCCATAGACATAAAATAGCTGTGCACCAATTTACTACGGAATACGCCAATGCCATCACATTCATGTATAGTTAGTCGTATGCAAAAAAAAAAAAAAATAGTAAACTTAATATATTTTGTTTCCACACTCCCGTATGCTATACGCATGTTTATGATGGCACCATCATGCCATAGTACAGAAGCACACAGCAATTTGTGTCTATAGGCGGCTGTACACTGCACCTGGGTGGGGTAGAAATGCAGGCATTCTGTCAGATTACGTGACCCGTTAGAATTGGTCAGACGTTTCGTCGCCATCTTGCTACACCCCGCACTCGTCCATAGTAAGGATACACTGAGAAGGGGGTAAGTGGACATCTTGTTACACCCACCGGAGTTTTGCATTTTACAGGTTTTAACACTAAACTGAGTTTATATAGTCAAATACAGTACTTACAACTCTGTCTTACTGTTTTGATGTTGAATTTTAAAAGCAGCGAACTTCTATAAGATTGACAAAGCTGTAAGATCAGCAAGCTTGCCGCAGCTTTTAAAATTCAACATCTAAACAGTAAGACAGAGTTGAAAGTACTGTATTTGACTATATAAACTCAGTTTACTGTAAAAAAAAAAAAAAAAAGTGTAAAATGCAAAACTCCGGTGGGTGTAACAAGATATCCGCTTACCCCCTTCTTAGTGTATCCTTAATATGGAGGAGTGTGTGGTGTAGCAAGATGGCAGCGAAGGAACGTCACTTCCGTTACCAATTCTGACGGGTCGCCATATCTGACGGAACACCGGCATTTACTTTGCACTGGCTCAGCCACCTGCAGCAACGGAAAAGCTGTAGGGCATGCAGGAAATCCAGGACGCTGTGGAAAGAGATGTCCATCAGACAGGCAGAACCCACAACAAATTCGATTTTTGAATGAATGATAGATTGTCAAAAATAACAACTGTTTGTATTTTTATTACAATGCTGATGTTCTAGAATGAAAGTGCATGCTGTGATCATAAATATACTTTTCAGGTCCATGCACACTGGCTTAAAAAATGTTGCTTCTACGCGATTTTTGTGTTCTGCCTTTAGAAGCAACTCAATGTTATCCTATGTGTCCATGCACATTAGGACGTTAAGAGGCATATTTTGAGTTTAACGTTTAGAGGAAGGAAAAAATAAATCTTCTGGTTCACGTTTCTGATTGGAGCTTGGGGGCAGAAAAAAAAAAAAAAAAAACTGTAAAACTCTACTAAACTTGTCTAAACTTTGTACAAAAAATGCTCTATATGAGCATTTTTTACTCCAGAGAGAACAGATATTTTTTTAAGCCCAGTGTGCATGGAACCCAACAAGGAAAGTGAGGGGCTTTCTACTTTTCAGCACATCAGCCTATCTCTCCACCACGGCCTGTCAAGCTGTGGGGTTACACAAGGGATTAATAAATCATCAGACAAAACTTTCCAACCTAACAGATCCCTGGCCTAGGGACCAAAGTTTGCCATTTTGTGATGGACCCTAATTGTAGGCCTGCAACGATTATTTTCATAATCGATTAATCGGATAATAAACTTTAAAAAAAGTGTGGGGTATAATTTAGTTAATATGTAACAAAAAAAAAAGGCTATTTGTTCTTAACCACTTGAACCCCGGGCTTTTTTTACCACTTCCATACCGGGCCTATTCTGGCACTTCTCTCCTACATGTACAAATCATCATTCTTTTGCTAGAAAATTATTTAGAACCCCCAAACATTATATGTTTTTTTTAGCAGACACCCTAGGCCCAGGGTATAAAATTACGGTCATTACAACTTTTTTCTTGCACGGTATTTGCGCAATAATTTTTCAAACGCCTTTTTTTGGGAAAAAAAATGGTTTCATGAATTAAAAAATAACAAAACACTAAAGTTAGCCCATTTTTGGGGGAAAATATGAAAGATGATGTTACGCAGAGTAAATAGATACCTAACATGTCACGCTTTAAAATTGCGCACACTCATGGAATGGCGCCAAACTTCGGTACTTAAAAATCTCCATAGGCAACGCTTACATTTTTTTAAAGGTTACCAGGTTAGAGTTACAGAGGAGGTTTAGTGCTAGAATTGTTGCAGGCGCGCTAACGCACGCGGCGATACCTCACATATGTGGTTTAAACGGCGTTTACATATGTGGGCGGGACTTGTGTGCGTTCGCTTCTGATCGCAAGCTACCGAGGACAGGGACGTTTTAATTTTTTATTTTACTTCATTGATTTATTTATTCTTACACTTATTTTACTTCTTTTTTTTTTTGATTACTTTTATTCCTATTACAATGAATGTAAACATCCCTTGTAAGAGGAATGGTGTGTGACAGGTCCTCTTTATTGAGAGATGCGGGGTCAATAAGACCCCACATCTCTTCTCCAGGCTGGAAAGCATGAGATCGTGAAAACATTTTTTCACTGATCTCATACTTACTAGCCGCAATGGCGTCATCACATCGCACCCGGGCCTCCGACGGTCATAGAGATGACTGGTGATCATCTGGTCACCAGTCATCTCTTTGTTCATCACGTGACCCACCACCGGCGCCGGACGATTCTCTCCTGGGTCCTCGATGGCACGGGAGAGCCCGGAGAAGCACCGGATGGCGGCAGGGGGGGGGATGTCCCCTCCCGCCGCCTATAAGAACGATCAAGCGGCGGAACCGCCGCTATGATCATTCTTATGGTGCACAGAATCCCAGGCACAACAAAAGGATATCTGAATGATGCCTCTAGCTGCAGGCATCATTCAGATATCCTCCTACAAAGCCGAGGACGTCATATGACGTCCACCCAGGACGGGAGATCCCATCTGTGGACGTCATTTGACTATGGCTGGGTAGGGAAGTGGTTAAATATCTATATGCAGTGGTATATACAAAATAACCAACCAACTATATGGTTAGGGAGCAAAATCTGTAATCCACTCTGAGAATAACAGACAGAAGAGAGAAAAACTGTATATACTATTAGGAGGTTGAATCTGGTAAATATCAGACTCAGAGATCACATTTTTCATTTAACAAATACCAAACCGCTCACATACTGCGGCCTGGCTGCACGAAGCGATGTACCTGTACGTCGGTCCGTGCACAAGATACAGTGGGCACATGCCACGGGCCCCCGCCCGCAGGTCCGGTGGACTTTATCTGCCGAGCCACCCACAATCGTGGTACAGAGGCACAGAACGGAGATCTGCCTATGTAAACAAGCCAGATCCCTGTTCTGACAGGGGACAAATACTGAGATTTATATAAGGAAAAAACTGCGCTAAGACAAAAAATAGATGAATAAGGCAGCAGCAATAATGTGATAAACATACATAAACTGGATAAGAAGAAAAAACTGCGCCAATAATGGTAATAAGGTGCTCCTAAAGACCAACAGAGATAAAAAGTTCCAAATTCTAATCCACAGTAAAGCGAAGAGATCCAATCCCTCAGGGAATCAAATTTGTAGTGTATCAAAGTTCATAAACCATACACTAATAGTAGGTAACGCCATATAAAATGGCTCCTTACCACAGGACTGATGTTGTTGTGCAGGTGGCTTTAGCCCAGCCAAGGCTTCTATCCCTGAAGGAAGATCCAGGTCCCCAGACAATCATCCAAATAAGCCAACTGGACGGCTCAGTTACAAAAAGACAAAAATATAAAGACCATAGGGTGATACCGCAGACATAGGGTTAAACCACCACAGTGCACAGTAAAGTGTAGTGACCACCACCTATGTAGAAATTGGCTGGCTCCTTACCAGATACAGGAAAAAGCAGGCATTAGTTTGTATCAGCCACGATCCTTTCATAAACCCACACACTGGATCCTTAGGAGTTCTATACCATTACCAGGCGCTGTTTGCGCTCTGTATGGGGTAACAAAAAGAAGGGGGGAGACCATAGAGTGATATCCTTATAACAACGACTTTATTAAAATTAAGGTTATACTTACAAAAACAAAGTATTAAGAAAGCAATAAAAAGCGTGCCGGCTGGCATACACAAGTGCCCCATTGAAAACGTTATATATATATATATGACGAAACGCGTCTGGAGGACACGCAGTGACGTCACCACGCAGCTCTACGGAAGGGCACTTGTGTATGCCGGCCGGCGCGCTTTTTATTGCTTTCTTAATACTTCGTTTTTGTAAGTATAACCTTAATTTTAATAAAGTCACTGTTATAAGGATATCACTCTATGGTCTCCCCCCTTCTTTTTGTTACCCCATACGGAGCGCAAGCAGCGCCTGGTAATGGTATAGAACTCCTAAGGATCCAGTGCGTGGGTTTATGAAAGGATCGTGGCTGATACAAACTAATGCCTGCTTTTTCCTGTATCTGGTAAGGAGCCAATTTCTACATAGGTGGTGGTCACTACACTTTACTGTGCACTGTGGTGGTTTAACCCTATGTCTGCGGTATCACCCTATGGTCTTTATATTTTTGTCTTTTTGTAACTGAGCCATCCAGTTGGCTTATTTGGATGATTGTCTGGGGACCTGGATCTTCCTTCAGGGATAGAGGCCTTGGCTGGGCTAAAGCCACCTGCACAACAACAACAGTCCTGTGGTAAGGAGCCATTTTATATGGTGTTACCTACTATTAGTGTATGGTTTATGGCTTTGATGCACTACAAATTTGATTCCCTGAGTGATTGGATCTTTTCGCTTTACTGTGGATTAGAATTTGGAACTTTTTAATCTCTGTTGCTCTTTAGGAGCATCTTATTACCATTATTGGCGCAGTTTTTTCTTCTTATCCAAATACTGAGATTTGCTGTTCCTAGTGATCAGGAACAGCGATCTCTGTTGTCCCAGTTAGCCCACACAGTTCGAACACACCCAGGGAACACAACCACTTGATCGCCCCCTAGTGTTAACCCTTTTCCTGCCAGTGTCATTTAAACATTGATCAGTGCATTTTTTTTAACACTGATTGTAATAATGTCACTGTTCGCCCCAAAAAAGTGTCACTTGACGTTAGATTTGTCTGCCGCAATCCCGCTAAAAATCACAATCCGCCACCATTACCAGTAAAAACAATAAAAAAATTAAATAAATATCCATAAATCTATCCCATAGTTTGTAGATGCTATAAAACTTTTTTGTGCAAACCAGTCAATATATACGCTTATTGCTATTTTTTTTACCAAAAATATGTAGAATACATATTGGCCTAAACTGATGAATAAATGTGTGTTATTTTTTTTTTGGATATGCATTATAGCACAATGTAGCTATACTACAAAATTGTCAGTCTTTTAGTTTATAGTGCAAAAAATTAAAACTGCAGGAGGTGATCAAATACCACCAAAAGAAAGCTCTATTTGTGGGAAAAAAAGGACATCCATTTTGTCACTTATGCTGGCCATACAAAGACAATGCCTTCCTTCAAAAAAATGTCATTGAGAAGGTTTGTTCTATTTTCTAATGGTTAGTGGAGTCAAATTGGCGTTTGTTTTTGATGACGGTGATGGGAAAATTGAAAGGAGCAGAACAGAAGGCTTCTTGGTCAAGTTAAGTTTTCAGACAGGGTATGTGGTTTTCGTTCAGAAATTACAATCGTTTAAAAAGTGAATGTTAAAAGCAAGTGACATTTTCAAAACGACACTCTTTTATTCAACAAATGTACAAAGATTTTTCGTATGAACATTTTCGTCTGAAAATCGATACATGTACGGCCAGCATAAGGCTCGGTTCATACCTATGCAGTTTGCTTTTGATCAATTTCTGGAGTGCTTTTTGTGTGTGTATCTGCACATGCGATTTTGCTGCAATTTACATTTTTAATGCTTTTTTGGGCCAATTTGTTGTTGGGCAAATTAAAAAAACTGCAAACTGCAGTAAAAAACAAACACGCTACATGCTTTTCTGCAGCTTCGCCACTGAAGTCTATTGAACCAAAAAAGCATCTTTTGAAGTCCAGAAATAATTGTTTGCATGAGAAAAAAAAAAAAAAGAAGAAAAACTCTTGTCACATATTTAACACTAAGTGACTTATTTTCTCACACAGCACAAACAAATCCCTTATATAATGTAGCTTACCCATTCCTTAACCCTATTTCTATCTCCTACTACTCTGGATTAATTTGCATGGTCATGGCCCTCTTAACGACCGTATTTATCGGCGTAGAACACACACTTTTTTCCGTGTTATACGCCGATATCATGTTTTCCCAACAGGGGGCGGGGATCGGGCGGTCCGCCCCAGGAGCCACCCATTGGGGGTTGTCAGGCCAGCCGTCCCGCCTCTCCTGGCCCTGGGACAGCGCTCACTGCATAGTTGAGGGGGAAAAAAAGTAGAGCAAAAAAAAAATCACTTGCCAGCCCCTTGTACACCGCTCCTCCTGCGTCTGTGTCATTGAAAAACAAAGCTTGTAAATATCTCAATAGCTCAGTTTTTTTCTGGCTGCTCTCCTCCACCCACTCCTCCTCCTCCGAGTGTAGCTTTAGATTGGAGGAGGAGAGCGGTCACATGACCATCTGTGTAACATCAGGAGAGCAGTCATGTGACCAGGTCAGTGGGAAAAACTGAGCTATTGAGGTATATGGAAGCTTCATTTTACAATAGGAGTGACACAGGAGGAGCAGTGTGGAAGGGGTTGGCAGTGATTTTTTTTTCTTAACTGTAGAGTATACTGGCAGCGCTGTCCCAGAAGACTGGGGGTCTCCTGGGAGTGCAGGGAGGGGGCTGTGTACTGGATGGGGGAGGGGGGAGCTGTGTACTGGATGGGGGAGCTGTGTACTGGATGGGGGAGGGGGGAGCTGTGTACTGGATGGGGGAGGGGGGAGCTGTGTACTGGATGGGGGAGGGGGGAGCTGTGTACTGGATGGGGGAGGGGGGAGCTGTGTACTGGATGGGGGAGGGGGGAGCTGTGTACTGGATGGGGGAGGGGAGCTGTGTACTGGATGGGGGAGGGGAGCTGTGTACTGGATGAGGGAGGGGAGCTGTGTACTGGATGAGGGAGGGGAGCTGTGTACTGGATGAGGGAGGGGAGCTGTGTACTGGATGAGGGAGGGGAGCTGTGTACTGGATGGGGGGCTAGGGACTGTACTGTAAAAAAAAAAAAAATCCTTAAACTTCCCTTTTAAAATTGGGGGTGCGTGTTATACGCCGATAAATACGGTACTGTACATATTGTACTGTGCAACTGTAGGTATGGATTTAGTTCTGTAGCATTTACTTATATACTGGTACACAGGAGAGCTTAATAATTAGAAACCAAAAAATAAATCAGTACAGTAGGAAGAACTTTAGGATTAAATGATGTATAAGTACTGTAGGACTGAAAGTTTAATAAAATGTTTACTATTCTAAAAACAAATATGAGGACCTGGTAAAGAAGGATCCACCTTCAAAACATGTGGGGTTGAGGGAGCCTGGCAGCAGTCATCACAGACCGTGTGGACAGAATCTGGACCCAAGCAAGTGACCAACAACAGTTGAATGCATTATTATACTGAACACTGTCGTTTCCATGCGAGTGCAACACCAGGTCTTCTGTTATACCACACGTTTTCCTTTTATTTTTGTAGAAAGTGAACTGGACGTCCAATGTTTCATGTCCCCAGTCTTAGAGTACTGGGGACATGACTGAATAGCAAGGCTTGGTTTGAGAAGTGGAGAGAGACAGTCTAGGCCAGTGATGGCGAACCTTGGCACCCCAGATGTTTTGGAACTACATCTCCCATGTTGCTCAACTACACTGCATAGTGCATGAGCATCATGGGAAATGTAGTTCCAAAGCATCTGGGGTGCCAAGGTTCGCCATCACTGGTCTAGGCTGTGGACTGCAATCAAGGTTTGGCTGGCATCAATCACCAGATTCTGGAATACTCCTCAATGGAGACGGTGGAACTGTATAAGAATGTCATCAGGAGTTTATATTCGGCAGTCAACTACGATTTTCTTTATATATCCCTTAGTACTGGCAGGCATGACATAGGAAACCTGGAAGGATAGCCTTGGGGATAGAGGAAGCACCTGCATTCTAACAGTAATGTAGCACTCCATCCAAGATAAATGCCTTGAAGATCCACACAAAACAAATAATGTAGCAATAGTAGGTACTTCGAGGGCTTCCACAGATGACCAAGGAGGATGATATAATAACTTTGTTGCACTGATGTTTCAGCGAGTCACAGAGAAAGGCAGAAAAATGTTAGGGCAAAAACAGAGAAGACAACATATGGAAAACCTAGCAACGCTGTATGATGCAATGCAAGAATTCGAATGTGTTTAAAGTGGTTCTAAAGTCTCAACGTTTTTTACCTTAATGCATTCTTTGCCCAAGGTGAAAAACCTTCTGGGTGCTGCCCCCCTCCCCCTTATACTTACCTGTGCCCCATCTTGATCCAGCGATGTGTATGAGCCAAGCAAATCTCTGGGGTCTCTCCCTCATTGGCTCACACAGCAACGGGAGCCAACTGTCAATCACAGTCAGTGAGCCAATGAGGAGTTAGCAGGTTGCAGGGCCAAGCCACACTGTGTGAATGGACACACAGAGCATGGCTCAGGAGAAAGCGTGCTTGAGTTCCCCCATAGCAAAAGGTTTGCTGTTGAGGGAACTCGGCAGGAAAGGGAGGAGGAGGCAGAACTATTGGTGGGGGACCCAAAAAGAAGAGGATTGGGGCTTTTGTGAATAGGTTTTTACACTTTTATTAATAAATGGTGCTTGCGTTAACACCCTAGCCTGGTGCACCTACACACAAAATTATATAATATATATATATATATATATATATATATATATATATTTATTACACACACACACAGTATCTCACATTTTTGTAAATATTTTATTATATCTTTTCATGTGACAACAATGATGAAATGACACTTTGCTACAATGTAAAGTAGTGAGTGTACAGCTTGTATAACAGTGTAAATTTGCTGTCCCCTCAAAATAACTCACACAGCCATTAATATCTAAACCGCTGGCAACAAAAGTGAGTACACCCCTAAGGCCCCTTTCACACTGACACGTTTTTCAGGCGGTTTAGCGCTAATAATAGCGCTGCTATACCACCTGAAAAAATCGTGCCTTGCAGTCTTCAGTGTGAAAGCCCAAAGGCTTTCACACTGAAGCGGTGCGCTAGCAGGACCGCTCCAAAAGTCCTGCTAGCCGCATCTTTACAGCGGTGAAGGAGCAGTGTGTTCACCGCTGCTGCCCATTGAAAGCAATGGGAAACCGTGGTAATACCGCCCGCAATGCGCCTCTGCAGAGGCGCATTGCGGGCGGTATTAACCCTTTTTCGGCCGCTAGCGGGGGTTAAATTCACCCCGCTAGCGGTAAAAACAAAGGTATAGCGGCGCTAAAAATAGCGCCGCTATACCCACAGCGCACCTTCCCGCCCCAGTGTGAAAGGGGCCTTAGTGAAAATGTTCAAATTGGACCCAATTGGCCATTTTCCTCCCCGGTGTCATGTGACTCGTTAGGGTTGCAAGGTCTCAGGTGTGAATGGGGAGCAGGTGTGTTAGATTTGGTGTTATCGCTCTCACTCTCTCATACTGGGCACTGGAAGTTCAACATGGCACCTCGTGACAAAGAACTCTGAGGATCTGGAAAAAAAAAGAATTGTTGCTCTATATAAAAAGATGGCCAAGGCTATAAGAAGATTGCCAAGACCCTGAAACTGAGCTGCAGCACGGTGGTCAAGATCATACAGCGGTTTAACAGGATAGGTTCCACTCAGAACAGGCCTCGCCATGGTCAACCAAAGAAGTTGAGTGCACGTGCTCAGCGTCATATCCAGAGGTTGTCTTTGGGAAATAGACGTATGAGTGCTGCCAGCATTGCTGCAGAGGTTGAAGGGGTGGGGGGGTCAGCCTGTCAGTGCTCAGACCATACGCCACACACTGCATCAAATTGGTCTGCATGGCTGTCCTTCCAGAAGGAAGCCTCTTCTAACGGATGATGGACAAGAAAGCAAACAGTTTGCTGAAGACAAGCAGACTAAGGACATGGATTACTGGAACCATGTCCTGTGGTCTGATGAGACCAAGATAAACTTATTTGGTTCAGATGGTGTCAAGCGTGTGTGGCGGCAACCAGGAGAGGAGTACAAAGACAAGGTGTGTCTTGCCTACATTCAAGCACGGTGGTGGGAGTGTCATGGTCTGGGGCTGCATGAGTGCTGTTGGCACTGGGGAGCTACAGTTCATTGAGGGAACCATGACTGAGCCGCAGGGTAGTATTTTTGCATGATAACGACCCCAAACCTCCAAGAGGACCACTGCCTTGCTAAAGAAGCTTAGGGTAAAGGTGATGGACTTGCCAAACCCAAACCCTATTGAGCATCTGTGGGGCATCCTCAAAGTGAAGGTGGAGGAGTGCAAGGTCTCTAACATCCAACAGCTCCGTGATGTCATCATGGAGGAGTGGAAGAGGACTCCAGTGGCAACCTGTGAAGCTCTGGTGAACTTCATGCCCAAGAGGGATAAGGCAGTGCTGGAAAATAATGGTGGCCACACAAAATATTGACACTTTGGGTCCAATTTGGACATTTTTACTTAGGGGTGTACTCACTTTTGGTGCCAGCAGTTTAGACATTAATGGCTGTGTGTTGAGTTATTTTGAGAGGACAGCAAATTTACACCGTTATACAAGCTGTACACTCATACTTTACATTGTAGCAGTGTCATTTCTTCAGTGTTGTCACATCAAAAGATATAAAATATCTTTACAAAAATGTGAGGGGTGTACTCACTTTTGTGAGATAATTATATATACACATTATATATATATAATATCAATCACACACACACAGTTATGCAGTGTACAGAAAGAGATAAACATAATTTCTTAATATACTTGCTCAAGCTCAACCCAGATGACTACTATATGATAATGGCACTTTGGTCGAATTTTGATGGCAAACAACAAGCAGGTGAGAAAAGCATGTGTCAAGCCTAAAATGTAACAGAGCGAAAAAGGTAAGCTCATTTCTTGAGAGGATGTCATTAGGAAGCCGGGTTCTGGTAACGCTACGCTGGAAACCTTGTGCTGGCTGTTTTTTCACATGGGCAGTACTTGTTGACAAAGTGCTACAAAAGGCATTTGAGATGGTAACAGCACAAACCTAATGTGTTATCTGCTCAGGCCTTTTAGCAAATTTATTAACACTATTAGCCGGTTTACTTCACCTTCCTGTTAGTGTGAAGTTCTATCACTTACTTAGCCAGGTTTATTAAATACCTGCTGATTAAACGAGAGTCAAAACGACTGATAAGAAAACTGTAATGAGAGGCTGAACTGTGTTTGCAGTAAATACGCCTAGAAAGTATTACATATTAACAAGGGCTAAAATAATAGACAGTTTTCCCGTTTTTATTCACAGTGGGTTTAAAGAGAACATTTTTTTTCTTATTATAGTGCCTGTTCATGTTTGCTTAGGTGTCAATGAACATTAATTGGCTTATTCAATGAGGCAAACTGCAGTAATGCTTAAAGTGCATTTAACCCCCAACAACAAATTTCTCTTATTTGCTACCTTTTGGGGTCTGATAAATATACCATTGGAAGCGTTATGTTCTATCGGTTTGATAACTACAAAATAAACCAGTAGCTACTGTCAGAAATTTAGAGCTGTCCTATCTTGCCCAGTCTGCCTGTGTTATCTCAAGGGGTCTAATCAGCCCTCCCAGTTCTTATCCTGGACTACAAAAAACAATTCCCTCCCTATGTTGTAAATACGAGAGGAGGAGGGGATGGGATTGAGTAGTTTAGCAACAGACAACTGGGCAGAGCTGACACTATTTTTTTGCAATTTAAATACAGAAAAGTCACTGTGTTCTCATCTCACAAGACATGGAGTTAATTTTTGGCATCTCAAATTTTATTTTTAAGTACTTGAATATAAATCTAATGACGCCTGCACCACAGCTATAGTACCTAGTACTTGCAGAGTCTTTAAAGGGATGAAACATGGAGGACACGTGCATGTATTTTAGAGATGTACAGCATATGTTTTCTTTTTTGCCCCAACATACACTTTAATGGCCAAGAACATATCCCTTTACTGCTCAGACCTAAAGACCAACTCTAACCTAAATGGACATTACAAGCTGGCAAGCTGTAATAGATGCTTGCTTCCTCTATCTTTGGTGCCAGCGTTAAGACATGCCAAACAAAATGTGTAATTCTGCCCAACTACCACTGCCATTGTAAGGGCTAATAGGGGCGTTGTGCTCTTCCAGTTGATTTCCTATAGTAATTTGGATTGGGTCTTCCTGTAACTAAAAACAAATCTAACTGCTATAGGCTTCTACACTTTGGTGATACAAAATTTTCTATTTTAAAAAGGAAAAGACTCCTTTGTATAGCATTACGCAATGCCCACATCCTCCCCCTGTTCCTGGGGCCAGAAATTCTAAGGTTTGTGAATGCTGCTTTAGCGTTTTACCACTGCACTACACTTGTGTGCACTGCCATTTTGTCTCATTGAAGAGATAATTAAAGTTTCTCCAGTTTTGGATGGAGTAAGCCAAAACTGAAACCGATCAGGTTTTTTATTGCCAGCTATGTAGCCACTGAAATTTCACTTCGATGTCCAGTGATTACCATCACTGGGACAGAAACTGATGGGAAAATAAAAATGTTATAGTCGTCATTGAAACTGAAAGAGCACAGCTTCTAATACACGATCAGTTGTAACAAATTTTGCAATATTCACACACACAGAGGTAAAACATTTAAGATACGGAAGTTCTATTGGAGGACGAATATCTTCATTAGATGGACCACATAGCGGAAGAGATCCAGTGCAAACAATACCCATAAGTGGGCAAAGTCAATATTTACTACCAATACACAGGTTGTTATGGTCCAAGAGATACTGCACATACTGGCGACTGTTTTATGGTACCCTGGGAAGATGAGGGTGGTTGCGACTACATACATTAGAAAGCCTTGTTAGCGCTCTATTTTCTCCAAATAAGGCAGCGCTTAAGGAGGTGTTCTGGCCCCCCACTAAAAATGTAAAGCCAGCAGCTACAAATACTGTAGCTGCTGACTTTTAATATGAGGACACTTACCTGTCCAGGGATTTTCGGATCGGCTGTCGGGTGCTGCCGCCATTCCTGTTAAGGGAAACCAGCAATAGAGCCTTTCAGCTTCACAGCCTGTTCCCTACTGCACATGCACAAAGTGTGCTGCGCTTTCTAATTGGCCGAGGGCAGAGGAAGCAGGCCGAACTTCAGAGGGACGACACGGTCTTCTGAAGTGGGGAAGGAGGACATGTCAAAAACAGGTACCCCCCCCTGAAGGATGCCAAATGTGGCACCCGAGGGGGGTGAAAAGACAGATAAGCGGAAGTTCCACTTTTGGGTGGATCTCCCTTTAAGTGTCCACAATCCAGCACACAGGAGGCTTTTTATCCTAATGCATAGAATGCAAAAAAACAAAAACCTTCTGCCTTTACAACCCCTTTGAGTTCCACTTTTCATACAAGCCACGGGTTTGTGTTTTGAAACCTGCTGGTGGATCAGGGCACCCAAGGATGGTCAGATCTTGTTTGCACATTGTATTGCCTTCTAGCATCTTTGAAGATCTAATGGGCATTGTCAGGCAATCCACTATGGTTCTGTTGCTTTTAGAAGAGGAGCTTAAAGAATGGGGATTGGGGGGGGGGGGGGGGACAATATATTTTATTAAAAACAATGAAACACGCTACATAGAGCATAATACTGCCACATACTGGTATATAGCCAGTGCGTGTGTTGACAAACCATAGAAACTAGTAAGCCTGTGTGACTAATAAGTTACATCTCATGCCAAACTCTGAGACATCACTTCTGTCAATAGAAGAGCATGATCCCCTAAAAAATACAGGCTGGCTCCTGAATTCTGCATTTAACTGTTCACCCCTAAAATAGATGACTGTTGGGCAACCCTATTTTTTCATGACCTACATCTACTCCTGCTCAACATTTTACTCCCTCCAAGCATTGCTTCGTTTTAATCTCCAAGCACAAAAAAAAAAAAAAACCAGCAGGAAATGGAACAAAACATTTCCTAACACTATGTATAACTTTGCATCGCTGTGTTCCTATATATTTTTAAATATACAATTTAAACTATGGTATACAAAATTTTGTGCTGAGAAATCCACACTGCTCCAGCTGCACAGGAACCAAAAGTTAACAGTTCAACAACAACTAGCTGGCTGTAGGCTACCCGCACCTGCTGTATTTCCTACAAGTCATAATGTTCATAGGATTCTAATTTTTATATTGCCGTCACAACATAACAGATATTGTTAGGAGATGTAAATAAAATAGATGGAAATCATAGACATAGTTGTTAAAGGCTGTTTATTCCATACTTGAGAAGCAACCTTTTAATACTTTAATTTTGAGAGCATTAAACAACTAGTGTGAAAAACAAGCTGCATGTAAACTACAGCTATAGCGTCTGCTTCAGTGCCTAGCCGCGGCAACCTGTTCTAGGAGGTGTTAATTGGCAATAGGAGTACAAGTCAGAAGCGTGTTCCCCATTGTCCAAGCCCAGCAAGGCTAGGTCATTAAAGTGGAAATGAATTCGTTCCTGCTGATTTAACCCGTTTGAGGCTCAACTGCCAAAGACAGAAAATTAACTAGAAAGTATGAACACAGTCATAACAGTAATTACAAGTAAGAGTGGTATAAAGACAATTCAAGCACACAAAAAAAAAAAAAACACAAATATTTTATTGTTTTTATTTAAAAAATTGCAAGGTTCTTATATGTGTGGTACGCCATGGAACTTTCCTCATTTAATGGTCCATAAAATGAAAACCTTAAAGTGACAGTTGCTAAAAATCCATTTGGAACAAAAGAGCCCCCTGCAACAAAATAATCTAACAAGTGACCTTTCCTGGTCCCCCTGCCATCAATCTCTGCTGTGATCTAAAGAAGGGTCAACTGAAAAATTTTCAGAATGCAACACTTCCGGGAGTGTCCAATTTTTGGTACCCATCTGCAATCTGTGGTTCATCCTGTCGGCCCCTAAGTCACTACAGAATATACAGGTGCATCTAAAAAAAAGTTTGATCATCAAAAAAGTGAATTTATTTTAGTAATTCAATTCAAAAAGTAAAACGCGTATATTATATAGCAGGGTAGATTTGATCGAACAGTCAATTAAAATCACTAGTAAAAAGGCTTGATTTAAATCATAATTTTAAGGCCTCATGCCCACGGACGTTTTAAAAAACGGGCTGTAAAGCTAGTAAAAAAAAAAATGGCGTTAAAAACCGCATTTTTATCTGTGTTTTGCGTTGAATTCAATGCACGTTTAGCCGCGCTAGCTTTCATCTACGTTTCCCTGTCTCTATTCAAAAATCAATGGTTCCCTATGGGTGCCCATTGATTTGAAAAGATAGAAGTCTCACCAGAAGCCGGATCAAGATAATCCGACTTGCGGTGCGACTTGTGTGCTGAGAGTCTTGATAGGGGAACCCCGCGAAAATGTTAAAAAAAAAAAAAAAGTGCGTGAGGTTCCCCCCCAGGACGATACCAGACCCTTCAGTCTGGTATGGATCTTAAGGGAAAGCCCCACGCCAAAAAAATGTTGTTGGGGTCCCCCCACCCCAAAGCACCTTGACACCATGTTGATGAGGACAAGGGCCCTTTCCCAACAACCCTGGCCGTTGGTTGTCGGGGTCTGCGGGCGGGGGGCTTATCGGAATCTGGGAGCCCCCTTTAATAAGGGTGCCCCCAGATCCCGGCCCTCCCACCCTATGTGAATGAGTATGGAGTACAACGTACCCCTACCCATTCACCTGGAATAAAAAGTGTCAAAAATAAAAAACACACTACACAGGTTTTTAAAGTAATTTACTAGGCAGCTCCGGGGGTCCCTTTCGAATTCAGGGGTCTCTATCGACTTTTCTGCTCTCTCCGGCCTCTTCTCCCGCTGTCTTATGTCAGGGACTTTTGCTAGCTCTTGCCCTGTCTTCTCCGTCTTCTTCCGATGTTGACACAACGCTCTCTCCCGCTGTAATGCCGTATGCGTGGTGCGCAACAAATTATATTGGCACTGGGCGTGTCACCGGGTGATGTCATCCGGTGACCCCACCCTATATGACTTCATCGCCCGAGGAATGAGGGGACGGTGACGTCATAAGGGGCGGGGTTTCCCGGTGACCTCGCCCAGTGCCAATATAAGTCGTGTTAACATCGGAAGAAGAGCAGAGGGAAAAAGACGGTGAAGACCGGGCAAGAGCTAGCAAAAGAGCGGGCAAAAAGAGTAGAAGACCCCAGCAGAAGACAGCGGGAGAAGAACCGGAGAGCGCAGAGAAGAGGCCGGAGAGAACCCCGAAGTCTGAAGAGACCACCGAAGCTGCCTAATAAATTACTTTAAAAACCTGTGTAGTGCGTTTTATTTTTGACCCATTTTATTCCAGGTGAATGGGTAGGGGTACCCCATACACATTCACATAGGGTGGGGGGCCAGGATCTGGGGGCACCCTTATTAAAAGGAGGCTCCCAGATTCCAATAAGCCCCCCGCCCGCAGACCCCGACAACCAACGGCCAGAGTTGTTGGGAAGGGGACCTCAAGCACATTTTTTTAAAAATTTTCGCGGGGTTCCCCCATCAAGATTCTCAGCACACAAGTCAACATGGGGGCAAGGTGCTTTGGGTTGGGGCACAGGGCAGGCCAAAGCACCCATCCCCCATGTTGAGGGCATGCGGCCTGGTACGGTTCGGGGGGGGGGGGCGCTTGCTTGTCCCCACCCCCTTTCCTGACCGGCCTGCGTGCTCAGATAAGGGTCTGGTATGGATCTTGGGGGGACCCCCACGCCATTTTTTTGGCATAGGGATTCCTATGAAGATCCATACCAGACCGAATGGTCTGGTATCGTCTTGGGGGAACCTCACGCCAATTTCTTTTTAACATTTTCGCGGGGTTCCCCCTTCAAGATTCTCAGCACACAAGTCGCATCGCAAGTCGGATCATCTTGATCCGACTTCTGGTGCGACTTCTATTCAAATCAATGGGCACCCATATGGAACTATTTTGAATAGAGACAGAATCGCCAGACGAGGCTTAACACAGCGCTAAGCCTCGTTATATCGCGTTCATCACCTTTTTGCCAGCGTCAGACGTTTTTACAGCTCTAGAGCTGGGGGCTCGGACCGTACTGGTCTTGGTTTTTTTTTTTGCAGCTTAAAAACGGCTATGCCATTTACAGCTCAAAAACGCCATGGTGGGCATGAGGCCATAGGCCAACAAGGAGAGGCGTTAAGCTGCAAAAAACGCTCATAAAAGCAGCTGTAAAAACGTCCGTGGGCATGAGGCCTTAAAGAGCAACCATCATCTCTGTCCTGCAGCGGCTCCTCCTCTGACCCGCTGTTGTCTCACCGAAAGTCCCATTCTGTTTAATGGGATGGCTGGTGATGCGGCAGTGACACAACAAGGTGAGGGACGTGGCGGCAGCAGGTGCTGCCATGATGGATCTGAAAGGACAGGTGCCCTTTAAATGTAAGGACTTATTCTTGCTGGTAGTTAGCGGTTAGGTTAGTATAACAGTGATATCAGAACCGATTCAAATCATAATTTGTAAAGTACATAGATTTGCAAAACAATGGGATAAAGAAATATTCCTGAACTTTAGTTTATCTCATGGTTACTGTGAAATCGTGTGAATGCATGTTATCTCAGTTTGGATTCATTGAATGAGTTTACCAAAAATGAAAATATTGCAGAATATCAGCCTCGTGTGCTACATAACCAAGATCCATTTTATGCTGAACTAATTAATGTATCTTAAATCGAAAACTATCTGTAGATACATTTTTACTTCAAAAGCATCTTCCTAAAATAAATTTGATAACAAAAAAAATCGATTTTAAATTTTTTCCAAAATTTGAACACCCAAAATTCAGTATTTGAATATTACACAAGAACACAAAAAAAAAAAAGAAGGATTTAATACAGAAATGTTGACTTACTGAAAAGTATGTCCATGTACCAGTATAGTATGCACTCAATACTTGGTCTGGGCTCCTTTTGCATGAATTACTGCATCAATGCGGCATGGCATGGAGGCGATCTCCCTGTGGCACTGCTGAGACGTTATGGAAGCCCAGGTTTCTTTAATATCGGCCTTCAGCTCATCTGCATTTTTGAGTCTGGGGTCTCTCACCTTCCTGTTGACAAAACCCCACAGATTCTGTATGGGGTTTAGGTCATGAAAGTTTGCTAGCCAATCAAGCACAGTGATACCATGATCATTAAAACCAGGTATTGGTACTTTTGGCATTGTGGGCAGGAGCCAAGTCCTGCTGGAAAATGAAATCAGCATCCCCATAAAGCTGACTTTAGACTTGATAAAACAGTGAATTAACACCAGCAGATGACATGACACCCAAACCATCAGAGACTGTGGAAACTTCACATTGAACCTCATGAAACTTGGATTCTGTTCCTCTCCACTCTTCCTACAGACTCTGAGACCTTGATTTCCAAATGAAATGCAAAATGTACTTTCAACCGAAAAGAGGAATTTGGACCACCGAGCAACAGCCCAGTCCTTTTTCTCTTTAGCCCAGGTAGGACGCTTCTGACTTGTCTCTGGTTCAGGAGTGGCTTGACACAAGGAATGGGACAGTTGTAGCCTATGACCTGGATACGTCTGTGTGTGGTGGCTCTTGAAGCACCGACACCAGCTGTAGTCCAGTCCTTGTGAATCTCTCCCAAAATCTTGAACGGCCTTTGCTTCACAATCCTCTCAAGGCTGCGGGTTATCCCTTTTGCTTGTGCACCTTTTTCTACCACACTTTTTTCTTCCACTCAACTTTCCATTAATATGCTTAGATGCAGCACTCTGAACAGCCAGCTTCTACAGCAATGACCTTTTGGGACTTCCCCTCCTTGTGGAGGGTGTCCATGACGGTCTTCCGGACAACTGTCAAATCAGTAGTCTTTCTCATGATTGTGCAACATACTGAACCAGACAGACAATTTAAAGACTCAGGAAAACTTTTACAGGTGTTTTGAGTTAAATAGGCGATTAGAGTGTGACACCATGTGTCTACAATTTTGAAAATTTTCACAATATTCCAAATTTTCTGAGATACTGAATTTTGGGTTTTCACTAGCTGTAAGCCATAATCGTTAAAATTAAAAGAAAGATATGCTTGAAATATTTCACTCTGTGTGTAATGAATCTATATAAATATACAAGTTTTTTTTTAAATTAAATTACTGGCATAAAAATTCACTTTTTGATGATATTCAATTTTTTTTTTTGTAGATGCACCTCTACAAGGGCCTACACACTGTCAGCATAGAGAGCAATGAGGGCCTGGGAATCTGACACGCATGGACGTTTAAGACCCTACAGATTTTCAACAATTTCCCCTGACCACAACATTATGTAAGACAATCCAGTACCAATTTGCATGCCCTAAACAATCACATAAAAAATAGTTTTTTTGTGTTTGAAAATTCCTAATAAAAGTACATGTAAATTTTAGTTTATAGTTTAAGTCAGGGGTCGGCAACCCGCACCCGGCTCGCCACCGCTAATTGTCCGGCCATCATAATTCACGGGCACCCCGCCCCACAGACATGCTTCATTGGACAGCGTCAAGCAGCTGGTATCACAGGGCTGGATGGGGGCGGGAACCGCTAAAGTTAACGTTTTATATTAAACAGCAGATGATTGGTTGCCGGGCAATCCCAGCAACCAATCACCAACCTCTTGATGTAAAAAGTTAACTTCAGCGGTTCCCGTCCCCATCCAGCACTGTGATACCAGACGCTCGCCACTGTGCTCTACACCTGTGTGAGGTAGGAGAGTTCTACCTAGGCACTGTGCGTTTTTGTATGGGGTGGGCTGCAGAGGACATGATGGGGGCAGAGGACACTATAGGAGTGATGTTAAGAAAGACAGAGGACCCTGCAATATTGGGGGGACCCCATTCTCACTTGGGGACAGGGCCCCCCTATCACCCCATCTGCAGACCATGCTGGCTAGCATCATGCCACCCTTGGGTGCCAGGATGGGGGAGGGGGCAGTAAAATCTGAATCCCCAGTCGCATGCTCCCTCAGGGTGAACTGGCTTTGTATTAGTGAAGCACCTTAAAGTGAGGTAAACCGGTTATTATTACTATGTTAGGATTATTAGTATCTTCATTTATTAGCAGGTGAATGCGGCCTTCCATGCATTCGCATACAATGAATCTGGAAAAAGGTTGCTGACCCCTGGTTTAAGTAGAACTCAATCCATAAGAGTTTGTCTGTTAATTCTGGATAAAGTAGGCAAAGGTTAGAACCGCTCTCAGGATTTTATGGCTATTCGTGTCCCTACTTTTCAATGGGACAGGAAGTTAGGAAAACAAGAACATAGTAAACAAAATATTCTTGTTCTTTTTCCATAAACCAAGAGAGTGGGTGAAGTTTTCAATTTAAGAACTAAAACCCAATATCCATATTTAGGTAGGAAAAAAAGCAATGCGTACAGGTACACTACCAGAATTCCCTTTTGTCAGATTATTTGATCGCTTTCAAGATCGTGTGAATGAATCAATAAAACATTATGTTGTAGAGTTTATTAAAACTATTTTCTTGCCATCATGCCAAGAATACCGATCGGTATGCGAGCCTGTGGCACGGTACAAGCACTGTGTGTGGGAGACACAGTTCATATTAATGGTATTACCTGCAGTCCTGGTGAAAGTCTGGATCAAAGCAGACAGGTCTATCATGATCCATAGTACATCATGACAGAGCACTGTGGGCCAGTTACCTACTACTGTGTGTAGCAGTCAGGCACTCTGTATATACACACTAAGGCTCCACTCACACCTGAAAATAGTGGCAACATACGTTTCCGAACTTTGCAAAATGCGCTATGCGTATTAGGCTGCCATTCATTAAGGGCACGCTAAATATGCTAAAAATAGATGTTTTTTCACGCAACAAAACAAGCAAAAAAGTGTTGTCCAAAAATGCACCAAAGTCCGCTACGAAATAAGATATAGCAACCACTTTGGTACATTTTTGGGATGTAGGACAGCCAATTCATGTGACCTTACATGTCGCGCAAAACATGTGCAAAAAATAAAAAAATAAACCACAACACTGCTGTAAAGCTGAGGTGTGAATGTAGCCTTAAACTGCAGTCTAATCTTGTCTGGGGAATGGAATAACAATATGCAGGCCATATTGTCTGTGGGGGCTGATACAATAGCTATACAAACTATAATGAATACTAAGCTCTCTCAGACTGTACAAAAAGAGAAGTTTGGGAATCGCAAGAAATAAAAATAAAAGTGTTTCTTCTCCATTGGAAAAAATAGGATTTTTTGTACTCACCGTAAAATCCTTTTCTCTGACATCCATGGACTGACACGGTGTCTCTTTACACTTTACACGTGGGTTATGTCCCTGCTTGCAGGAGAAGACCTAGGTAGAATGTGAAATGTTATACATACATTCTAAAAGCCAGAGCTGAACAGCCCCACCCAGGGGGCGGTCCCTCCGGACATAACCCTCCCACTACAGTCAGCAGACTTCAGTTCGTAACAAAGCAGTACAAACTTAAAAAGGAAGGGTGGGTGCCGTGTCAGTCCATGGATGTCAGAGAAAAGGATTTTACGGTGAGTACAAAAAAATCCTATTTTCTCTTACCATCCATGGACTGACACGGTGTCTCTTTACACTTTACACGTGGGATGTCCCAAAGCAGTGTCAAGAGGGATGGGAGCAGTATAAATGGAAAAACCAAAACTTCACTCCAATAAGGCAGAGCTCCTCAACGGAGGAGTTGCAACTTTAAACAGCGGCCTGCAGCACCCTGCGGCCGAAGGAAGCATCCGAAGATGCAGCCACATTAACCTTATAAAAAACTTAAAAGGCATGAACAGACAACCAGGTCGCCGCCTTGCACACTTGTGCAACCGACGCTTGATGTCGGGAAACCCAGGAAGCACCAATTGCCCTGGTGGAATGCGCCGTAACCGGAAAGGGAGGCGCCCGCCCTTTGAGAGCATAGGCTTGAATGACGGTTTGTCTGATTCCCCTAAAATGATGGCAGACGAAACCGCTTGGCCCTGTTATGGACCAGAGACAGTCACAAACAGTGAGTCGGACTTCCGAATAGAAGCAGTAGCAGACAGGTACACCCGTAAGGCTCGTACCACCTCCAATATGTGCAGCGCAAACTCTCTGGGATGCGATGGGCGAGGACACAAGGACGGGAGGGCAATGTCCTCATGTAGGTGAAAGGTCGACACCACCTTTGGCAAAAAAGGAAGGTCGCGGATGCAACACCGCCTTATCCTTATGGATGACCAAATATGGCGACTTGCAGGACAAAGCCGCCAACTCAGACACTCGTCAAACAGAAGTGATTGCCACTAAAAAGGCCACCTTCTGAGACAAGACAAGAGGGGAATATCCCGGATATTTCCAAAAGGAGGTTCCTGGAGGACCGAGAGCACCAAATTCAGATCCCACGGTGGGAGAGGAGGCTTGACAGGAGGGAGCACATGGCGAACCCCCAACACAAGGTGCTAACCAAGAAAAATGACCCGCTAGAGGTCGCTGAAAAAAGACGGCCAAGGCCGAAATCTGATCCTTTATGGTACTCAAAGCAAGCTTTTGGGTCACTCCACACTGCAGAGAACGCAGGATTCTGGGGACGGAATACGTCCGAGGACGCCAGTCCAGCGCTTCGCACATGGCGATATAAGCTTTTCAGGCACGGTGATAGATCTGCCTGGAGGAAGACTTCCGTGTCCTTAACATGGTCAAAATGACCGAGTCCGAGAGACCTCGGTCCCTCAACACCTGGCTTTTAACAGCCCTGCCGTTAAAGCCAGAGACTGTAAGCCGGATGAAACATAGGACCTTGAGACTGAAGGTCCTCCCTCATCGGCAACCGCCAGGGAACGTCCGCGACGAGACGTGCCAGATCAGCGTACCAGTGATGCTGAGGCCAATCCGGAACAATTAGGATCGCCGGAGTTTATATCAGGCGATAAGGACCCTATGGGGCCACCAACGCATCCGAGGCATCGCCCAAGGATCCCTGGATCTGGCCACAACCTCGACCCTTGCGATTGAGTCGAGAGGCCATCAGGTCCACATCCGGCGTGCCCCACCGTCGGTAAAGGGGTTGAAATATGCAAGGACCACTCTTCTTGGTCCGGTGTCTGGCGATTGGCGACTCAGATAGTCCGCCTGCCCATTGTCTATGCCCAGAATGTAAAATGGCCTACAGAGCCGGCACGTTTCTTCCGGCCCACTTCAGGATACGGACTACCTCGGAAGCCGCAGCTGAGCTCCGAGTTCCCCCTTGATGGTTTACATACGCCACCGCCGTGGCGGTGTGACTGGCTCCTGATGGAGCGACCCCATACTCTCTCCGACCTGAGGAGAGACACAGTCCGATGGCCAGTATTTCCAGAACAGTGATTGGTAAACGGGCTCGTCCGGAGTCCAAGGCCTGAGCCGACAGGACTCCCCAGACTCCACCCCAGCCCGTCAGGCTGGTGTCCGTCGTGAGTACCGTCCATTGGATGGGAGGGGAACGACTTTCCGGACCGAAGAGCCGAGGATCTCAACCACCATGTCAGGGGCGCCCTGACCAGGTGAATCACCTGGATCTGAAGATCCAAGGACAACGGGGATTTGTCCCAGGTGGACAAGATCTCCTTCTGCAATGCCCTGGTGTGTGATTGGGCATAGGGAACGGCCGCGAAGGAGGCCACCACGAGTCTCGGGACTTCTCATGCAAAAAACGGATTGACAACCATTTTTGGGATGTCAGCACCCGCACCGCAGACTGAAGTGTCAGCAACTTCTCCAGAGGTAGGATACCTTTGCCTCCAAGGAGTCCAGAATCAGAACTAGATACTCCAGACACTGAGTCGGGACCAGGACTGACTCCTGAATGTTCAGGAACCACCAGAGTCCCTGAGGGTCTAATTGACGATAGTCACCTTTCCTCTAAGTCTGATCCACTTTCTGCTCTTAGCAGAAGATCGTCCAGATAGCCCATGACAGCAATACCTCGCTGTAACAGAAGGCTAGAACCGGAGCAAGCACCTTGGTGAACACTCTTGGTGCCGAGGCTAGGCCGAAAGGAAGAGCCACAATCGATAGTGGACTTCGCTGATCGCAAAGCGCAGAAACTTCTGGTGACTTGCGCAGATCGGAACATGCAAGTAGAAGTCCAAGGACGCCAGAAGAAAATCCCTTTGGTGGAGTGTAGCGATCACCGTGCAAATGGATTCCATGCAGAATTTCTGCACCTTCTCGAAGGCATTCAGGGCCTTAAGGTCCAGGATAGGTCGAACCACGTCCTATTTTTGGGACGACAAACAGATTCAAGTAGAATCCCTGAAAACTCTCCTGTGACGGAACCGGCACAATCACTCCGGACCTGATCAAATCCTGTACAGGCCCCAAGAGGGCTGCCCGACCGGTAGGAAGGAGAGGAAGATTTGAGGGAAAGAATCTGTCTGGGAGCCAGGATCGGAATACTATCCTGTATCCTGAGGTGACCACCTCGCACACCCACCAGTCGGAGATTCGGGAGGACCACCGATTCGTGACCTGCGAAGTCCCCCCCACCCCAGAGTCGGGCGGAGGCAAGACTTCACGCGGAGGCGGGCATGGGAGCCGCTTGTTCGGCTTACGCACCCAGGAGCACTTGTGCCCACCAGCCGCACTGCCGTCAGTCTGAGAGGGTCTACCCGTGGACTGACTGAAGAAAAACTCAGTTTTGCTGGAAAGGAAGGCCCCTGTTTGCGGCGGGCCTCCTCACCCTTGCTAGTCTAAGGAAGAAGAGTGCTTTTACCTCCCATGACATCCATGACGATGTCATCCAGAGCAGCACCGAAAGGTCTACCACCTTTAAATGGTAGATGCGTCAGGAGCTTCCTAAGGCTAGGTCAGCAGACCAGCACTTCAACCAGATAAGACGACGCAATACCACCGCCGAGACAGAGGCCCTGGATATTAAAGGGGCCGCGTCCAACGTGGCGTCGCACACATCAACCAGGCCCTGAACCAGTTGGTGGGCCAAAGCAACTGTGTCTGGAGGAAGATTATGCTCCTGTACAGCTAGGTGCAACATATTTGCCCAACCTGTAAGTGTTTAATACACAAGGGTTGCCGCTACCACAGGCCGTAGGGCGGATCCCAACAAGGCAAACATGGCTCTGCTCACCACTTCTGACCTCCTGTCAGTGGGGCCTCAAATGCAGGAGTCCCCTCCATCGGGAGAGTGATGGCCTTGTTCAACCAGGCGACTGGAGGGTCGACCCTGGGGGAGAAGCCCACTTTTTAAGTAGGGCATCTTCAAGGGGTATCTGATAGACAAACGCCGCGGGACCATAAAAAAAATTCTTCTGCGGCTTTTCCCAGACCCTATCAATGAGCTGGTCAAAGAAAGTACATATGGAAAAACCTCTTTAGAAGGCCTGGCCTTAAAAGAACCAAAGGAGACTGTATCCGCCTGAGGTTCTGCATCCGCAGCATTTTAGCTTGAGAGTGTCCCTCACCGCGGTCATGAGTACACTAACAAGCGCCCTGTCGTTTACTGACTCAGAACTGGAGTTTTCCTCATAAGGAATGTCCTGTTCAAAACCATCCAATACATTCAGAACTAGGGTCCTGAGCGGTAGTGGCTAGGCCCATATCTGAATCAGCGCACTGCCCTCATGAATTAAAGTGGGGAGAGGGCGCTTTTTTGCTCCCTTGCGCTTGCACACAGCTCCCATCCTGGTCAGAAATGATTCCAGGACTGCCCACAACTGGTCCCTAGGGACCGCAGGTCCTGAAGCACTGCCTGTTGTCCACTGACATTTAGGGGAAGCTGGTGACAGAGACTCCATATTGCCCCCCTCTGAGACTCCTCAGATAAAAAGTCCACCCACAGGCTGTGCTGACTGAGGAGGGGGCGCCCAGGGGACTCACCAAACCGGACCAGGGACCGCTCAGTTCCGCTGTCTGTACCGTGCTGTGTCAGCGCTGGTGAGCTGTGAGGAGATTTGCGCTGTTACAGCAGTGCTAGAGGCCAAAACTAGTGCTGAAGAGCGTGCGGGCTACAAGAAAATGGCCGCCGCATTTCACTGAGGCGATCCGCAGCAAGATGGCCGCCATGACTCAGCAAAAGTGAACAAAAACACAGCACACACACAGCGCCACTCGGCGCTCAGGCCCCAAAATACACAAAAAAGGCCCCAAGCATTTCTGCAGACCAGCATTAGCCCTCCAATAACAGTGTGACCCCCAGGCACCCCACACAGCACAGCGCCAGCAATGGTGACAGAGAGTGACAATGAAATACAGGGGGAGACAGGGAAAATCCCCCACAGAGAAACACACAGCCTTTTGTACTCACCTGCAGGCAGGAGAGACTACTTACCCGTCCCCTGAGGGACCCATTGGTGTGTTTCTGACAGGACTATCACAGTGCAGTACTGAGTAGCTGTCGGCCCGGTCCACCGCGAAAGATACAGTCAGTCAGGAACTGTTCAGTCTTGAGAGGACCGTGGGAGCATGAAAGCAAACCCGGCCACCCCTGGAGTCATGGGGCCTGTCGTGAACTGAGTCTCACGCACACAAGGCGAGGATCAGCACGCTCGATGGTCGGACAGGGAAGACTACAAGGATATATCTTGTACCCAACCTGTTGCCCAGCCGACAGTTGATAGAAAATTCTCAAAAATAAAATAAAAAATAATTCCAGAAAAGGAATAAAAATAGGTCAGGAGACTGGCTCCTGAGAGAGCCACGTCTTCTCCTTCTGCTAGGCAGAAAAAAACTGAAGTCTGCTGACTGTAGTGGGAGGGTTATGTCCGGAGGGACCGCCCCCTGGGTGGGGCTGTTCAGCTCTGGCTTAGAGAATGTATGTATAACATTTCACATTCTGCCTAGGTCTTCTCCTGCAAGCAGGGACATAACCCACGTGTAAAGTGTAAAGAGACACCGTGTCAGTCCATGGATGGTAAGAGAAATAAACTTTTCTGATACCTTTTTGTTACATTAGTTATTTTCAATTTGAGCATTTAAGTCATAGGTGTTGCACTGATATTTTTTATTATCCTTATAAGTAAATCATATATATCATTTATACTTGCTTCGGCTTCAACACACATTAATGGCCAGTTTACACTTGCTTCAAAACAATGCTTCAGACAGACTTTGTTAACCACTTCAATACAGGGCACTTTCACCCCCTTCCTGTCCAGGCCATTTTTCAGCACTGTCGCACTTTGAATGACAATTGCGCGGTCATGCAATACTGTACCCAAATTAAATTTATCCTTTTTTTTCCCCCCACAAATGGAGCTTTCTTTTGGTGGTATTTGACAGGTAAAAAAAAGAATAGTGACAAGTATGAAAAAAAAAGAAAAAAAATAGGATTTTTTACTCACCGTAAAATCCTTTTCTCTGAGTCCATGGACCGACACAGCTTCTCTATTGACAAAGTGGGTATTATCCGTTAATTAGGAGTGACTAGGCAGAAAAACTTGTAAAAAGTGTTGCATCACACCTTCTACAGTACCGCCCAGGGGGCGGACCCTCTGGGTATACCCTCAGTCTGCACATCGCAGATCAGTTCGTCAAAAAGCAGTACAAACTTAAAAGGAGGGGTGGGTGCTGTGTCGGTCCATGGACTCAGAGAAAAGGATTTTACGGTGAGTAAAAAATCCTATTTACTCTTTCGTCCATGGACCGACACAGCTTCTCTATTGACAAAGTGGGACGTCCCAAAGCAGTGTCGGAGAAAAAACGAGGGGTGGTAACAGCATAAAAACAAACTTCACCCCAAAACACAAAACAGCACTCCTCCAACGGAGGAGTTGCAACTCTAAACAGCCGCCTGCAAAACCTTGCGGCCGAAAGAGGCATCCGAAGATGCACCTACATCAACTTTGTAGAATTTTGTGAAAGTGTGAGCGGACGACCAAGCCGCCGCTTTACATACTTAGGAAACAGACGCTTGATGTCGGAAAGCCCAAGAGGCACCTATTGCCCTGGTCGAATGCGCCGTGACGGGAAAGGGGGGCGCCTGACCCTTTAAGGCGTAAGCCTGGATTACTATCTGTCGGATCCACCTAGAGATGGTGGCCGATGAGACTGCTTGGCCCTTCTTGGGACCAGCCACCGAAACAAACAGTGAGTCTGACTTCCGGAACAGGGAAGTAGCAGATATGTATACTCTCAAAGCTCGGACAACGTCCAAGGAATGCAACGCCGACTCCTTAGGATTCGACGGCTGAGGACACAAGGATGGAAGTACAATGTCTTCGTTGAGATGAAAAGCCGAAAACGACTTTCGGAAGAAAGGAAGGCTGCGGCCGCAGCACCACCTTATCCTTGTGGAAAATCAAATAGGGAGCCTTGCAGGACAGGGCTGCCAGCTCAGAGACTCGTCTAACTGACGTAACAGCCACCAAAAGACCACCTTCTGAGAAAGTGTCAACAGGGGAATATCTCTAATATTCTCAAACGGTGCCTTCTGAAGCACCGAGAGGACCAGGTTCAAGTCCCATGGAGGTAACGGGGGGCGGACCGGAGGGGCCACATGTCGAACCCCCTGCACAAATGTACTCACGAGAGAGTGAGTCGCCAGGGGTCGCTGAAAAAAGACAGCCAGGGCAGATATCTGTCCCTTAATCGTACTTAGGGCAAGCCTTTGGTCTACCCCATGCTGTAAAAACAGCAGGATTCTGGAAACCAAATAGGTACGCGGATGCCATTTCATTTCCTCACACATGGAGATGTAGGCCCTCCAAGTGCGGTGATAGACCTTCCTAGAGGACGGTTTCCGAGCACTTCTCATAGTAGAGATTACTGAGTCTGACAGGCCCCGATCTCTCAGTACCTGGTTCTCAACAGCCATGCCGTTAAAGCCAATGACTGTAAAGCAGGATGGAATATGGGACCTTGCGATAGCAGGTCCTTCCGTAGTGGTAGGCGCCAGGGGACGTCTGCTACCAGACGTACTAGATCGGCGTACCAAGGACGCTGAGGCCAATCTGGAGCAATTAGGATCATTGGAATTCCCTCTGCCTCCACTCTGCGGAGCAGAAGAGGAAGAAGCCTTAAGGGAGGGAAGGCATAGATTAGCCGATACTGACCCCACGATGCTACCAACGCGTCCGTTGCGTCTGCCCATGGGTCTCTTGACCGGGCCACAAACCTCAATACCTTCCGATTGAGTCGGGAAGCCAGAAGATCTACGTCTGGTGTGCGCCATCTTTGGCAGAGGAGTTGGAACACCTCCGGGTGTAAGGACCATTCTCCCTGGTCCAGCATCTGGCGGCTCAGGTAGTCCGCCTGCCAGTTTTCCACACCCGGAATGTACACGGCCGACAGTGCCGGTACGCTCCTCTCTGCCCACTTCAGGATGCGAGCGATCTCCGATGTTGCAGCTGAGCTTCTTGTTCCTCCTTGATGATTGACATATGCCACTGCTGTGGCGTTGTCTGACTGGATCCTGACTGGACGCCCTTGCAGCCTCTGAGACCATTTGCCCGGATTACCAGGACATTGATCGGCAGGAGGGCTTCCTCTGGGGTCCAGCGACCTTGCGCCGACTGAACACCCCAGACTCCCCCCCAACCTGTAAGGCTGGCGTCCGTCGTGATCACTATCCAGTTAACCGGAAGAAATGACTTCCCGGCCATTAGAGCCGGTGCTGTCAGCCACCATACCAGGGATCTCCTGACTAGGTGGCTCACTCGGATTTGATAATCCAGAGATGAAGGGCATCTGTTCCATCTGGACAGACTTCCTTCTGTAACACTCGAGTGTGGTATTGAGCATATGGGACCGCCTCGAAGGAGGCTACCATGAGGCCCAACACTCGCATGCAAAAACGGAGTGACGACCAATTCCTGGAAGTCAGCTGCCGTACTGCAGCCCGGAGGGTCTGCAGCTTCTCCACAGGGAGGAATACCTTTGCCTCTGAGGAATCCAGAATCAACCCCAGGTACACTAGGCGTTGAGTGGGCACCAATACTGACTTTTGCGTGTTTAGTATCCAACCACAGTCTCGAAGAGTCTGACAGGTAATGGACACGCTTACCTCTAATTCTGAGCTTGAAGGGGCCTTCAGCAGAAGGTCGTCCAAGTAACCTGTAATAGCGATACCCCGCTGTCTTAGAAGTGCCAGAATCGGAGCGAGCACCTTGGTGAACGTCCTGGGTGCTGAGGCAAGGCCAAACGGGAGGGCCACAAACTGGTAGTGGTTCTTCCCGATAGCAAATCGCAGAAACCTCTGGTGTCTGGAGTATATGGGGACATGCAGGTATGCGTCCTTGATGTCCAAGGAGGCCAGAAAGTCCCCCGGATGGAGAGCCGTGATTACAGATCGAACCGACTCCATCCGAAATCTTTGTACCTTCACAAAGCAATTGAGGGCTCTGAGATCCAAGATTGGACGAACCCCCTCCTTCTTTGGCACAATGAACAGATTTGAGTAAAAACCCTGACCCGGTTCCTGTTCTGGAACAACTACCCCGCGTTCCAGTAGACCCTGGATCGCCCCATACAGGGCCTCCCGACGGGTCGGTAGTAGCTGGAGATTGGAGGTGATGAATCTGTCTGGTGGACAAGAGAGAAATTCTATCTTGTAGCCTGAGATTACTTCGCAAACCCACCTGTCGGAGACTAGAGCAGTCCATTGAGTCGCGAATTTGCGAAGACGTCCCCCCACCCGAGAGCTGGGTGGGGGCGGACCTTCATGTGGACGCAGATTTGTCCGCAGGCTTGTTGGGTCTGCGGGACCAAGGACGCTTTTGTCCTTGGGCAGGCGCTTTATCGGCCTGGGGTCTTTACCCTGTCGCCTTGAGGGGGAAAAAAACCCGCTTACGTGCAGTAAAGGAGGGCCCTTGCCCTTGGCGTGGTCCCTTACCCTTGCTAAGTTGGGGAAGCAAAGTGCTTTTACCTCCTGTGGCATCCTTGATGATGTCATCCAGAGAAGCCCCAAAAAGTCTGTCGCCCTTAAAAGGCAGATCCAATAGGGCTTTCTTGGAAGTCTGGTCCGCAGACCAGCCCTTAAGCCAGATCAGGCGGCGTATTGCTACTGCATAAACCGAAGCTCTTGACAGCAGGGGAATAGTATCCATGTCTGACTCGCAGACAAACTTAAGGCCCTGGACCAACTGGTCGGCCAAAGTTATCTCATTAGGAGGAGCATCTCGCTCCTTTAACCCCTGGAGTAGCAATTTTGCCCATTCAGTAAGTGTGTGAGACACTAGGGCCCCCGCCAATGCCGGGCGTACTGCCGAGCCTACCACTGAGTATAGGTAGCGAGCGAGTGCTTCAGCCTTCTTATCCACAGGGTCCTTGAAAACAGGAGCCCCTTCTACTGGAATAGTAGTGGCTCTATTAAGTCTGGACACCGAAGGATCCACTATAGGGGGAGAGGTCCATTTCTTCAGAAAACTCTCCTCAAAGGGGTACCGTACTGCAAACCTCTTTGGGGCTGTAAAGACCCTCAGTGGGTTCTCCCATTCCCTGTATAAGAGTTTGTCAAAATAAGACACACAAGGGAACACCTTAGCAGTGCGGGCAGGTTTATGAAACCCAAAGGGGACTGGAGTATCTGCTACTTCTTCAGTCCTTTCCAACTTTAGCGTATCCCTTACTGCAGTAATAAGGTCAGATACCAAAGCCGTCTCGCGTACTGACCTGGACTTGGAGTCCTCCTCACTGTCCGATCGGTCACGGTCTGCAGTCTCTGATGCATCAGAATCTGGGCCATGAGCCGTAGCTGGACCTGGTTCTGCATCAGAAATATCCCCAGAAGATTGCAGGGGACGGGGGCGTTTATTACCCCCTGTATTCCCGTGTGCTGCTTCCACCCTGGCAGCAAACGCCTCTAGGATTGCCGACATAGCGTCCATAGACACCTCAGGGACACCAGCTGCTAAATCTGGTGTTTCAGGGGAGAAGACATCTGGCTCAGATGCCATGCTGACCACACGCTGACACTCACAGGGCTCCAGGCAAGATATCAATAGACCACCCTCCTGCGCTGCAGAGATGCTGGGTTACCCAGAGGACTCACCACCCTGGATAGGTACTGCTATGCTGCGCCTGTGATGCTGTCCCCTTGCTGCTGTGTCAGTCTGCTTGCTTTTATCAGCACTTCCTGTGTGAATTTTCGCGCCAGTGTAATGCACCCTAGAGGCCGGAGGCTCTCGCAAAATGGTTGCCAAAAACGTCTGTATGGAAGATAATGTGGGCTCTAAGAAAATGGCCACCGACAGAAGATAGAGGTCAGGCAGCCATAGCCCACAAAAAGATGGCCGCCGAACGGCAATATCTGCATACAGGGTGGACAAACATGGCCGCCGATCACCTGATAGGGCCAGTGGGTGTGGCCGAACCACAGGAAGATGGCCGCCAGGCATTTACAAGAGGCCAAACTTGGCATGGACCACCTCAAAATGGCCGCCGACAGCATGAAGACACAGAAACACAGGTAAGCAAAAATGACATTTCTTTTAAATGTTAGTTACAGCCAGTCCCGCTCCAGTGGGACCCCCTAGGTGACCCCCAGCACCCAGCAACCTTTAGCTAGAAGCCCAGGGAGGAGGGAAAGGCAGGGAGAGAGGGAAGAAAGGGGCCACAACCACTTACTTGATCTCTCCAGGAATTTTCAGCTAAATCACCCAGCCGAGGCAGGGGAGTTTTACTTACCTATCCTGCATGTATTCTGCTGGAAGACATTCCAAACAGATCATCGTCCGCGCACGGAAGGTGACTGTTGGCCAGGCATGCTGTGATTGGACCCAGAAGGGACGATCATATGTATGCCCTGGAGCATGACGCTCACCGGACAGGCTGCTGCGACTCGGCCGTAAGGTCAGCCGAAGCCGAGCGGTCCGATGCAGGCCCTGGAGCGTAGGCTCACCGGCCACCCGTGGAGCGGCGGGCATGTCGTGGAAAACCCAGCGCGTAGCTAGGGTCGGCACACGCTCGATGGCCGAAACTGGGGAGACTACAAGGATCGAGGATCCAGCCTGTCACCCAGTCGGCAGTTGATCGAAGATCGCAGGAAACAACAAATGTAGCAAAAAAAAAAGAGATAGATAGATAGATAGATATATCTATCTATCTATCTTTTTTCCCCCGGACCAATGGGCCCGAAGGGAGCCATGTCCTACTCCTTGCTAGACAGAAAAAAACTAATCTGCGATGTGCAGACTGAGAGGGTATACCCAGAGGGTCCGCCCCCTGGGCGGTACTGTAGAAGGTGTGATGCAACACTTTTTACAAGTTTTTCTGCCTAGTCACTCCTAATTAACGGATAATACCCACTTTGTCAATAGAGAAGCTGTGTCGGTCCATGGACGAAAGAGTAAATATATTTTTTACTTTTTGCTATAATAAATATCCCAATTCTCTTTTTTTTTTTTTTTAAACATTTTTTTCCTCAAAAGCAGCAGAGTGGGCACACTCGGTCAAATTTGAAAGCACCACATCCCGATTAATGGATATGAAAAGAGGGGGGAGCAATGAGTACACTAGGTACCCTGGGACTTTAAACTACGGTGCTTAATAGAAAATAACACTGAGATAAAATCGTAGAAAACTTTATTTGATACAATGAAAATACAAATAAGCATAAAATAACCATCCCTGTTGGACAGGTGGCTGTTTGGTCTGTGTGGAATGTCTCTTTTAAAAAACCTGTTGGATTCTGAAAAACTTCTGTCCTTGTTCCCGTGATGGTTTATTAGCCTAGCAAATAGGTGAGTGTACTTTTTGTCCAGTCCAGGTCATGATATATTCTGTATTGTCAACACTTCTCTCCAGCAAATTTTGTTATCAAACATTAGGCTCTGCTTGAATTGCACCCTCTATTTTTTAAAACTCGATTGTAATGCATTCGTCACTCAACCAATCCTTATGTTACTCTTATGTATTGTGTGCTTTCAAAGTAACCTACTTTAGTGTCGATCACTCCTGAGGAAGCTCTGTGTAGCGAAACTAGTCGAGTGACAACATAGCAGTGATTCGCACATATGGCCATCTAGCCATACATCTGCAAGGATGGTTATTTTATGCTTATTTGTATTTTCACTGTATCAAATAAAGTTTTCTACGATTTTATCTCAGTGTCATTTTCTATTAAGCACCGTAGTTTAAAGTCCCAGGGTACCTAGTGTACTCATTGCTCCCCCCTCTTTTCATATTTTTTTCCCCCTCAGTTTAGGCCAATATGTATTCTTCTACATATTTTTGGTAAAAAAAATAAAATAAAAAATAAAAATAAAAAACGCAAAAAAGCGTATATTGATTGGTTTGCGCAAAAGTTATAGCGTTGACAAAATAGGGGATAGATTAATGGCATTTTTATTTTATTTTACTAGTAATGGCGGCGATATGATTTTTATCGTGACTGGACATTTTGGACACTTTTGACACTATTTTGGGACCATTCACATTTATACAGCGATCAGTGCTATAAAAATGCACGGATTATTGTATAAATGTCACTGGCAGGGAAGGAGTCAACACTAGGGGGCAATCAAGGGGTTAAATGTGTTACCTAGAGAGTGATTCTAACTTTAGGGGGAGGGGACTCACAAGGGGAGGAGACTGATCGGTGTTCCTCTGTACAAGGAACACACGATCGGTCTCCTCTCCCGACAGGACGTGGATCTGTGTGTTTACACACAGATCCACGTACCTGGTCTGTTACAAGCAATCGCGGGTGCCCGGCAGACATCGCGGCCGCTGGGCACGCGCATCAGCTCCCGAGTGACACGCCCGCCCCATAGACGGTCAGGAAGCTGAGGACGTCATAAGACGCCCGCCCAGGATGGGAGATTCCTCCTGCGGACTTCACTTGACTATGGGCGGGGAAGCAAGTGGTTAAAGCTCTCTGAACGGCAGTCAAAGCTCCTGTTACTAAATAAAATGGTTAAGCTTACAGTCCTGTTTACACCTTGCTTTTGCTTTGCTGCTGCTTCACCTCAAAAATTATACCCCGTGTAGCTTTAGTAGTGCTTCAAAGCATCTTCAAAACCTTCATAGACGTCTATGGCAAAGCTCACTCGAAGCTCCACGCAAAAGCAAGGTGTAAATAGGACTGCAAGCTAACCATTTAATTTAGTGACAGGAGCTTTTGACTGGTGTTCAGAGAGCTTTACCAAAGCGTATCCGAAGCCATGTTTTGAAGCAAGTGTAAACTAGCCCTTAGTGTAATATGCTCAGCAAATGAGGCAAGCTGGTATTGGACAAAACACTGTGCATGGCAATTAGTTACCAGTCTCCGTACAAAGCACCTGGTTTGCAAACTGACCAAGGAACTCAGATTTAACCCTCACCCCTACAATTTACAAGAAATGTCACCTGTACATTTACTTTAAACAGCAACATGCATTCAAATCTATATGCTGTCAACATGCACTTAATGACTTAATCTGGAGCGTGTGTTTTTGAAGTCACAAACAATGGGCACATCACACAAGGGAGAAAAAAGGTGTGACATTAGAAAAAAAAAAATATTTAATGATGTCATAAGTGGCTCTCTTGTGAGTGGATGTCCTGTGGTCATGGGATAACGAGGACAAACGTATCCCATCATCTTCCAGTCAGAAAGCCTCTAACACCAATTACTAGTGCTTGTAACAAAACTAGACTATGAAACTGGCAATCTTGGGTGGGGGGGGGGGGGGGGGGTTACATTCAGCTTGCCTCAGAAATATATTTTCATCTTAAAGGCAATGCTTGGCCATAATTGTTTTACTGGCTATCTCAGCGATGAGACTTGGAAATGCTAGCTGAAGGTCAGGCCTAGTTCTAAAAATGCATCCAAAGGAATGATATAAACATGATGATTACTTACTAACAAGGGGCAGAAGATAGCTATATATAATGATTTAAGACTCCATTAGATGGCCATGTTAAAGGGGGGTTCCAATCACATTTTGCAAATTTAATAAGTATGTTATTTCATCTGGCAAGACAATTGTGCAATTAAGTTCACTTACTATTTTGAAAACCGCCACCGATCTGCCGAGTGACAGTGTAAAGAGACTTTTATAATCCTTTTCCCCGAAGTTCTCATTTTGCTTGTGGGCATGTGAAGCCCATAAGCACTTACTTCCTGGTCTGTGATGACCAGAGTGACCACCACGGACCGCCCGTCCCATTCTCGCGCAGCACAGTCAACCATTTGGGTTGCCATCACAACCGGCGGCGGAAGTGTCTGCCGTTGTGATGGCAACCAACATCAACAATGAAGAACAGTGTAAAAAGCCTCATTGCATCGCATCACTTCCTGTTTCCAAGTCCCGCAATTCCAGCGCTAGGGGATGCGCACTGCATCCTGGGAAATGATGACACACATTTCCCAGAAGCAATAGCACGCTGAGGAGCCAAGGGAGATGACGACACAATCAGAGGTGATTCAGAAGGCAGATTTTGTGGGATCACATAGCAACAGGTATTTCCAGGTGAGTAAAAAAAAATAAAAAATTATCCAAATGTTTTTTCAGGGTATTATATGCACATTTATGCTGTATTGTATTTTTGGTGGAAACTCCATTTTAAGCAATAAAATAGCTTGTTAAAAAAAAAAAACAGTTATAAATAATGCCTGAATCCATTCTTACTGCCCACAAATCAGGGGATACCCATGGCTGATCCCTATTGAGCGAGCTACAGGGTAGTAAACCCCAGAGCAGTAGCTACAAGACCCAGGAAAGTAGCTACACCAGTCTGAGGGCACAGAGGGAAAGAAAGGGAGGGAAAGAAAGGGAGGGAAAGAAAGGGAGGGAAAGAAAGGGAGGGAAAGAAAGGGAGGGAAAGAAAGGGAGGGAAAGAAAGGGAGGGAAAGAAAGGGAGGGAAAGAAAGGGAGGGAAAGAAAGGGAGGGAAAGAAAGGGAGGGAAAGAAAGGGAGGGAAAGAAAGGGAGGGAAAGAAAGGGAGGGAAAGAAAGGGAGGGAAAGAAAGGGAGGGAAAGAAAGGGTGATGAAACCATGGACAAGCATGTCAATCAAAGAACAAATATTGGTAACATTTTTCTTTGTTTCACGTAATGTTAGCAAGTGCCAAACCCATGAAGAGTTTCACTATGGCATATGAATGAGAATATCAGTGACCAAACATGGGCCAAATATACATACAAAAACATGGGTCTCCACATTGTCAATTACTACCCATCGAATCCTGAATGATATACCTCAGGCCTAAACAATAAGTTCCACCTCCAAGATTTGCACCTTTTTCCAAACAGCTGAGCGGTAGGTTGGCTTGTACTCCATGGGAAACCCCCCCCCTTATCCTCCCATCACACCACCCTACCATACTTATCACCCCTACCCTTGGCCCTTATCCCCTTTGTTCCCTTTCTACTCTCCAGTGGACCTCCACCAGACATTTTCCCCCTGACCCCCGCTTTACGGTGGCGCAACCTTTCTGTTAACACAACACTTATTGGATTCTCTTTACAGTGTTATGGTTTGTTTGTATATTTTTGGGCACATGTCCCTCTAAGCCCAGGTTCACACTGCTCCGACATGAAAGTTGCACGACTTCCGACTCGACTTTGCCCTGCAACTTCAGTCCGACCTTTAATCCAACCTAATGCGACATTTTACACTCTATGCCAATAAAGTTGTATCAAAGTCGGACCAAAGTAGTGCAGGAGGAACCTTTTCTAAAATCAGAGCGACTTGTGTCGGATCAGTTAAGACGGCTCTCGTAGGAAAACATTGAATTTGATAGGTCATGCCACTAGTGCTCTCACAAGTCGGATCCCATGTTGCACCAGTGTGAACCGGGCCCTAATGCTATTTGACACCATGTACTATCTGGTTGATAACACATGCTGATACTGTACTGCAGATTCTCTCATTCATAATACCTCGTCACTTTTGCTGTATGTAACCATATCTGACGAATGATCACTGTACTATGTTGTTTATCAATAAACATAATGGAACACAAAAATAAAAAAAAACTAGTACGTGTCGTACTTTTATTACACCACATACCATTATTATATCACATACATGTAGAGATCCTCAGAGCTGAACAGACCAGTGTCAATTTTTTTTAGCCCAAAAATAGGATTTATTGTACTCACCGTAAAATCCTTTTCTCTGACATCCATGGACTGACACGGTGTCTCTTTACACTTTACACGTGGGTTATGTCCCTGCTTGCAGGAGAAGACCTAGGCAGAATGTGAAATGTTATACATACATTCTAAAAGCCAGAGCTGAACAGCCCCACCCAGGGGGCGGTCCCTCCGGACATAACCCTCCCACTACAGTCAGCAGAATTCAGTTCGTAACAAAGCAGTACAAACTTAAAAAGGAAGGGTGGGTGCCGTGTCAGTCCATGGATGTCAGAGAAAAGGATTTTACGGTGAGTACAAAAAAATCCTATTTTCTCTTACCATCCATGGACTGACACGGTGTCTCTTTACACTTTACACGTGGGATGTCCCAAAGCAGTGTCAAGAGGGATGGGAGCAGTATAAATGGAAAAACCAAAACTTCACTCCAATAAGGCAGAGCTCCTCAACGGAGGAGTTGCAACTTTAAACAGCGGCCTGCAGCACCCTGCGGCCGAAGGAAGCATCCGAAGATGCAGCCACATTAACCTTATAAAAAAAAAAAAAAAAAAAAAAAACTTAAAAAAGGCATGAACAGACGACCAGGTCGCCGCCTTGCACACTTGTGCAACCGACGCTTGATGTCGGGAAACCCAGGAAGCACCAATTGCCCTGGTGGAATGCACCGTAACCGGAAAGGGAGGCGCCCGCCCTTTGAGAGCATAGGCTTGAATGACGGTTTGTCTGATTCCCCTAAAAATGATGGCAGACGAAACCGCTTGGCCCTGTTATGGACCAGAGACAGTCACAAACAGTGAGTCGGACTTCCGAATAGAAGCAGTAGCAGACAGGTACACCCGTAAGGCTCGTACCACCTCCAATATGTGCAGCGCAAACTCTCTGGGATGCGATGGGTGAGGACACAAGGACGGGAGGGCAACGTCCTCATGTAGGTGAAAGGTCGATACCACCTTCGGCAAAAAAGGAAGGTCGCGGATGCAACACCGCCTTATCCTTATGGATGACCAAATATGGCGACTTGCAGGACAAAGCCGCCAACTCAGACACTCGTCAAACAGAAGTGATTGCCACTAAAAAGGCCACCTTCTGAGACAAGACAAGAGGGAAATATCCCGGATATTCCCAAAAGGAGGTTCCTGGAGGACCGAGAGCACCAAATTCAGATCCCACGGTGGGAGAGGAGGCTTGACAGGAGGGAGCACATGGCGAACCCCCAACACAAGGTGCCAACCAAGAAAAATGACCCGCTAGAGGTCGCTGAAAGAAGACGGCCAAGGCCGAAATCTGATCCTTTATGGTAATCAAAGCAAGCTTTTGGGTCACTCCACACTGCAGAGGACGCAGGATTCTGGGGACGGAATACGTCCGAGGACGCCAGTCCAGCGCTTCGCACATGGCGATATAAGCTTTCCAGGCACGGTGATAGATCTGCCTGGAGGAAGACTTCCGTGTCCTTAACATGGTCAAAATGACCGAGTCCGAGAGACCTGGCTTTTAACAGCCCTGCCGTTAAAGCCAGAGACTGTAAGCCGGATGAAACATAGGACCTTGAGACTGAAGGTCCTCCCTCATCGGCAACCGCCAGGGAACGTCCGCGACGAGACGTGCCAGAACAGCGTACCAGTGATGCTGAGGCCAATCCGGTACAATTAGGATCGCCGGAGTTTATATCAGGCGATAAGGACCCTATGGGGCCACCAACGCATCCGAGGCATCGCCCAAGGATCCCTGGATCTGGCCACAACCTCGACCCTTGCGATTGAGTCGAGAGGTCATCAGGTCCACATCCGGCGTGCCCCACCGTCGGTAAAGGGGTTGAAATATGCAAGGACCACTCTTCTTGGTCCGGTGTCTGGCGATTGGCGACTCAGATAGTCCGCCTGCCCATTGTCTATGCCCAGAATGTAAAATGGCCTACAGAGCCGGCACGTTTCTTCCGGCCCACTTCAGGATACGGACTACCTCGGAAGCCGCAGCTGAGCTCCGAGTTCCCCCTTGATGGTTTACATACGCCACCGCCGTGGCGGTGTCTGACTGGCTCCTGATGGAGCGACCCCGTACTCTCTCCGACCTGAGGGGAGACACAGTCCGATGGCCTGTATTTCCAGAACAGTGATTGGTAAACGGGCTCGTCCGGAGTCCAAGGCCTGAGCCGACAGGACTCCCCAGACTCCACCACAGCCCGTCAGGCTGGTGTCCGTCGTGAGTACCGTCCATTGGATGGGAGGGGAACGACTTTCCGGACCGAAGAGCCGAGGATCTCAACCACCATGTCAGGGGCGCCCTGACCAGGTGAATCACCTGGATCTGAAGATCCAAGGACAACGGGGATTTGTCTCAGGTGGACAAGATCTCGTTCTGCAATGCCCTGGTGTGTGATTGGGCATACGGAACGGCCGCAAAGGAGGCCACCACGAGTCTCGGGACTCTCATGCAAAAAACGGATTGACAACCATTTTTGGGATGTCAGCACCCGCACCGCAGACTGAAGTGTCAGCAACTTCTCCAGAGGTAGGATACCTTTGCCTCCAAGGAGTCCAGAATCAGAACTAGATACTCCAGACACTGAGTCAGGACCAGGACTGACTCCTGAATGTTCAGGAACCACCCGAGTCCCTGAGGGTCTAATTGACGATAGTCACCTTTCCTCTAAGTCTGATCCACTTTCTGCTCTCAGCAGAAGATCGTCCAGATAGCCCACGACAGCAATACCTCGCTGTAACCGAAGGCTAGAACCGGAGCAAGCACCTTGGTGAACACCCTTGGTGCCGAGGCTAGGCCGAAAGGAAGAGCCACAATCGATAGTGGACTTCGCTGATCGCAAAGCGCAGAAACTTCTGGTGACTTGTGCAGATCGGAACATGCAAGTAGGCGTCCTTGAAGTCCAAGGACGCCAGAAGAAAATCCCTTTGATGGAGTGTAGCGATCACCGTGCGAATGGATTCCATGCGGAATTTCTGCACCTTCTCGAAGGCATTCAGGGCCTTGAGGTCCAGGATAGGTCAAACCACGTCCTATTTTTGGGACGACAAACAGATCCAAATAGAATCCCTGAAAACTCTCCTGACACGGAACCGGCACAATCACTCCGGACCTGATCAAATCCTGTACAGCCCCCAAGAGGGCTGCCCGACAGGTAGGAAGGAGAGGAAGATTTGAGGGAAAGAATCTGTCTGGGGGCCAGGATCGGAATACTATCCTGTATCCTGAGGTGACCACCTCGCACACCCACCAGTCGGAGATTCGTGAGGACCACCGATTCGTGACCTGCGAAGTCGTCCCCCCACCCCAGAGTCGGGCGGAGGCAAGACTTCACGCGGAGGCGGGCTTGGGAGCCGCTTGTTCGGCTTACGCACCCAGGGGCACTTGTGCCCACCAGCCGCACTGCCGTCAGTCTGAGAGGGCCTACCCGTGGACTGACTGACAAAAAAAACCCGTTTTGCTGGAAAGGAAGGCCCCTGTTTGCGGCGGGCCTCCTCACCCTTGCAAGTCTAAGGAAGAAGAGTGCTTTTACCTCCCATGACATCCATGACGATGTCATCCAGAGCAGCACCGAAAGGTCTACCACCTTTAAATGGTAGATCCGTCAGGAGCTTCCTAAGGCTAGGTCAGCAGACCAGCACTTCAACCAGATAAGACGACGCAATACCACCGCCGAGACAGAGGCCCTGGATATTAAAGGGGCCGCGTCCAACGTGGCGTCGCACACATAAACCAGGCCCTGAACCAGTTGGTGGGCCAAAGCAACTGTGTCTGGAGGAAGATTATGCTCCTGTACAGCTAGGTGCAACATATTTGCCCAACCTGTAAGTGTTTAAGACACAAGGGTCGCCGCTACCACAGGCCGTAGGGCGGATCCCAACAAGGCAAACATGGCTCTGCTCACCACTTCTGACCTCCTGTCAGTGGGGACCTCAAATGCAGGAGTCCCCTCCATCGGGAGAGTGATGGCCTTGTTCAACCGGGCAACTGGAGGGTCGACCCTGGGGGAGAAGCCCACTTTTTAAGTAGGGCATCTTCAAGGGGTATCTGATAGACAAACGCCGCAGGACCATAAAAAAATTCTTCTGCGGCTTTTTCCAGGCCTTACCAATGAGCTGGTCAAAGAAAGTACATATGGAAAAACCTCTTTAGAAGGCCTGGCCTTAAAAGAACCAAAGGAGACTGTATCCGCCTGAGGTTCTGCATCCGCAGCATTTTAGCTTGAGAGTGTACCCCACCGCAGTCATGAGTACACTAACAAGCGCCCTGTCATTTACTGACTCAGAACTGGAGTTTTCCTCATAAGGAATGTCCTGTTCAAAACCATCCAATACATTCAGAACTAGAGTCCTGAGCGGTAGTGTCTAGGCCCATATCTGAATCAGCGCACTGCCCTCATGAAGTAAAGTGGGGAGAGGGCGCTTTTTTGCTCCCTTGCGCTTGCACACAGCTCCCATACTGGTCAGAAAAGATTCCAGGACTGCCCACAACTGGTCCCTAGGGACCGCAGGTGCTGAAGCACTGCCTGTCGTCCACTGACATTTAGGGGAAGCTGGTGACAGAGACTCCATATTGCCCCCCTCAGACTCCTCAGATAAAAAGTCCACCCACAGGCTGTGCTGACTGAGGGGGGGGGGCGCCCAGGGGACTCACCAAACCGGACCAGGGACCGCTCGGTTCCGCTGTCTGTACCGCGCTGTGTCAGCGCTGGTGAGCTGTGAGGAGATTGTGAGGAGATTCGCGCTGTCACAGCAGCGCTAGAGGCCAAAACTAGTGCTGAAGAGCGCGCGGGCTACAAGAAAATGGCCGCCGCACTTCACTGAGGCGATCCGCGGCAAGATGGCCGCCATGACTCAGCAAAAGTGAGAAAAAAAAAAAAAAAAACACAGCACACACACACACACACACAGCGCCACTCAGGCCCCAAAATACACAAAAAAGGCCCCAAGCATTTCTGCAGACCAGCATTAGCCCCTCCAATAACAGTGTGACCCCCAGGCACCCCACACAGCACAGCGCCAGCAATGGTGACAGAGAGTGACAATGAAATACTGGGGGTTACAGGGAAAATCCCCCACAGAGAACCACACAGCCTTTTGTACTCACCTGCAGGCAGGAGAGACTACTTACCCGTCCCCTGAGGGACCCACTGGTGTGTTTCTGACAGGACTATCACAGTGCAGTACTGAGTAGCTGTCGGCCCGGTCCACCGCGAAAGATACAGTCAGTCAGGAACTGTTCAGTCTTGAGAGGACCGTGGGAGCATGAAAGCAAACCCGGCCACCCCTGGAGTCATGGGGCCTGTCGTGAACTGAGTCTCACGCACACAAGGCGAGGATCAGCACGCTCGATGGTCGGACAGGGAAGACTACGAGGATATCTTGTACCCAACCTGTTGCCCAGCCGACAGTTGATAGAAAATTCTCAAAAATAAAATAAAAAATAATTCCAGAAAAGGAATAAAAATAGGTCAGGAGACTGGCTCCTGAGAGAGCCACGTCTTCTTCTGCTAGGCAGAAAAAAACTGAAGTCTGCTGACTGTAGTGGGAGGGTTATGTCCGGAGGGACCGCCCCCTGGGTGGGGCTGTTCAGCTCTGGCTTTTAGAATGTATGTATAACATTTCACATTCCGCCTAGGTCTTCTCCTGCAAGCAGGGACATAACCCACGTGTAAAGTGTAAAGAGACACCGTGTCAGTCCATGGATGGTAAGAGAAAATGTGTTTTTATTTTTTTCATCTTTTATAATGGAAACTATTTTTAGCTACTACAAAATACTACAGTCATTTGGCATGACTTGGCTAGATGTAACAAACAAAATTAAAACACAGCATTGGTACAAAGGAGACCCCACCTAATACATTTACATATCTGATGCTTGTAGTGTCCCGAATCCACAAGCACTGTGAGATGCCTATATCAACACTTCCTTAAATAGGTTGAAGGCTGCCTCACCCCATCCTTTAAATTCCTATTCGTCAGTAAGGCTACTCATTACAAATAGGCCAATAGCAACATGCGGGAGGGGGTGGGCCAAAATGCAACACCAATTTTGTGCTCCAAATCCATATTTAGCAATAAATTAAGTGAAACTCAAACCAATTTTTTTTTTAGCTTTGAGTCGAGTAGCGAAGTGTTGGTTTTTACAGGCATTTGTTAAGAAGATTTCCCCCTCTCCTATTATGGGGATTACTGTCACTTTGCTTTCTGTGTTCCCATTGAGAACTTTCTCAATTTCAGCAAAGAAACCTAGTGAAAGTTTTACCCATTCTCCATTCAACTACAATTAAGATATTTTTGTGGATGTCTGTGTTAGAGAAATCTCCTAACCTACAAAATTTATAACTCGTCTTCACTCCAGCCACAACTTGGCCATACATTGCAAGACCCTGACAATCACAGGCATGACTCCTAGCGGCAGAGGCATGATGGGATTTGTAGTTTCACCACAGCTGGAGGGCCGAGGTTGTCCACCCCTGCAATACGGTTTAAACAATTACAACATACTGCTGTATATAGGTCACAAATATGCATGGACCCTAGCAGAAATGGTCTGAAGACATGTTTGATACTTTAAGATTCACAGGGAGCTGCAAGCCGAGTCCAAGTGTCCCTTGCTTGCTCACAGAGCTGTAACTAGGGTATGCCTACAGAAAACTGCCATATGTACAAACTAGTCTGACATTGAAGCAGTGATGCCAAATTTTGATTATATAGTAAGCTTTAGGGCAGGGGTCCTGAATAAAAATTTATGGAGGTCCAGTCGGTAAACTTTTCCTGCAGAAGGTCCAAATCTCATATTTGCACTAGAACGCATCAGCTTCCCCTTTACATCACAGACCCCCTTCACAGCATTCCCAAATAGTCTTTAATTCCCCTTCATGTCATGGCACCTTATTACATTGCACCTATCTTCACATCATAGTGTCCCTTTACACAACCACAGTACCCTTTACACATCATAGCTCCCCCTTACGTCAAAGTGACCCTTATCACAGTGCCCATTTCATTTCCAGTCTCCCCTGCACCATCCTACCAGGACAGAGGTATCAGCCTGGCTGTCCCCTCCAGGTCTCCTGCCCGGCACCATCCTTACAGCAGGTGGGGGCAGGGGCGAGAGGTACTGCAGATCTGGACAGAGGGTGGTGGGCTGCCAAACTTATGTTAACAAGTGCTTGTTAACTTGAAGACTCCAACACTCTGTGCAGATCTGCAGGATTTTCCGGCCCAGCCAGCTGGGAGGAGGATAGCGCCAGCCAGGCGGAAGACTTGGGAAGAGGACACACAACTGCTAGGTGGCACGGACACAAGCCGGATAGGACTGTCAGTCGGTCTGATTTCGGATCGCAGTCCGTCATTTAGTGATCACTGCTTTACGACTAGCTATAGCAGCTGCATGTTAGTAGGGATATTTCATGACAAAAAAAAAAAGGTGTAACTGACATCTGTAAAGTTGCTGAGAGAGATGTGAGAGATGTGTTGTACCCTCGTTTGAGAAACAAAAAAGGCCAGAGGGAATGCACTTCATTGCAGGCTTGTTAAAAGTAAACAAGCTTAAGTATGGAGATTCCTAGTGCATTTATATAGAGAAGCTATGCCTGCTTTTATCTCTTTGGGTCGGCTGTAGAACACAATAAGTTCACTTTACAAATTAGACAAAATACAACAAATCATATGGCAGTTACAAATCGCTCCCTTATACGTATCTCGGCTATGTATTACCAGTTTCCAGGTAGTTCAGCTTAAAGTGTTACTAAACCCAGAACCCTGCATTCACTATATCTGATCTCCCACAGTACACAGAACATGCTAAATACCTTTTCTCATCAGCAGTATATAGTAGTCTTGTGACTTCTATCAGTTCCTGGTTAAAGCTTGTAGGATGAGATTTATTACTGCACTGGCTGTCCTATCAGGATGCAGGACCCCTGACCCTCTTGTCTGGACAGTGCCGATTGGCCCTGTGCTGACCACATGCACTCTCCCATGAAAAACTCTAGAAATACACACCAAACTGAGCATGTGCAACCTGACTCCGGGAACTCTGTCTTATCTGGACATATTTTGGAGTCAGTGGAAGAAGGAGGATCTGTGCATACAGGATCAAAAAGCCTTTTTTACACAATGCAGAGGATTAACCCCTAAAGTTCCACAGTGAGTATAACAAGCATGCTTTACTGCATATACAGACTGATTTTACTGTTGTGGGTTGAGCAACGCTTTAAAAAGAAATTATATCAGCCCCAAAAAGCCAGATACCGTATATGTTATTTCAAACTGTATTTATGATTCACTGAGAATTGCTGGTGGCAGTCTAAATTTAGCCATGTTTGAATGGTGTTTTTACTTTTACTAATATAATGACAGCTTTAGAAAACTCTTCGTGAACAGAGCTGTTCACAGAACAATTTGCTCTCTTTAATAATCAAATCACTTGCTTAACAAGCATGACAAGTAATATTATTTTCCCAGTCAAAAGCAGATGAGAAAATGGTTTTGTGCAACTGACAGGTCTTACAGGTCTGCATATATATTATGACTGTGCTCTAACAAACTGTAGAAAACACGTTCAATTTATTTATTAATTTTTATGATTAATGACAGGGCCCAGGCTCGGGAATTCACTTTCCAAGTGATAAGGGTTCGAGTGCCATCCATGATGCCCTATCCTGGAAGTATCCCAACTATCCCATCTGATAAAACATACTCACAGATGGGAGAACATGATAGATAATTGGCAACTAGGCTGAGGAAATCTACTGGCTATTGCCATGCAAGTTTACTATGACTCTGAATCAAAGAGCATGACACTGCTAACACAAATTCAACTTAAAGTGACATTACTTCATTTACAAGGCCTTCACTCCATTCAAAATTAACAAAAATTCAACTCTGAAAGGCATAAAGGAAGCACAGCCTACCCATTTGGTTGCCTTTTTCACTCAGACATTGCTGCACTATACCAGACCCCCCCACCCCACTCCCTATTGTCCGTTATTTCAGGATCCTGGAATACACCTGCTGGTGATACTGGAATGCCCTTTCTTGCTGCCTCAAGCACAAAGTCTGATGTAAGAAGCGTTTTTCACGGCTGTCAACTAGAATCAAATATACCTTGGATGTCTGAATGCGATTTGTGACCCAAGAAGGGGAGTGAGAAGTACATAGCACATGTTTGTGGAAGTACATTCTTATTGACCTCTTGCTGATCATGTATATAGGTGTATGTGACTATTCTGTAATAGACCTCAAAAGGAAAATGCGAGTGACTGTTGACTTTAGCACAGTTAGGGCTTACTTTGATGGCATCAGTTGGAGACGCTTCTTGGATCATTCAGAATTCAATGGCAAGTGCAGAATTCATTTAAAGTGTATGTAAACCCTCACATATACCCAGTGAAGGGAACAGCCTCAGATGATACAGATATGAAACAAATCTCCCTACATAAGATTTACATATACAGTATCTCACAAAAGTGAGTACACCCCTCACAATTTTGTAAATATTTTATTATATCTTTTCATGCGACAACGACAAATTGGACAACGACAACACTGAAGAAATGACACTGCTACACTATGTAAAGTAGTGAGTGTACAGCTTGTATAATAGTGTAAATTTGCTGTCCCCTCAAAATAACATGACACACAGCCATTAATGTCTAAACCACTGGCAACAGAATTCCCCCTCTAAGTGAAAATGTCCAAATTGGACACAATCAGCCATTTTCCCTCCCCTCCCCGATGTCATGCAACTTATTAGTGTTACACGGTCTCAGGTGTGAATGGGGAGCAGGTGTGTTAAATTTTGTGTCATCGCTCTCTCATACTGGTCACTGGAAGTTCAACATGGCACTTCACGACAAAGAACTCTGAGGATCTGAAAAAATAATTGTTGCTCTACATAAAGATGGCCTAGGCTATAAGAAGATTGCCAAGATCCTGAAACTGAGCTGCAGCATGGTGGCCAGGACCATACAGCGGTTTAACAGGACAGGTTCAACTGAGAACAGACCTCGCCATGGTCAACCAAAGAAGTTGAGTACACGTGCTCAGCATCCTATCCAGAGGTTGTCTTTGGGAAATAGACGTATGAGTGCTGCCAGCATTGCACTGCATCAAATTGGTCTGCATGGCTGTTGTCCCAGAAGGCAGCCTCTTCTAAAGATGATGCACAAGAAAGCCCGCAGTTTGCTGAAGACAAGCAGACTAAGGACATGGAGTACTGGAACCATGTCCTGTGGTCTGATGAGACCAAGATAAACTTATTTGGTTCAGATGGTGTCAAGCGTGTGTGGTGGCAACCAGGGGAGGAGTACAAAGACAAGTGTGTCTTGCCTACAGTCAAGTATGTTGGTGGGAGTGTCATGGTCTGGGGCTGCATGAGTGCTGCCGGCACTGGGGAGCTACAGTTCATTGAGGGAACCATGAATGTCAACATGTACTGTGACATACTGAAGCAGAGAATGATCCGCTCCCTTCAGAGACTGGGCTGCAGGGCAGTATTCCAACATGATAATGACCACAAAACACACCTCCAAGACAACCACTGCCTTGCTAATGAAGCTGAGGGTAAAAGGTAAATAGAATGGCCAAGCATGTCTCCAGACCTAAACCCTATTGAGCATCTGTGGGGCATCCTCAAACGGAAGGTGGAGGAGCACAAGATCTCCAACCTCCACCAGCTGCATGATGTCGTCATGGAGGAGGACTCCAGTGGCAACCTGTGAAGCTCTGGTGAACTCCATGCCCAGGAGGATTAAGGCAGTGTTGAAAAATAGTGGCCACACAAAATATTGACACTTTGGGCCCAATTTGGACATTTTCACTCAGGGGTGTACTCATCTTTGTTGCCAGCGGTTTAGACATTAATGGCTGTGTGTCGAGTTATTTTTAGGGGACAGCAAATTTACACTGTTATACAAGCTGTACACTCACTACTTTACATTGTAGCAAAGTGTAATTTCTTCAGGTGTTGTCACATGAAAGGATATAATAAAATATTTCCAAAAATGTGAGGGGTGTACTCACTTTTGTGAGATACTGTATATCTGCTGTCTTCAGCTGTATATACCCTTTAGAAAGTGCTCTTTGTGTTACAGATTTTCTCTTTCTGGTCACCACTGGGAGTGGATTATTGGCATACAGCCAAGACAGCTGATTGGAAGAAAGGCACACACCCCCACTCCACATTGGCAAAGGAAGAAAGGAATATGCACAGGTCTGCTCGGAGACGGCAAGCTGACTGCTAATCTATTAATAGCAACCTCCCCCAACACACACTTCAGGCTGCCGTCTCCAAGAAGTTGTCAAAAGTTATCAGGCTGATTACAGAGGAAAGAAGCAGGAGACAGCTACGGGACAGTGCTTTGAAGAGAGATAAAAAAAAACAAAAAAACAACAACACTAGATATATGTGCCCAGCTCACATTTCATGAATCGGGTTTATATCCACTTAAAAAGGTGCATTTAACCTACAGTTAATCCCTTCTGACCTGCTTCTCATCTGCTTCAAATGGGTTCTGCATACATATAGACTTAAAGTGGTTCTAAATAAAAGGCAGAAGTTTTTTTTTATCTTGATGCATTCTATGCATCAAGATAAAAAAAACCTTGTGTGTGCAGCAGCCCCCCTCATACTTATCCGAGCCCCATCTCGATCCAGCACTGTTGCACAAGAGCCTCGGCTGTCAGGGACTCTCCCTCCTCATTGGCTAAGACAACAGGAGGCGTCACTGTCAATCAGCCAGTGAGCCAATGAGAATCAAGAGGGAGTGGGGGCAGAGTTGCGGCTCCATGTCTGAATAGACACACAGAGCAGCGGCTTGGCTTGGGTGCCCCCATAGCAAGCTGCTTGCTGTGGGGACACTTGGCAGGAGGAAGGGGCCAGGCGTCAAGGAGGGACCTGAGAAGAGGAGGATCCGAGTTGCCCTGTGCAAAACCACTGCACAGAGCAAGTATAACATGTTTGTTATTTTTAAACAAAAAAATAAAAAATAGGATTTTTGTACTCACCGTAAAATCCATTTCTCTGACGTCCATGGACTGACACAGCTGGATACTGTAAACATGTGGGTATATGTCCCTGCTCACAGGAGAAGATCTAGGCAGAATGTTAGATTGTTAGAAACATACATTCTAGAACAAACCAGAGCTGAACAGCCCCGCCCAGGGGGGCGGTCCCTCCGGACATTACCCTCCCACCTGCAGCTAGCAGCCTCAGTTCGTATCAAAGCAGTACAAACCTTAAAAGGAAGGGTGGGTGCTGTGTCAGTCCATGGACGTCAGAGAAATGGATTTTACGGTGAGTACAAAAATCCTATTTCCTCTTATCGTCCATGGACTGACAAAGCTGGGTACTGTAAACGTGTGGGACGTCCCAAAGCAGTATCAGAAGGGTGGGAGCAGGAGTAAAGGAACAACCAAAACTTCACTCCAAACAAGCAGAGCTCCTCAACGGAGGAGTTGCAACATTAAACGGCTACCTTTTATAGTCTTCCGAAAATTCACAAGGACTCAGAAAACCCTCCCGGTCGACCAATAGTCTCCGGGAATGGGTCGATTTCCGAGAATCTTAGTCGCGTCATCGATGCCTATCTACAACCTTACGTACTTTCATTGCCTTCCTTTGTCAGAGACACCATCTAGTTTTTACAGATCATTGATACATTTCAACTACCTAACCACTGTATTCTCATCGCCATTGACGTCGAGGCCCTATACAGTTGCATTCCCCATTCTAGGGGTTTAGTGACTGTACAGAGAGTTTTGCAAACAGGCAAACTTCATGACCATGCTTTGAATGATTTCCTTTTAGACAGCCTTAGATACATATTGGATCACAATTATTTCAGCTTCAACCACTCCCACTACCTCCAGGTGCAGGGCGTAGCGATGGGGACTTGCTGCGCCCCATCCTACACCAATTTGTACCTGAGGGAGTGGGAGGAGTCCCTCCTGGGTGGCGAGGGCCCTGTCGAATACACGAGCCACATCACCAAGTGGCTACGGTATATCGACGACGTCTTCGCCATCTGGGAGGGACCTGAGGAGAAGCGGTTAGAATTTTTTGAATTGTTGAATCACAATGATCGGAATTTGAAATTCACGATGACCTATGACCGTCTTAGCATCACTTTTCTGGATGTAAAAGTGTACATCAATTCTGAGAACCAATTGTGCAGCACCCTGTTTCGGAAGGCAACCGCCGGAAACATGGTGCTCCACGCTCCAAGTTTCCACCCCTCTCCCCTCAAAAACTCCATCCCCTATGGGCAATACTTGCGCCTCAGGCGCAATTGCTCTAATATTCTTTTTACGGAGGAAGCCGGAAAACTTCAAAACAGACTACTTATACGGGGCTATAGTCGAACCTGCCAACACAAAGCATATAACCAAACTTGTCTTAAATTAAGATCGGATTTACTATCCAAATCTAAACCTAAATTAGAAACCCACTCTGACATCACACGAATTATCATGCGATTTTCTCGTCAACATATTGCCATCAAAAATATCCTGTTAAAGTATTGGACCATCTTAACTGATGACCCTAAAATCAGACCTCACATATCTTTGTATCCATCCATCACTTACAAACGAGCTAGGCCTATCAAAGATATGCTCGTTCAAAGTGAGTTTAAGGATGAACACAAACGATTTAACTACTTCCCACCCGGCCACTGTACATATACGGCCAGGTGGGTGCTCTCTCCTGAGTGGACGTTCCTGAACGTCCTTCAGAAGGAGGGGGATCGCGCGCGCGCCATCGGCGGCGCGTGCCCGCCGCGTTACCAAGGACCCGGTGCGCGTGCCCGGCGGCCGCGATTGCCCGGGAACCAAGCAGGAAAGTGGATCTGTGTGTGTAAACACACAGATCCACGTCCTGTGAGGGAGAGGAGGCTGATGGTGTGTCCCTTGTACATAGGGACAACCATCGGTCACCTCCCCCAGTCAGTCCCCTCCCCCCACAGTTGGAACACATCGAGGGAACATATTTAACCCCTTCCCGCCCCCTAGTGGTTAACCCCTTCCCTGCCAGTCACATTTATACAGTAATCAATGCATTTTTATAGCAGGGATCGCTGTATAAATGTAAATGGTACCAAAAATGTGTCAAAAGTGTCCGATGTGTACGCCACAATATCGCAGTCACAATAAAAAATCGCAGATCGCCGCCATTACTAATAAAAAAATAATAAAAAAAAAAAAATATGCTATAAAACTATCCCCTATTTTGTAGACGCTATAACTTTTGCGCAAACCAATCAATACGCGCTTATTGCGATTTTTTTTTATACCAAAAATATGTAGAAGAATACGTATCGGCCTAAACTGAGGAAAATTTTAATTGAAAAAAAAAAATGGGTATTTATTATAGCAAAAAGTAAAAAAATAGTGTTTTTTTTCCAAACTGGACGCTCTTCTTTTGTTTATAGCGCAAAAAATAAAAACCGCAGAGGTGATTAAATACCACCAAAAGAAAGCTCTATTTGTGGGAAAAAAAGGACGCAAACTTTGTTTGGGAGCCACGTCGCACGACCGCGCAATTGTCATTCAAAGTGTGACTGCGCTGAAGGCTGAAAAATGGCTTGGGCAGGAAGGGGGTTTTAGTGCCCAGTAGGGAGGTGGTTACACACTGCCCGATTATGGGTTCCTTTCCCTGTGGGCACTGTTCTCACTGCTCACTAATAAGGAAAGAAAAAGTATTTACTCTCCCCAATGGAGAAACCTTCAAACCTTCGCACTTCGTGAATTGCCAGACACGGTGGGTGGTTTATATCATGGAGTGTGAATGTGGTGCCTATTACATTGGCAAGACTAAGCAAGAATTCTGGCGACGCATATCCAAACACATGTATAGCATGCAAATAGGTAATTACTATCTTCCCATTGGAAGGCATGCTGTGTTTACACACAACTATACTGTACCCAAGGTCACTTTTTCAGCACTCCATCGCACCCACATACCACACCGTGGTGGCGATTGGAATAAAACTTTATTGCAAATCGAGCAGAGGTGGATTTTCCGTTTGCAGGCCACGGTATTCCCTGGCCTCAACGAAGCCATCTCTTTTGCCCCTTTTCTAAAAGGTTTTTCTTCTGGGAAGACTCAGTGACACTTTCAATACTTCACCATTAATATCTTGTTAATGACCCATTTTGTTATTCCAATAACCCCTCATGCTCTCGCCCTTGGTTTTTTGTTCCGTCTTCTGTCTAGAATGCACTAGGCATGTTTTCCTTTATATAATCTTTTTTTAAATATGTAATTGTTAAATGTGTTTATCCCTATGACCATTCTCCATACATGTCACTATGAATGTCCCTATGATCATTATGATTGCATTAGCTCTGTTTGAATTGTTATAATTTTGTACATTTATACAAAAACATTTTATTGTTCAAAATTATGGTCTGTAAATAGTGCAGATCTTTAATATTACTAAATTTCCTTCATCCCTTTCCTGTTTTTATTAGGGGTTCCTCTGGCTCTGCCCAGGCTCGCCGGTCGTCTCTGGTCCTCCTTTTTGGGATTTTCCCTCTCGTCCTGTCTTCCTGGCAGAGTGAGGGGGCTATTTCCTGCCTGCTGTCCGGTGAACGGTGGGTTACCACCTTCCCTGAGCACTGGGCGGGTGTTGCCCGCAACAATGTCCGCTAGGGGCGGATTATCTCCGCCCATAGCGGCTTCTTCTCTGCCAGCGGCGTCCTGGATCGTCTCCGAACGCCGTGAACGTGCCCGCGGGCGCACTTCGGTGCGCGCGCGTGTGACGTCACGACGTTGCGTTCTTACGGCGGAGACGACGGGTGACACCGAGATTGCGATCCTCCAGAACGCCGAGGGAGTCACCATGGAAACCTCACCTTTGGCTTGTCATCAGAAGGAGAGTATGGGGCGGGTTCACTACTCACCTGCTGGTCATCAGACATCACTAAAATTCCCTACTTAAGCCATGGGTGATCTGACTCCATCAGTCGATCCCCGGCTCTTGACTGATGTGGTTGTGTGCTTGCTGTCCTGTCAGATAAGGTAATCTTCACTCTCCTTTAAACCTTTAAAAAGGGAGTTCACTTGCTCTACCGTTCTAATCTATTATTCTTTATCCTCTTGGATCCATTTAGGGACTATTTCACTGGTCCACAAATTCCATGCTTTGATAGTTTGGATGGTTTCTTCTTCACCAAGGTTAGCATCTTTATTATTACATTTAATTTACTGCCCGCTGCCACTCACTTTTCACTCATTTCTTTCCCATCACTTTACCAATTTCTTTTCCTTTTTCTCTTCTCTCACTTTTTTAGCACTTCACATGCCATTTTACATACATTCTCTTTCTTTCTTTTTTCTTTTTCCCCATGGTTTTCCTTCCCCCCCCCCTCCCATCTCTTTCCTTCCCTTCCCTCACTTTCATCCCTTTCCCCTGTTCCCACCTTATCCGTGTTCCTTTTTCTTTCCCCTCTGTCTGTCTTTCTCCTCCTCCTTTCACACACATTTTTCTTCAATTTTTTTTATTCATTTATTTTATTTTTTAAGTTTTTAATTTTAAATTATTTCATTCATAATTTTATTATTTTAATTTATTTATTTTTTAGTTCACACCACTTTTGCTCACACAGTCTCCTTCACATACATCACCATGCATCGCATCTATTCTAGCACTATCCCTTTTTCATATTCTTTCATCATCATCGTATTTATTCCATTACCATTCCTCTTTATATTTCTTATGATCATACACACATGTATATATTCACATATATTTTCATTTTACATACCCATCTCTCACTTCCACCTCTCCAGCTCCCCCATCCCTCACCACCATACTCACATTTTTCCATTTCACACATTGTTTCACTTGTTCATTCACCTCACTCATTCAACACTCACCATCTGATATACCTCATTCACCCTCTTCTCTCTTGTTCCTTTCTTTTTTTTCCCCTTTCCCCTTCGCCTGTAGGCCCATCACACAGGGGCCCCTTTACTTTTTTCCACACCATCCTACCAACTATTTAAATCTCTATTATGTTAGTTATAACAACAATATAGAAAATGTGGTTTGACCACTACCAGCTTGACACAACCCCTTCCTAATATTTGACCATATTGTAATCCTTTACATTTATACAAATCGTATGATGTATGTGTGACAGTGGGGTCACTTTGGACACAGGGTGAATAAAATAAACCCCCGATATGGTCTGTGATAGCCATATTCAAGGCTGTATATACATTGTATATAGATTGGATGTATACTGTGTGTGGGGGTTATGTAATCATTGCTGTGAGGAATTAAGGTGTTTTGCATTCTATTGTTCATTAAGTCTGTCCTTGTGTGTATTGTAAAGTGCCAGACAGACTGGCTGCCAACCCTTTGTGAGAAGATGTGTATTGTGTGGGATCTTTTGAAGCCTAGCAGACGTCAGGATGAGGTGTTGAGTCTTGGGATGTGTGGGTGGAGCTGGGCCCTTGTTCATGTTAAATCATGTGTATTGAATTGTGTAAAAAAGGTACAATGTTTCTCAATAATAAAGTGATTCCTATTACAGAAGAAGACAGAGTGCGTCTCGTCCTAAGGGGATCGGGTCCTATGGGAAAGGGTCGTTTGGCTGTGGATATTGGTAGCGAGTGGATGTGTGTCTAGGAGAGGGAACATCGTAAATGGCGTTTTACTCCTTTATATTGGGGTGCAGTTACATTGGTTGGCAGCAGCGGGATCTTCCCTCCAGTTCCTGGGACACTCCAAGCCACCACAGTGAATGACCAGCTATGCAGCCTGCAGGAAAGTCCCGCTGAAAGACTTACTTGAGAGCCGAGATGGACCAGAGAGATGGTGATGCAGGACCCCGGTCAGTTGAAGATTTGTTTCAGCAACGAGTGCGACAGCGGTTGGCATTATATGGTGCTAACCCAGAGACCGCCATTCAGGAAGCCATTAGAGGCATCCAGCTGCAGGATGCGCGACAAAAGAGAGAACTAGAGCGGCAACATGAGTGGAGAATGGCGGAAATACGACAATCGGAGATCGCCTACAGACAGCTGCTAGAATCTGCTCAGCAGCAGGGTGGGGCTCCCTTTGCCTGGGACTATCAGGAAATACCAGTTGACAACTATGAAATCCTGGCTGAAGAATCAGCAGTGAAAAATCTGAAGATTGCCACCCCTAAAGCCGAAGTGGATGATATGGAGTTCCAGGGAGCTAGCCTGGCTGAAGAATCGGCAGTGGAAAAGCTGAAGATTGCCACCCTTAAAGCCGAAGTGGATGATATGGAGTTCCAGGGAGCTAGGGCAGTTGGCTCATCTCCCCAGCCACAGATTACAGAAGATATGGACTTAAGGGACTGTTCAGAGGATGTTAGGGATTATGCATCGCCTGCCCAAGTACTGGAAGCAGGACAGAGTACTACAGACCCCTGCTCTACACCCATGGCAGTTTTGGAGGCCCGAGTTGAGAAGGTGATGGTTCCTCTTTCTGAGTGGATTTCAGAGATGCAGGGAGGAGAAGCAGCCATTTTCCCTCCCCAACAGGTAGCCAGAGCAGATGGTGTGGAGTCCCCAGCAGAAGTGCTGGCAACAGGGCAGAGTGATAGCAACCTCTGCCCAGCACCGGAAACTGGGGAGTTTCAGGGAGCCGGGGCAGTTGGCCCCTCTCTCCAGCAACAAGCTGAGGGGGTAAAGCTTTCACCCCCAGCTGAATCACTGGCAGCAGGGCAGAATGCTACTGGCCGCTGCACACAACTGCCACTTGAGCGGATATCGGGGGATGGGACTGCGGTCTCCACTCACAGCAACCCAGCAGAAGAGCTGGCAACAGAGCTGAGTGCCACGGGCCTCTGCTCTCAACTAACAGAAGAGGGAGTTCCTGTGGTAGTAGATGGGACTTCAGTCCTCACTGACACAACCCCAGAAAATGGTGTGACACTGAGACAGGAGGATGTCAGCCTTGCTTTGCAAGCACTGGGGGACTTCCACCTACCACAAGTGGATGGGACTTCAGTCTCCACTTGTATACCCCAGGGATGCCGGGCAGTCGACCCAGATACCCAACAGCATGACGGACTGAGCCCAGTCACCCTGTCTTCTCCCCAGCGGCGGGTATGTTCTCTGAGAGAGGCAGAGGTTGGCTGGGTAAGTAATGCTCTGCTTGGAGCAATTCATTTGTGGTACTGGGTGGATACCAGCATTGGAAGAATGGACCCATGGACTAACTTCGGAGTAGACCCGTCTGGGGTCCCCTCCTCTGTTAGTCCCCTGCCGAAAGGGGAGATGTGCGACAGTGGGGTCACTTTGGACACAGGGTGAATAAAATAAACCCCCGATATGGTCTGTGATAGCCATATTCAAGGCTGTAGATACATTGTATATAGATTGGATGTATACTGTGTGTGGGGGTTATGTAATCATTGCTGTGAGGAATTAAGGTGTTTTGCATTCTATTGTTCATTAAGTCTGTCCTTGTGTGTATTGTAAAGTACCAGACAGACTGGCTGCCAACCCTTTGTGAGAAGATGTGTATTGTGTGGGATCTTTTGAAGCCTAGCAGACGTCAGGATGAGGTGTCGAGTCTTGGGATGTGTGGGTGGAGCTGGGCCCTTGTTCATGTTAAATCATGTGTATTGAATTGTGTATAAAAGTTACAATGTTTCTCAATAATAAAGTGATTCCTATTACAGAAGAAGACAGAGTGCGTCTCGTCCTTCTAAGGGGGATCGGGTCCTATGGGAAAGGGTCGTTTGGCTGTGGATATTGGTAGCGAGTGGATGTGTGTCTAGGAGAGGGAACATCGTAAACGGCGTTTTACTCCTTGATATTGGGGTGCCGTTACAGTATGCATCTACTATTACTTCTATTGATGTCCTGCTATGATCCACTTCAGGTGTAATGGCCCCCCCTTTTTCCGCGCCACTTCAGGCATAGGATCTTGTTCTCCTGTGATGACTTCTTGTAAGTCAGGTATGACCCAGTGGGGTGTCCCATCATCAGTGGAGGTTCCTCTGCCGACCGACGAGCCGGATATGGGATCCTATGAGGATTCCCTTTTAATAAGGAAGGATTTCTGGTCATGTGATCATGTACAAAACAGTTTGTTTGGTAAATATGTCGAATACAATTTCATGATTGCTACTACTATGGTTTTTTGAAATTTCATGTATGATTTATTAAATGCATTTTTCCTTACAGTTAAACATCTTCTGAAGAAGACCCTTCACGGTCGAAACATGTCAAGTTATATGTAGTCATTTACATTGCACTTTAGCAGCAATGTTACGTGTTACATAATGTTTATATTGTTTTGTACTCTCAATTCATTCATGTACCAGAGCTCATATCTTGATTCAATTCTATTGGTGCAAACTTCCGTTTTCACAATAAAGACCTTTTTTACCATACATTTATCCAATCTCTGCTGCCTTCGAAAACCCCACTTGGGGGAAACTTCCCATATCAACATTAAACAGCGGCCTGCAATGCTTTGCGGCCGAAGGAAGAATCCGAAGATGCAGCCACATCAACCTTATAAAATTTTGAAAAGGTAGGAACGGACGACCAGGTCGCCGCCTTGCACACTTGTGTAACCGACGCTTGATGTCGGAAGACCCAGGAAGCACCAATTGCCTTGGTGGAATGCGCCACAACCGGAAAGGGCATAGGCCTGTATGACGGTCTGCCTGATCCACCTAGAGACGGTGGCAGACGACACCGCTCGGCCCGATTTTGGACCAGAGACAGACTTCTGAATGGAAACAGTAGCAGACAGGTACACCCATAAGGCTTGTACCCATCTTAATGTGTGAAGCGCAAACTCTCAGGGATGCGATGGGTGATGACACAAGGAAGGAAGAACAATGTCCTTCTTAAGGTGAAAGGCCGAGACCATCTTTTGAAAAGGACGGTCGTGGGCGCAACACCGCCATATCCTTATGGGAGGACCAAGTAAGGCAACTTGCAGGACAAGGCCGCCAACTCAGACACCCGTCTAACCGAAGCAATGGCCACTAAGAGGGCCACCGTCCGGGATTAGGTCAAGAGAGGAATCTCTCGGATATTCTCAAAGGGATGTTCTTGGAGAACCGAGATGCATCAAATTCAGATCCCAAGTAGGGAGAGGAGGCTTGACAGGGGGGGGGGGAATCACATGGCGAACCCCCTGCACAAAATAGGTGCTAATCAAGGAATGGCCCGGTAGCGGTCGTTGAAAAAGACAGCCCGGGCCGAAATCCGACCCTCAAAAAAAAGGTATGCAAGGCCAGCTTTTGGGTCACACCACGCTGTAAGAACAGCAAAATCCTGGGAACGGAATACATCCGAGGACGCCACTCAAGTTCCTCGCACATAGCGATGTAAGCCTTTTAGGTACGGTGAGATATCTTTCTGGAGGAAGATTCCCGTGTCAACAACATAGAAGATATGACCGAATACGAGAGAACTCGGTCCTTCAGCACCTGGCTTTAAACAGCCATGCCATTAAAGCCATGGACTGTAAAGCAGGATGAAGTATGGGATCATGAGACAGAAGGTTCACCCCAATAGGCAGTCGCCAAGGAACGTCTGCGACTAGCCGAAGTAGATCGGCGTACCAATCTCGCCGTTCCGGAGCAATGAGGATCACCGGAATGGCCTCAGCCCCTACTCTGCAAAAGAGGCGAGGCAACAACAGTAGCGGAGGGTAAGCATATATCAGGCGATACTGCCCCCACGGGCTTCCAACGCGTCCGCCCAGGGGTCCCTGGACCTGGCCACGATCTTGCCACCTTGCGAGTGAGTCGAGAGGCCATAAGGTCCACTTCCGATGCCCCACCTCCGGTAAAGGAGGTGGAAATACCTCCGGCTGTAAAGGACCCTTCCCCTGCAATGCACACGGCCGACAGGACCGTCTTGCAGCGACATGTATGAAAATCCCAAAGAGACTCCGCAATGTATCGGAGAAGAGAGGCCCCGGTGTACAGGGTGCCTCAACTGTTGGCCAATAAAGGCAACTTGACAGAACTTCCCTAGAAACTCGGTCAGAGGACAGTACCTCAGCCTCCACAGGTGGCGCAAACCCACCCCGGGCACAGAGACCCTAAAGGCTAAAGCAGTTGCAGTGCACCTGCTAGTCGACTGATGGATGAAGCAGAGGCTTTTGCCTCGTCATTGAGCTACAGAAACACCAGAGACGCAGCCACTAATGGGCGCAACGCTAACCTCAGCCTGGCGAACACAGTCCAAGCCAGCACTTCTGATCACCACTGAAAGCAGGTGGAAAGTGGTACCCCTGAAACCAGCGATCCCTGTGACAATGCTCCATCCAGCAGCTACCCATGGATAGGTGCCGATTGTACAAACACATAGTTTATACTATGTATTGCGTCAAACGCGCAAATAGAGTGTGGGAGGAAACCCACCCAGCCAAAGAGCATAATACAACCACATACGGCGTATGTAGTTTAGTATGTGTGGATAAACCTATTAAAACACGTTTATACTGTGCCAGCGACGAAGGCGCGCACATCATCGGGGCTTGGACGTAAACCAGCCACGCAGATTGCGTACACAACCGTGTAGGTGTGTTAGCCTGCGAATAAACAAATTGCACATGTTTATACTGTGCCTAGCGCTAAAAATGCGCACACCATTGGAACACAGGGGAGAAACCTGAGCACCCGGATGAAACCCATGCAGACTGCATACGCATACCGTGTAGGTATTATAGTATGTGTGCTAAACATTTTGCACAAGCCCATGTGTGCATAGCACCGAAGGCGCGCACACTGTTGGCGCGTGGGAGGAACCGAAGTACCCCACGCATACCCAGAGAATGCAATACCTACAACTACTGTGAATGTATTTAGTGTTGTGTATAAACATAATGTGTATGTTTACACCATGTATTGCACCAAAGGCATGCATGTCATGTAACGTGGGCGGAGACCCGAAGGAAAACCCACGCAGACTGCACAGACATACCGGGTAGGTATGTTAGTATGTGGATATCCCATTGCACAAATTTAGGCTGTGCATAGCGCCAAAGCACCCATTCCAATGGAGTGTGGGAGGGAACCGGAGTACCCGGAGGAAACCCACACAGACTGCATACACATACCGTGTAGGTATGATAGCATGCGTGATAAACATTGAACATGTTTAACTGTGCAGAAAGCCAAAAGGCGCACATACCGTCAGCGCGTGGGAGGAAACCGGAACACCCGGAAGACCCCCACGCAGACAGCACACAGATACCGTGTAGGAATGATAGCATGTGAATAAACATATTGCACATGTTTATGCTGTGCATTTCCATTGGAGCGTGGGGGGAAACCGGAGTACCCGGAGGAACCCCACGCAAAACAGTATACCCATACTGTAAACATGTATAGTATGTGCAATAAACATATTGAACATGTCTATACTGTGCAGAGAGCCAAAGCGCACATACCATGAGAGCGTGGGAGGACACCGGAGCCCCCGGCGGAAACCCGCGCCGACCCAGAGAGTATAATACATACATACATATACTGTGAATGTATCTGGAGTCGTGCATAAACATATTTTGTATGTTTATATCATGTATGGCACTGAAACACAGCATTGGAATGTGGGGGGACACCCATGCAGACACAGAGACCAATAACACATACATACACTGTGAATATGCAGTGTAGGATGAGTTTAAATTATGGTGCAGAGGCGCATAATCTTCTCTGTATCAATCCAACCTGCTTGACTGTGCTGCCGAAGCAGCATGCAGGTAACAGGTAACCGCTGATCCTCAGACCGTGTGTCTGTCAGAGCTCAGTGCGTTCCCCAGGAAATGGCAGGAAACCACAGGCGCAGAGACCCTGTTGTTGCCTCAGGACATCACACAGAAGGCTCACAGGGACTAGAGATATAAATGAATACAGCCCCCCCCCCCCCACCATGCTGCACCGACCAGGGGAGGGAAACACTGTGTACCACTGTATCATCCATGCTGCTCTTGACACAGCGTGTGAGGAAAACAGTGAGGAAGCTGTGTAAAAGAAAAGCTTGAAGGAACCAAGGGAAACAGCGTCCACCTGAGGTACCTCAGCCACAGCACCCAGCTTGAGAATGTTCCTCACATCATCAATGAGTTCACTTACAAGCGCCCTGTCATTCACTGACACAGAACTGGAGTCTTCCTCACAAAAGAATGTCCGGTTCATAAACATTAAATATTCAGAGCTAGGGTCCTGAGCACAGTAGCTAGGCCCATATCTGAATCAGAGCACTGCTTCACTAAAGATTTTTGTGGGGAGAGGGGCTTATAGCTACTTTCGCTCGCACACCGCTTCCATTCTGACAAGAAATGATTCCAGGACTGCCGACAACTGGTCCATAAGGACCGCAGGTGCAGGAAACATATGAACATGTTTAACTGTGCAGCACTGCCAGTTGTCCCAGGCAAGTGTGGAGAGCAGGTGTATCAGACTCCATAACGCCAACCTCAGACCTTATACACTATACAGTGAATATACAGTCCACCCACTGGCTACGCTGAGGAGGGGATACCCGGAGGACTCGCCAACCCTTAAGGACCGCTCAGACCTGCTGAAGAAACCGCGCTGTGAGCCTGAGGAGAGTGAAGAATCTGTGAGAAGATTGTAAGGAGATTTGCGCCGCCGCTAGAGGCCGAAACCGAAAGTAAATGCGTGGTGGCTACAAGAAAATGGCCACCGGCCGCAGCTATAACTGCGCCATTGAACCACGCCAAGATGGCCGCCTAACGCGAAATTCAAAGCTCTAATGCGCGCTAATGGCGCATGCAATAACCACCTCAAACAGCGCTAATGCGCACGCTAATGGCGCCCGCAATAATCACCTCACACACCAGAAAAACTGCCCCTCTCTCCAGAACCCACTACAGACATGAGCGCCCAGTCAGGCCAGAGTGACCCCCAAGCACTCCCACAGCACCAGTACAGGGTGCAGAGAGCAGCATAACAGGGGGAGACAGGGAGAAACCCCCATATAAAGAAACACAGCCAGCATGTACTCACCTGCAGTAGGAGAGACTACTTACCCGTCCCTTTCAGGGACCCACTGGCTTGTTTCAGACAGACCTATCACAGAGCAGTACTGCGTAGCTGTTGGCCCAGTCCACCGCGAGAGATACAGTCAGTCAGGTACTGTTCAATCTTGAGAGGACCGCGGGAGCATGAAAGCAACCCGGCCACCCCTGGAGTCATGGGGCATGTCGTGAACTGAGTCTCACGCACACAAGGCGAGGATCAGCACGCTCGATGGTCGGACAGGGAAGACTACGAGGATACCAGTGTACCCAACCTGTTGCCCAGCCGACAGTTGATTGAAGGTCTCAAAAATAAAATAAAATTCCCAAAGGAATAAAAATTTAAAAAAGTAAAATCTTCCAGGGGACTGGCTCCTGAGAGAGCCACGTCTTCTCCTTCTGCTAGGCAGAAAAAAACTAAGGCTGCCAGCTGCAGGTGGGAGGGTAATGTCCAGAGGGACTGCCCCCCTGGGCAGGGCTGTTCATCTCTGGTTTGTTCTAGAATGTATGTTTCTAACAATCTAACATTCTGCCTAGATCTTCTCCTACGAGCAGGGACATATACCCACACGTTTACAGTATCCAGCTGTGTCAGTCCATGGACGAGAAGAGAAAATAAGGACTTTAAAATCACTTTAAAACCTTTACACATGCAAGAAAACCAAGTCCATCAACAAAGTATAACTAAAGGCAAAATGTATCATAGTTTTAGTTAGAGGGATTAGAACCCCTGTCAGTTTTTTTTATTGCCTTCTGTGCCCCGTTAAGGAGATTCAACCTCTCTCTCCATTTGTCCTGCTTACCATCATCATTAAGAGTGAAGTAAAGAAATTCTCAAATTTTAGGTTGTCTCCAGAAAAGTAATGGGAGGGAACTCTTCCAATGGGGACACAAGTTCTGGTGACCTAGGAGTCTCCAAGAGATTCCCTTAATTTGCAAGAATTTCCTCTCACTTCCTGTTTGGCTATAGAACAGGAAGTGAAGAGAAATGGGACACAGATGACAAAAAAAAAAACTGACAAAAAAGGTTTTGCCTATAGGTCTACTTTAATGTAATTACTGCATATTATTAGTAGCTCATCAAATGTTTTACTTTTTTGGCATGAACTCTTCAAGGGCTCATTTACAGGGACTCTCAGCTCCATACAATCGGCCAGAGCCAATTGTTTAAATTCTTTTCCCCCACAGCTGAGCTGCACGCAGGCAGGGCCGGATTTCCCACAAGGCCAGGCCTCGGGGCGGCACTGTGTGAAAGGGCGGCGCCGCGGAGGAGACAAGTCCTCCTAAAATTCATTTACTGTGTCCCCGGCCGCCTGAAGCTCCGGCCGCCATTTTTCAAAGTCCGGCGCCCTGTGATTGGGCCATGGGGGTCATGTGCGGCGTGGGGCTGGCCTGTCCGTGATCTTGAACTCCCCCCTCTGCACATGACCTCCATACGCCCAATCACAGTGCCCGGGACACTAAACAAACATGGCGGCCGCCTCCTCCTATCCTCCAGGCCTATGTCCATGATGCAGGACAAGCAGGTGAGGAGGAACACAGACTGGGGAGAAAAACGGAGGCAGAGACAGAGCGGCAGAGGCAAAGAGAGAGTGAGGCAGAGAGACTGAGGCACAGAGAGAGAGAGAGAGAGAGAGAGACACACACAGAGGCACTGAGAGAGAGAGACAGGCACTGAGAGAGAGACAGAGGCACTGAGAGAGCGAGAGACAGAGGCACTGAGAGAGCGAGAGACAGAGGCAAAGAGAGAGCGAGAGACAGAGGCAAAGAGAGAGCGAGAGACAGAGGCAAAGAGAGAGCGAGAGACAGAGGCAAAGAGAGAGCGAGAGACAGAGGCAAAGAGAGAGCGAGAGACAGAGGCAAAGAGAGAGCGAGAGACAGAGGCAAAGAGAGAGCGAGAGACAGAGGCAAAGAGAGAGCGAGAGACAGAGGCAAAGAGAGAGCGAGAGACAGAGGCAAAGAGAGAGCGAGAGACAGAGGCAAAGAGAGAGCGAGAGACAGAGGCAAAGAGAGAGCGAGAGACAGAGGCAAAGAGAGAGCGAGAGACAGAGGCAAAGAGAGAGCGAGAGACAGAGGCAAAGAGAGAGCGAGAGACAGAGGCAAAGAGAGAGCGAGAGACAGAGGCAAAGAGAGAGCGAGAGACAGAGGCAAAGAGAGAGCGAGAGACAGAGGCAAAGAGAGAGCGAGAGACAGAGGCAAAGAGAGAGCGAGAGACAGAGGCAAAGAGAGAGCGAGAGACAGAGGCAAAGAGAGAGCGAGAGACAGAGGCAAAGAGAGAGCGAGAGACAGAGGCAAAGAGAGAGCGAGAGACAGAGGCAAAGAGAGAGCGAGAGACAGAGGCAAAGAGAGAGCGAGAGACAGAGGCAAAGAGAGAGCGAGAGACAGAGGCAAAGAGAGAGCGAGAGACAGAGGCAAAGAGAGAGCGAGAGACAGAGGCAAAGAGAGCGAGAGACAGAGGCAAAGAGAGAGCGAGAGACAGAGGCAAAGAGAGAGCGAGAGACAGAGGCAAAGAGAGAGCGAGAGACAGAGGCAAAGAGAGAGCGAGAGACAGAGGCAAAGAGAGAGCGAGAGACAGAGGCAAAGAGAGAGCGAGAGACAGAGGCAAAGAGAGAGCGAGAGACAGAGGCAAAGAGAGAGCGAGAGACAGAGGCAAAGAGAGAGAGAGAGACAGAGGCAAATAGAGAGAGAGAGACAGAGGCAAATAGAGAGAGAGAGACAGAGGCAAATAGAGAGAGAGAGACAGAGGCAAATAGAGAGAGAGAGACAGAGGCAGAGAGAGGCAAAGAGAGACAGAGGGAGAGAGAGGCAAAGAGAGAGAGATCCAAAGAGAGAGAGAGAGAGGCATAGAGAGAGAGAGGCAGAGAGAGAGAGAGGCAAAGAGAGAGAGAGAGACAGAGGCAAAGAGAGAGAGACACAGAGGCAAAGAGAGAGAGACACAGAGGCAAAGAGAGAGAGAGGCAGAGACAGAGAGAGAGGCAAAGAGAGAGGCAGAGAGAGACAGAGGCAGATAGAGAGTGAGAGACGGGGGCAGAGAGTGCAAGTGACATTCCCATCTGGTGGCAGGCAGCGTGGCAAGTGACATTCCCATCTGGTGACAAGCGTCGGTGGCAAGGTACACGCTCAGAGCTCCCACTCATTCTGCTTTATGGTGAGTTGAACTGTTTCATTTTATATTACAATGTAATGATAGAAACAATGCATTTCAATCATCCTGGACACCATAACAACCATGGTGCCGGAATGATTGAAGCACTAACACCAGTCATTGTCTGCGAAAAATCGATTACCCCCCCCCACGCGTCGCCCCCCCGCCCCCCCCTATGTGATGGTGGGGGGCGGCATTGAAGGACCCGGCCTTGGGGCGGCAAAGGGAGTAAATCCGGGCCTGCACGCAGGCAACCCATAGAAAGTGAATGGATATACATCGGCTGTAAGGACACACCCACACAGCTGTGTTTGACAGCTCTGCTGATTTTATCATCCAATCATGTGCAAGCTAAAATGCTGTTTTTTATTTTCCTTGCATGTCCCCCTCAGATGTACAGCATCTGCACTTCCATGTGCACTTTCAAGTGCAAAGTGGATTTTCCTTGTGTGTCTGGGTCCATGCACCTATCAAAGTTGGCTGTGCAGACGGGTGGAAACAGCCGCTGTGTACCCATTCACTTTCTTTGGGCTCCCTGCATGCAGCTCAGCCATGGGGAAAAAAAATAATAATGTCTCTCTCCACTGCAAAAAGATCAAGCTCCTGTGTGAATAAGCCCTACAGCAGAACTACACAAAAAAAAAAAGTGAATTTTCAAGGTGACATCTAACTATCAACTGGACAAAACTAGTGTCTTTTTTTCAACCAGACTAACTATGTAACTGTTATTTTTCTCTTGGTGCCTCCTATTTCCAACAATAGAGTTATTGTACATACCCGATAGCCTAGCAATAGTTCCTAGTTATTACCTGTTGAATAAAAGGGGGCGATTGACATTTTTATTCTTTTCTTGATGGTCACATTGTCTCCCAACTTGCGCCTTGACATATCCCACATGACATGAGAACGTCTGCTACTCCAGCCTGTACTGTGTAAATCACTTCTATGAGTACACCCTCTCTGGTGTAAGGAATCGAAGAACCTCACCAGTTAAGGATTTGCAATGTTTTATAATACATTAAGAAGAATTTGAGGATGACGACAATAGATACCATTGTTTCTCTCCTTCTGAAAACCTTAGATGCCAGAATTCTTCTGGCATCAATATATGTTCTGTATGCATACCAGTTACCAGTACACGACAAAGTCCTTAAGTGGTTGTAAACCTGAACATATACCCAGTGAACCCTGCCCCTCGATACAAATTTATCTCATGTGTCGAAAAAACTTGTCAGAAGAGACTCAGAGGAACGAAGCACTAGAGAGAAACGACTCTCAGAGCTTTGGAGAGAGATAAGTAAACACTGCAGATATATGTGCTTTGCTCAGATTCCATGACTGAGGTTTACAACCAGCCAAAGATAATTCAGGCAACTAGCAAAATATTCTTGGCAAACCTTAACATGTTGGGCTTGGACTGTACACTTTTATATCTGGTGAGTCCCGATCACAATATATAAAATTGAAAGAGTTTGTAGTGGGTGTTAAGCCATGTATCCCTCCTTATAAAAGTTAAAGCTGAACTCCAGTTTTAGTATATGAATTTGGTACCGACACAGCACTTCTACGACAAATGACAACCAGGGCTATCCAGCCCCTTCCCTTTTGGCCAGACAAACACCCTCTGGACTGCAACAGGTGCCATCACTTTACAAGCCACCACAAGATTTCATAGGGAATATATGCCCAGAACAGCAGCACATGTCCGTGCTGTGCGTTTGCTGTAGTCGCAAATTTGTATTTATAGATTTTAATAAATAAATTATTATTTTTTTTACATAAAAACAGGAGTCAGGTGTACAGGTTTGGGGGCTGGGACAATCCAATGGATCATTTGTGATGCATCTAGGAACTCTGCTTGAAGATATGTCAACCTAATTTTTATTAGTAAGACCTATACACTGTATTTCTCTTGATATACAATATCACTTTTGTACCTAATAAGTTTGTAAACATAAAAAAAAAAAAAGTTACTGTATTGGACTTATTCCATTGACTCATTTCCAGATTTTTGACATGGGTATTGTGTAACAGGTTCTGTTTACAAGAGCACACATAACCTCAGACTTGTGACAATGTCCTTGAGTACACAGCTAGTTCACAAAGCACTGGCACCAAAGCCACTGCTGAGTAACATTGTGAATTCAATTCAATATCAAAATATATTTGATGCCCCGGACATGTCACCATTTTCCATTACCATTTTAGTTAGAATTATTAACTTTAAACAGGGCAGGAAAGTGTTATTTGTTGCACTGTATACTTCACGCTTATGATTTGCTCTACAGGAGCAAAAGAGAAAAAAAAAAAAAAAAAAAAATTACCATTTTGCTAATTTCTTAGCAGAATCAATTGTATAAAGCCCATATGGCGACCTTTCAGACACATTTTCTCACACTTCAAGAAAGACAGATGACAGAAGCTGGAATTAAGGAAGTTAATTATGACATCATTAAAATGCGCATTGAGAACTTGTAACGGTAGTCAGATTGTGTGTGCAAGGTGAGAAGAAATAAACATAAAAAAACTTGTCTGAAGACGTCCCGCACAAAGGTCGAGGAAATAGACAAAGATCAGAGGTACACACATCAGCTGGTCATTTCATACATCATCTGCCCAGCAAATGTTTTGAATTAGGCAAGCAGATGTGAGCCAACACAATCTTTTTTTGTGCCAGTTGGTGCAAACAGCTTACACATTTCATTCTTCACAGTCGCTGTTTTTCTCAGTGATTTTAGGTTTGAGGGCCAAAGGTCATGCATTAAACTTTGGAAAGACAATGCAGCTAAAAATGTACTCATTTTAAAAAATATATATCTTATTTTAACCACTTAAAGGGTTTGTAAAGAAAAATTAAAAAAATAAATAAACAAACAAACATGTTACACTTACCTCCACTGTGCAGCTCGTTTTGCACAGAGTGGCCTCGATCCCCGTCTTCTGGAGTCCCTCGGTGGCTGTCACGGCTCCTCCCCGCAATAAACTCACCACCTATATGCAAGTGAGCTCTCATGGTGGTAAGGGATTGCGGGCGCGCTCCAGTGATACAGCCAGCGGCTATTGCCGCTCACTGTATCACTCGGCCCTGCCCTCCGGCGCGCCGCGTCATTGGATGTGATTGACAGCAGCGCCAGCCAATGGCTGCGCTGCTTTCAATCCATCCACTGTAGCCAATCAACGGTCAGGCTGAACCGCGAGGAGGATGTCGGGGCCGAGCACGGGACTTTCGAGGGCTCAGGTATTGTCGCGGTATTGTCGGATGTTTTTTCACCTTCATGCATAGGATGCATGAAGGTGAAAAAACGTTTTCCTTTACAACTCCTTTAAGCCCCGGACCATTTTGTTGCTAAAGGACCAGGCCCCTTTTTTTGCGATTCGGCACTGCATCACTTCAACTGACAATTGCGTGGTCGTGCGACGTGGCTCCCAAACAAAATGGAGGTCCTTTTTTTTCCCCACAAATAGAGCTTTCTTTTGGTGGTATTTGATCAGCTCTGCGTTTTTTTTTTTTTTGCGCTATAAACAATAGGAGCGACAATTTTGAAAAAAAAATCAATATTTTTAACTTTTTGCTATAATAAATATCCCCCAAAAATATATAAAAAAACTTTTTTTTTCCTCAGTTTAGGCTGATTCGTATTCTTCTACATATTTTTGGTAAAAAAAAAATATCGCAATAAGCGTTTGATTGGTTTGCGCAAAAGTTACAGAGTCTACAAAATAGGGGATAGTTTTATGGTATTTTTATTATTATTTTTTTACTAGTAATGGAGGCGATCAGCGATTTTTATTGTGACTGTGACATTATGGCGGACACATCAGACACTTTTGACACCATTTTGGAACCATTATGACAGGGAACAGACGATCAGTGACACTCACAATAGGAAGCACGGTGAGAGATTTGCACTTACCTCTCCCCATTCTTCAGCTCTGAGACCCTGATCGCGGGACACCGGCAGCAATCGGGTCCCCGGGTCCCACGGGCACAGTCACAGAGCTCAGGACCGGGTTTGCGCACGCAACACGCGACCCACGGCTGGGCTTTTTAAAGAGGACGTACCTGTACGTGCTTGTGCCCAGCCGTGCCATTCTGCCGACGTATATCGGCGTGGGGCGGTCCTTAAGTGGTTAATCAATATACCGTAATAAGTTAGATGTTTTGGGAAAATACAGTCTTGAGGCTGACAGTCTTGAGGTCCATCTAAAATGTAAAATGATTCTGATAGCTTTACATAATGCAGCAACATCTATACGTAGGACATGTTAGAAGGTTGGCAGCTAGAAGATTGTAATGGTATACAATGATAATCTGTGGCTTTGTGTAACGAAAAGGCAGGTTTCATTAACCCAATGGCTTCTATACAATTTTTGGGCAATTTTTAAGCAGTTTGCCAAGGCACCCCTGTTGAAAAAGGCAGATTTAGATGTTTTTTCTGTCTCTTGTTACATGTTAACTTCCACAGCTTTACTCAATGTTAAAGTGCATCTAAAGTTTTTTTTTTTTTTTACTATCATGCATTCTATTCATGAAGGAAAAAACCTTCTCTGTGCAGCCCACCCACTTACCTGAGCACCATCGCGATCCAGCGATGTACCCAAGAGCCCCGGCTCTCCGGGGACTCTCCCTCCTCATTGCCCGAGATAGGCAGTGAGCCAATGAGGAGAGAGGGGGCGGGGGCCATGGCGCTGTGTGAATAGACACGCAGAGCAGCAGCTCGGGAGAGAGCCTGCTTGAGTGCCTCCATAGCAAGCTGCTTGCTCTGGGGCCACTCAGCAGGGGACCCATTGTGATAAGCAATGCAAAGTTAAAAAAAAATTGATTGGTGTATAGATCACATCCTCTAATGATCGATGCCAGTGCTCCTAAAGTAAAAGTGCAGTGTTATTCCACATTAATTCACTCCATGTGCGCTGTGACCCAACCCCAATGGGTCCAGACTCACCAAATGTAGTTGACCTCTTATGACAAAATGGATCAAAAGAAAACTTTCCACAGCTCCGCTGTGCAAGGCTAGGTGTTCTTAATGCGGTTTCTTTTTACACAGACCAGTTGGAGCTCAACATGTGTATAAATCAGAGAGGGATATCATCGCGCAAAAACTTCTTTATTAAAACACATCAACACAAAAAAAAGCTACTCGCATTGTTAAACGCCTCCCCCGGCACCCACAGATAATCTGCTTGTAAATTATTATAACTGCCGCTGGTCGCCACTCCGAAGGCGAAAGTCAATGCTATCCGTGTATGGACCCAGAGAGCCAAGAGAACCGCTCGCCCCGTTCTGATGACGTCTAATTTAAAAAAAAGACGAAACCTGTACGCGTGGGGGGCGAGCGGTTCTCTCGACTTCAACACATGTAGATGTAAAAAAGAGTGGCGCACTTTATACCATTTGTCTCTTACAATGCCTGCATTGAGAGAGTGCAGCTGCCTTGAGCTTGTTGCCAATATTGCGAAGGTGTTAAAATATTAGCTCAATTTCCTTTAGATTTACCTTTAACTATGTTGTGCAAGGGCCTTTCTGATTGCATACAATTTGAAAGTGTTTAGGTTTGACCTCATATTATATGGTTTTGGTAAATCTAAAGGAAACCTATACAAGAATTGTATAAAATGTATGGCCAGCCTACAGCCTGGCACAAACTAGGAGCTTTGTTTTCGTTCAACCCAGCGGGTTGAACAGAAAAAAAAAAAAAAAAAACACTGTCAGCTCCGGTCCGATCTCCCCTGCTGAGCTGTTGTGTTATGATCTCTGATCGGGAGCTGGTTGGCTGCTGGTTTTCCAGCATGCTTGTCCAACAGAAGCTAGCCAAATGGTTGGCTTCTGTTGAGCCGGCTGGCATACACAGGCCGAATGACTGCCGCTGTTTTTTGAACCGGCCAATGACTCCCAGCATTTGGCCCGTGTGCACGGGGCTTTAGACTTTCTACAGGACTACAAGAGTTCTGTTTTTGCACCAAACTCCTAATTATTCTACTTTAAGGATATGCTAAAATAAGGAAAACCCTATATGAAGGGATTGTAGGACATACTGCATGGACTTTATAGAAGACTAAATAGAGAGTGTATATCACATGGGCAGGCCTGGCTCAGAATATTTTGAGAAGCGGCTGTGCAACCTCATTAGCTATTTCTTGCTGGATTAGAGATGGTTGGGGAAAAGAGGAGCTACAACTTAGGTGTAACTGCACAAAATACAGAATTAAAGTAGATGGAAATTCAGTGAATCACAAAGACAAAATGGTACATAGAAGATTGTTTTAGCACATTCAGAAGTGGTTTTAATAAAAAGCACCAAAAGAAATACCATTTATTACAGTTTCTGTTTGCTGTCACATGACCGCTAATTCTCAGCCTGTGTTCCTTCACTGATTACAGTGATCACTGATCATCAACAAATTGTTTGTTTGCTTGCTTGCTTGCCTGCCTCCCCCCCCCACCCAGCACTGAAATCAGGACCATAAGCGGCATTGAGACCTCACAGTCTACTTTCCCCGGATTTTGTCCCATGCTTCTAAGCCAAGTAATGGAATCAGGAGGGGATGAGCTGTATCTTACCGACAGACTAAAGCTGGCCATACATGGATCAAAATGTGGCTGGTTTAGTAGGGACCGGCTGAATTTATATCCACAAATAGTTACTGTGGTGGAACAGAAGTCGATCTGTATATTGACTTCTGTTCAACCACCTGTTGGATTTATTTTAGCTGAACGATCAGCGCTACAGGCTTTAGCCTGCAGCACTGATCAGTGCATTTTGATGGCAGAGAAGTCTCCCCGCTATCAGGATAAAGACACAGCAGGGGGGATTCCCTCACCCGCCTCAAAATTTGTTGATTAGGGAACCGGGTCAGTTTTTTTTCCATTCCGAAACAGACTAATGTATGGGCAGCTTAAGCGGTGCCAGAGCAGAGTCATGCACAATGGAAGGAGGATCGGGCATGCCTGAGGGATTTAAATGCATAATGAGGGCATATAGCTTCCAGGTTTAGACAATGGCCAGGGAGATCAGCCATTTAAATAGCGACCGATTCCTGTCGTTTGACTAGAACAGGAAATAAGTGGATATGCAGGACAACAGCAGGATCCACACATAAAACCAATATGTAATAGAAGGATGTAAAAACTAGAATAAGATTTCAGCACATGCTGTAGAAACCTTGCTAAAGATAGTTTGTCAATTTTTGGCTGGAGAGATACAAACACTTTGGGGTTGAATTACTAAAGACTAACTTGCTGTTCAATTAGGAAATATGACCCAGAACTTACTCAATCATGAGTAAGGATAATTTAAAAAAAGCTTTTTCACTTGTACATGATTAGATGGAAGCACCACCTCCTTCAAAATGGTTTTGGGGCAAATTCCCATTGCAAAATTAATAGCCTTTAGTAAATCATCTTTCTCTCATTTGAAAACATTTCAGCAAAACATAGAAATTGGTATTTGCTTTATTTACAGAATGCAAGAAGCAATAAAGTTCACTTAAAAAGGAGGAACTGCAGTCTGCTCACATAATGTGTAATAAAAACATCTTTGCCATTCTGAGGCTTCCCTCCAACCACTTTGCATATTATTTTATATATATTGCGATTCTGTACTTGCCAAATATGCTGCAGAAATCTCCCTCCACTGAGTCTGGCTATATTCATTTTAACTGTTGGGCAGCTGAAGCTGCTGCCTGTTCACTTCCTGGATTTACACAGACACACACCTCTAGCTCTGCAGCTCTCATTGGCCTTCTTATGATGCATCCCCCCCTCCTTTCCTGGCAAACTCTCACGAGAGCAAGTGAGAGCTGTGCATGATGGCATACGCCTAGGCTTTTTACCAGACAAACAGGAAGTGGGTTGTATAACGTATTTACTGGCAGAAAAAAAATGTTTTACTATCCAAAGTTAAAACAAGGGCAGAAGATTTAATAGATGAAAATATTACTGAAGTTCCGCTTTAAATATATGTAGTATCTTTAAACAAAGTTTAACATCAATACAAAAAAAATAATATCAAACTGACCTGACCAAGTCCAGGCATACCACCCCCAAGCCTCAGCAGTCGGTCCATATTCCTGCAAGAAGAGAAGCGATAACGTAAAACCGATCAGTCAATTCTCATATACTCACCTTCAATCACTCAGTAGGCCAAAAATATTGGTGGTAATTACAACACAACATCAGTCTTCCTGTTAATTAACGCCACATATTAATGCAAGAAGCTGTCTCTTGCACTAATTAACAGACAGTATTTGCTTCTTTAGGTTTATTTACTATAAGTCATCAAGAAGTGAATTTCAATATAAAATTCCTATTGTGGAAGGTAGCTTTTATTGGAGGCACAGCAGGAATAGGTGCCTTAATAGGTTAGTAAAGGCATACGATTTCTGTTTACAATACAGTAACTCTCTTACTTGTTACATATTATTTAAAATTAACATCCTCATTAGTACACCCTCCACTAATTAAAGTACGGCTTGTCAGTTTCTATCAAAAACGGTGAGTGAACAACATCCATTAAATAAATGCGAATTGATAAGGTCTTAAGTTTAAACATTTTCTTCGTTGTGGTTGAATAAAAAAGTTTTAAAAAGAAGAAGAAGAGGTAAAACAAATTTTACAGTCTAAACACGAACCACCTCACTTCACACATACTCCAGGCTATGCAATACTAATTTTAACAACTACCGGTATACATAGAAGAGAAGAGAAGAGAAGAAAAAAAAAAAAAAAACACAACACACACACACACACACACACACACACACACACAGCTGTCAAAACACTAAGCAGACCCCTTTCAAATAACATAGTGATCACTTTGGAATATTCTTCTTATTAAATATATTTATTTAAAAACAAATTACAAAACCGTAGAATTGAGATCCGATTCACATTTATGCTGGGACCTGCAGTTTTTTGCACTAGAAAACCAAAGAATTCTGCAAGGGCACATAGAAAACAATTGTTTCCATGTGCACTGCTCACACTTGAATGCAGCTTTCGAGTAAGCAGCGACGCAGTGCAACAATCTGCAAAAGGTCAGCATTTTTCTGTCCAGGACACCGCAGCCTCACTTACCTCTACATTTCAGGGTTCCTCCGCCAACTTTTATTGCACATAAATCAAATGTCACACTTTGACATTTCAGTATAAGAAATAAAGTTTGTGTTCTTCACCTTACAGGGGCAAGGCCTCTGATCAGGAGCCAGCGGAACAGGCTCCCAATCATGAGTGTCAATCACAGCGGTCAAAATATAGTACCTGCTCCACACCCCAGGCATTAAGGCTGCATTCACACCTGAGCGTAGCGAATCGGGCGTTTTTACCGTCGTTTTTACCATTGTTTTGTCGTGCGAATTTGCGCCCGTCGGAACGCTCGTTGTCGCGCTAGACGCTTGAATCGGGCGTTTCCATTACATTATATGAATCCTAAAACGCCCAATCTGCCCGATTTGCGCGACAAAAAAGGGTCCGGAACTTGTTTGAGCTTCAGGCGTTCGGCTTCAGGCGACATGGAGTGGAGATGTGAACCATCTCCATATAGAGAATAATGGATTTTTTCCCCTCTAGCGTTTTGTAGCTTCAGGCTTCAGGCTACAAAACGCTCAGGTGTGAATGCAGCCTAAAGCCCACTTAAAGGGCTGTCAGGTGGCAAAATTAAGGGGTTAAAGTGATACTAAAGTCTTGTTTATATTTAATTAACAAACATGTTATACTTAACTGCTCTATGCAGTTGGTTTTCCACAGAGCAGCTCGGATCCTCCTCTTCTCGCATCCCTCTTTGCTGCTTCTGGCCCCTCCTTCCTATTGAGTGCCCCCACAGTCAGCAGCTTCCTATGGGGGCACTGGAGCCAAGTCACAGCTCTGTGTGTCCATTCAGACAGAGCCCCGCCCCCTCTCCCCTGATTGGCTGACTTTGATTGACCATTGCGGAAGCCAATGGTGTCGCTGCGTTGTCTCAGCCAATCAGGAATGTCCCAAATGGCTTAGACATTCGTGGACACCGCTGGAGAGAGATGGGGCTCAGGTAAGTAATTAGGGGGTGCTGGGGAGGCTGCTACACACAAAAGGTTTTTTTTTTAGTTAAAGAAACACACACACACACACACACACACACTATACTAGAAATGCTGGGCTGATGGAACTAAAACGCCCTTCATGAGACAGCAGCCATAACTCAACATGGAAAAAAAAATCTCTGTAACATGGTAAAATGTATTTTATATCTGTAATAGAAGAAGCAGCCTAAATGCACTTATTCAGGACTTCAGGGAGTGCAGAGAATTGATCTCCATATATTTGTCTTTTTTTTTTTTTTTTTTAAAGTGATACTAAACAGACACTGTTTAATTTACATTGTCCCTTCTATTTCTGCATATGGAAGATGGCATTGCAATTATCTTAATTAAAAAAACATCTAAGTACCTTTTTCCTAACTAATATACAGCGGTCACATGAGATCTTTCCCAGCCTGTCTAAGGAAACATAAGCAGGAGGAGCTTCTAGTCCTCTGCTGCTGGTCACATGTTCCAAACAAAAATAAAAAAATAAAACAAAAAACAGCCTTTGGGATATAGAGTAAAAATATCAATAAGCTGTTTTAAATCATACAAATATACTGTATATTTGAAATCATATTTTTTGGCAATAACATTGTGTGGGCGGATCTCTGCCAGTCACAGACTGTGTCACTCCCCTTCAGCCTGTGTCTTAGAATAAGAGGGAGGTGAAGCCTCCATTAATCTACATGTAATATCCCACCCCCTTTGTGTTTAACTGGTTAGTGGGCATGGAAGAGGGAGGGAGAGAGTGGGCTGTCATTTAACACTGTGTAAACGCCCACATGTGTGTGACTCTATAGTCACATGGGCTGCTCAGAGGTGATAGAGTGAAAATGCTCAGCATAGAAACTCACTAAAAATTGAGTATGTGCAGAATTGCCACCAGAGCTGCAAAATCTCTAGCTGAATTGGGGACATGGACAGAAGGTGGCAAATAGAGAGCAGCGGGATAAACCAGATTTTTGCAGAATACAGGAAATTAATCTCATAGTGAGCATGAACAGCATGTAATACACCATTTGATAGTTTTTTTATGATGTGGTTTTAGCGACAGCTTTTAACCTTATGAGAATAATCAACTAAGTCTCTGGGTTGAAATGAGTGCCTGTAGAACTAGCCTAATTTACCCTCTTGACTACAGAATACATTTTCTTTTGATGGCCGATTTGTCAGTTTAAAAAAAGTGTAACTTTTTAATTTTAATCTAATCTATTCAAAACACGTTGAATTTAACAAAAGAGGGGAGCAGAAAGCTTTAAGATTAGGCTAGGAGGATAACATGTATTTTGTGACTCTTATTTTTGAAGAACACATATGCTCCTGAATAAAAATGCCTTCTATTTGCATGGAAGGCATCCAACATCTATGTCTACCACTCCACTGGAAGAATGCAGTATAGTCTGACATTAAATAGAAGAATGACAACACATTACACTCAATATCTCATCAGCAAGTCTTTTCAAGGATGTGTCACAATAGCATTCCAAGCAAAGGAAATCCTTACAATGCACTTCTATAGTTTAAAAAAGGACAGGTAAACCATAGAACATAAAATGTAATACAGTGCGGCTCACGAGTCTTTAGATATGCTTGCTGCATTAGTTTACTTTTTTCAGGTCAAATATTTTCAGCAAGTACAGAAAAAAATGTTGATCTTGCCAAAAATGCAGCATCCTTCTTAATTCATGTGAGCCGATTTGGAAATCTAAAACAATCTTATATTCCTTCTGTAGACTAAAAATCTCAACATACCCAAAGTAATGGGAATAAAGAGGCGGCGGGGGACAGATGCTGTATCCACCTCGGTGAGTATACTTTTTTCAGCTCCCTGCTCACTGAAGACCAAGAGCTGAGCAATCAGCTGTTTTTTGATCACTCAGTTCTCATTGCAGAGCCGGCGGGGGACAGCTGCAGGCATCAAGGCGAGTATGCAAGTTTGTTTTTTTTAGATTTCTGCACTTCTCTTTTAATCACCACTCTTTATCAAAATGTAAAATAAGGCTTGGTCCACACTAGTGCAATTTCAGATGAGACTTGAGCACAAGCGATGCTGGAAAAGGTTCCAGAACTACTTGCGATTCCAGTGCGAATTTGGCCCCACAGAACATACAAACCGCGTCAAAAGTTGCACTACATAATCGCACTGAAAATCGGATCAAATTCATATGCAGCAGTGTAAACCCATCATAAATTTTACCTCAAACTTGGTACAAATTTATTCTGCTACATTTCTTTGGTTGAAAAATAAATAAGTGTATAATATTTATACTGTGCAAAAAGGTATAGAATCTACAGCTCTGATGCTGGCTTACACTGGGGTCTGAAGACACTGGCAGGGACCATGTGGCTGGCTGTAATAGTCCGACAACAGTGTGACTGGTGTGGCTAGCGATCAGGAATACCATTGCTAGATGTACTGGTCTGGCGACACTGGCACCGGTGTGTTGGTTAGCAATAAAGGACACTGCAGCTGTCTGCTAAGGTCGGGAACATTGTTGCTGGGCACAATGAATCGGGAACATTGTTGCTGGGCACAATGAATCGGGAACATTGTTGCTTGACAGGTGTGGCCATCAAGGGCACTCTGGCTGGTTACACTGATCTGGTGACACTTACTGGCGTGTCTAGCAATCAGAGACACTGCGGCTGGCTGAGCTGGTCTAGATACTGAGCTACATAGTGATTTTGAAACTGAAAGAGTCCTGCTGGTCACACTTAGTGCTCCTGAGCAGGCGAAAAGGTATACGCTTTTAACTTAGTAAATTCATAACCAGGGATAGAATTAATCTGACTGATCCCAAGTATAATCACGCCTCTAAAAAATTAGCTTTTTTTATATACCATATACAGTACTTTGTACTTGGGAGAATTTTGATACTTTTCTCACACTGCTAATATTTCAACCAACTTTCTACATTATGACCATACTTACAGTGGTTACAGAAAGTATTCAGACCCCCTTAAATGTTTCACGCTTTGCTATATTGCAGCCATTTGCTCTAATCATTTAAGTTAAATTTTTTTCCTCATTAACCACTTAACGACCGCCCACCGCCGATTTACGTCGGCAGAATGGCACGGACAGGCAGAATCACGTAGATCTACGTGATCGCCTTTGTGCAGTTGGGGGGTCCATCCGGACCCCCCTTCACTGCAGTGAGCGGCCGTTAAGTGTTCGGGAGCGATCAGGCATGAGGGGGGGGGCGCTCGATTCCGCCCCCCCCCCCCTCGCGATCGCTCCCGGCCAATGAAAATGCTTCCTCCGCCATGTGATGTAAACAAGGCTGGAGGAAGTGATGTCATCTCCCTCGCCGCGGTCTTTCCGTTCCTGGCGCCGAGCAGAGAAGAAGCAGGTTAGTGCACCAACAGTCCACTGACACGTAGGTACACATAGGCACACAAATCACCCCCCAGTCACCCCCAGATCACCCCCCAGGTCACCCCAAAGCCCCCAATCACAGTGTCACTGATTGCAGTGATCATTTATTTTACTGATCACTGCATTTAGTGTCATCTGTGATTGTAAAAAGTTGCAGGGCAGTTAGGATTAGGCCCCTTTAGGTCCAGGGTAGCCCCCTAACCCCCCCTAATAAAGGTTTAACCCCTTGATCACCCCCCAGGTAACCCTTTCACCCCCTAACTTCAGCGTCACTAAGCGATTGTTTTTCCGATCGCTGTATTCGTGTCGCTGGTGTTTTAGATAGGCAGTTATTTTTTTTTTTAAGTTCGCCGCAGGTTTTTATTAGTGTCAGGTACCCCCATATATTATTTTAACCCCCTGATTGCCCCTAGAGTTAACCCTTTCACCAGTGATCGCCGTATAAGCGTCACTGGTGTCACTGGTTAGCCAGTAAGTTATTTAGTTATTTAGGTTACCCGTCAGGTTTTTATATAGTGTCAGGTACCCCCATATTTAACCTAATAAAGGTTTTAACCCCCTGATTGCCCCTAGTTAACCCTTTCACCAGTGATCACCATATAAAGGTTACGGGTGACGCTGGTTGATTAGTTTGCTTTTTATAGCATCAGGGCACCCGCCGTATATAACCCAATAAAGGTTTAACCCCCCTGATCGCCCGGCGGGTGAGATCAATTAGGTTTTAGCGCCAGAGAGGGTCTGCGTCGCCCCAGGCAGTGTTTAGGTTAGTGACAGTAACGCTAACACCCACGCGCAAAGCATACACCCCCCTTAGTGGTATAGTATCTGATCAGATCTGATCAGATCTATACTAGCATCCCCAGCGGTTTAGGGTTCCCAAAAACGCAGTGTTAGCGGGATCAGCCCAGATACCTGCTAGCGCCTGCGTTTAGCCCCTCCGCCCAGCCCAGCCCAGCCCAGCCCACCCAAGTGCAGTATCGATCGATCACTGTCACTTACCAAACACAACACACATAACTGCAGCGTTCGCAGTGCTTGGTTTTTGGGGCCCTGTACGTGGCTAGGCTCCCAAAAAGTCCCACACATGTGGTATCCCCGTACTCAGGAAAAGCAGCAGAATGTATTTTGGGGTGCAATTCCACATATAACCATGGCATGTGTGAGCAATATATCATTTAGTGACAACTTTTTGTACATTTTTTTTTTCTTTTTGTCATTCAATCATTTGGGACAAAAAAAAAAATTATTCAATGGGGTCAACATGCCTCTCAGCAAATAGCTTGGGGTGTCTACTTTCCAAAATGGGGTCATTTGGGGGGGTTTTGTGCCATCTTGGCATTTTATGGTCTTCAAAACTGTGATAGGTAGTGAGGAGTGAAATCAAAAATGTATGCCCTTAGAAACCTTGAAGGCGGTGCTTGGTTTTTGGGGTCCCGTACGCGGCTAGGCTCCCAAAAAGTCCCACACATGTGGTATCCCCGTACTCAGGAGAAGCAGCAGAATGTATTTTGGGGTGTAATTTCACATATGCCCATGGCATGTGTGAGCAATATATCATTTAGTGACAACTTTGTGCAAAAAAAAAAAAGTTTGTCATATTCCCGCAACTTGTGGCAAAATATAAAATATTCCATGGACTGAACATGCCTCTCAGTAAATAGCTTGGGGTGTCTACTTTCCAAAATGGGGTCATTTGGGGGGGTTTTGTGCTATTTTGGCATTTTATGGCCTTCGAAACTGTGATAGGTAGTGAGGAGTGAAATCAAAAATTTGCGCCCTTAGAAATCCTGAAGGCGGTGCTTGGTTTCCGGGGTCCCGTACGTGGCTAGGCTCCTAAAAAGTCCCACACATGTGGTATCCCCGTACTCAGGAGAAGCAGCAGAATGTATTTTGGGGTGCAATTCCACATATAACCATGGCATGTGTGAGCAATATATCATTTAGTGACAACTTTTTGTAATTTTTATTTTTTTTTTGTCATTATTCAATCACTTGGGACAAAAAAAAAAAAATATTCAATGGGCTCAACATGCCCCTCAGCAATTTCCTTGGGGTGTCTACTTTCCAAAATGGGGTCATTTGGGGGGGTTTTGTACTGCCCTGCCATTTTAGCACCTCAAGAAATGAGATAGGCAGTCATAAATTTAAAGCTGTGTAAATTTCAGAAAATGTACCCTAGTTTGTAAACGCTATAACTTTTGCGCAAACCAATAAATATACGCTTATTGACATTTTTTTTACTAAAGACATGTGGCTGAATACATTTTGGCCTAAATGTATGACTAAAATTGAGTTTATTCGATTTTTCTTATAACAAAAAGTAGAAAATATCATTTTTTTTCAAAATTTTCGGTCTTTTTCCATTTATATCGCAAAAAATAAAAATCGCAGAGGCAATCAAATACCATTAAAAGAAAGCTCTATTTGTGGGAAGAAAAGGACGCAAATTTCATTTGGGTACAACATTGCATGTCCGCACAATTTACAGTTAAAGCAGCGCAGTGCCGAATCCCAAAAACAGGCTTGGTCCTAATGGCCCGAAATGGTCCGGGGCTTAAGTGGTTAATGTACACACCGCGCCCCATATTGACAGAAGAACACAGAATTGTTGAGATTTTTGCAGATTTATTAAAAAATAAAAACTGAAATATCACATGGTCCTAAGTATTAAGACCCTTTGCTCAGTATTTAGTATTTGCACCCTTTTGATCTAATACAGCCATGATTCTTTTTGGGAAAGATGCAAAAAGTTTTTCACACCTGGATTTGGGGATCCTCTGCCATTCCTCCTTGCAGATCCTCTCCAGTTCTGTCAGGTTGGATGGTAAACGTTGGTGGACAGCCATTTTTAGGTCTCTCCGGAGATGCTCAATTGGGTTTAAGTCAGGGCTCTGGCTGGGCCATTCTAGAACAGTCACGGAGTTGTTGTGAAGCCACTCCATTATTTTAGCTGTGTGCTTAGGGTCATTGTCTTGTTGGAAGGTAAACCTTCGGCCCAGTCTGAGGTCCTGAGCACTCTGGAGAAGGTTTTCGTCCAGGATATCCCTGTACTTGGCTGCATTCATCTTTCCCTCGATTGCAACCAGTCCTGTCCCTGCAGCTGAAAAAACACCCCCACAGCATGATGCTGCCACCACCCTGCTTCACTGTTGGGACTGTATTGGACAGGTGATGAGCAGTGCCTGGTTTTCTCCACACATACCGCTTAGAATTGAGGCCAAAAAGTTCTATCTTGGTCTCATCAGACCAGAGAATCTTATTTCTCACCATCTTGGAGTCCTTCAGGTGTTTTTTAGCAAACTCCATGCGGGATTTCATGTGTCTTGCACCGAGGAGAGGCTTCCGTCGGGCCACTCTGCCATAAAGCCCCGACTGGTGGAGGGCTGCAGTTGACTTTCTACAACTTTCTCCCATTTTCCCGACTGCATCTCTGGAACTCAGCCACAGTGATCTTTGGGTTGTTCTTTACCTCTCTCACCAAGGCTCTTCTCCCCAGATAGCTCAGTTTGGCCGGACGGCCAGCTCTAGGAAGGGTTCTGGTCGTCCCAAACGTCTTTCATTTAAGGATTATGGAGGCCACTGTGCTCTTAGGAACCTTAAGTGCAGCAGAAATTTTTTTGTAACCATGGCCAGATCTGTGCCTTGCCACAATTCTGTCTCTGAGCTCTTCAGGCAGTTCCTTTGACCTCATGATTCTCATTTGCTCTGACATGCACTGTGAGCTGTAAGGTCTTATATAGACAGGTGTGTGGCTTTCCTAATCAAGTCCAATCAGTATAATCAAACACAGCTGGACTCAAATGAAGGTGTAGAACCATCTCAAGGATGATCAGAAGAAATGGACAGCACCTGAGTTAAATATATGAGTGTCACAGCAAAGGGTCTGAATACTTAGGACCATGTGATATTTCAGTTTTTCTTTTTTTTATAAATCTGCAAAATTTCAACAATTCTGTGTTTTTCTGTCAATTTGGGGTGCTGTGTGTACATTCATGAGGGGAAAAAATTAACTTAAATGCTTTTAGCAAATGGCTGCAATATAACAAAGAGAGACATTTTTAAGGGGGTCTGAATACTTTCCGGACCCACTGTATGTGATCTAGACTGCCTAGACTAGGGGGGAAAAAAGCTATTTTGTTCATGGAAAGCAATTTTTTATTTATTTTTTGCTCAAAATAAAAATGTGATTTTGCATGGCTGACATATGTCCTATTGATTCAGGTAGGGTTGTCCCGATACCGATACTAGTATCGGTATCGGGACCGATACCGAGCATTTGCGTGAGTACTTGTACTCGCGCAAATGCTCCCGATGCCTTTGCCGATACCTGGGATGGGAGAAGTCAGCGGGCGGAGTCGGCAAGCGGAGGGCGGAGCGGAGAGCAGAGTGGAGAGGAGAAGTCAGCGGGCGGAGTCGGCGGGCGGAGTCGGCGGGCGGAGGGCGGAGCGGAGAGCAGAGAGAAGTCAGCGGGCGGAGTCGGCGGGCGGAGTCGGCAAGCGGAGGGCGGGAGGGGCGGAGCGGAGAGCAGAGTGGAGCAGAGAGTCCTCAGGCGGGTAAGCTTGCAGCCGCATCATGATCCATCGTCGACCGGAGCCGTCACATTAAAGGAAGTGACGCTCCGTGTTACACTGTCAGTGCTTGAAAAATGCGACGCCCATCTTGGTACACCCTGCATTCGGCCTCAATAAAGCAGCAGCGGACATCTTGTTACACCCAGCCCATGTAGTTCGAGCTGGGTGTAACAAGATGTCCGCTGCTGCTTTATTGAGGCCGAGTGCAGGGTGTACTAAGATGGGCGTCGCAGAGGCAGCATAGAAAAATAAATCCTCTCGTGCCTATAAGTGCCCACTACCTGTCAGTGCCCGCTATCTGTCAGTTCTCATTAGTGCTGCTTACTCAGTGTCACCTATTAGTGCCAGCCACCTGTCAGTACCATCTATCACTACCACCTGTCAATGCCATCAGTGCCAGCCACCTGCCATCTATTAGTGCCAGTGCCATCTGTCAGTGCCAGCCACCTGTCAGTGCCAGCCACCTGTCAGTGCCAGCCACCTGTCAGTGCCAGCCACCTGTCAGTGCCAGCCACCTGTCAGTGCCAGCCACCTGTCAGTGCCAGCCACCTGTCAGTGCCAGCCACCTGTCAGTGCTCATCAGTGCTGCATATCCGTGCCACCTAATATCAGTGCTGCTTAATCTGTGCCACCTATCAGTGCTGCATATCAGTGCCACCTAATCTGTATTGTGCTTGAAAACTGTCACCTGACATTAAAAAAAAGTATCGGTAATCGGTATCGGCGAGTACTTGAAAAAAAAGTATCGGCACTTGTACTCGGTCTTATAAAAGTGGTATCGGGACAACCCTAGATTCAGGTGAAGTGTCAGTTAATAGGATGACATTGCTCTCTCTGAAGCTGGAAAGACAGAAAATGTAGGTAGTCGATCCCATAAACCAGATATCCAAATTTATTTGTTGTGCGTGTACCCTGTCTTTAAAGAGAACCTTTCAGCCATTTTAAACTGCATATCATGCCTACTAATATGTTTATTGGCCAGAAATCAAGCTTGTTAGAATCACTTGGGAAACAGGAGGAGGAGAGGTACCAAATCAAACAGACCAGCATAAGTCACATGTGTTACATAGAGGGATGAGGCATCCTGCCGACGACATGAACATCGAGAGCAAGCTGTGTGTATTGGGAGTAAGGATCTCATTAGGTCCATGAATACAGAGAAATGCACTCTGGATTGCAAATCTTAACAGTGAGATAGATACTGGGGAATGAGTGGTGTGTGTACCGGGGAGCAGATTTCACTGGTGACATGGATACCGTGGATAAAGGGGTGTGTGCTACAAATTAGTGACTCCTGGAAAAAGGGATTTTTATAACAGCTTACCTGTAAAATCCTTTTCTTGGAGTACATCACGGGACACAGAGCGACTTAGTCATTACTAATGGGTTATATAGTTTACCATCAGGTGTTGGCACTGGCCAATTCCAAACCGGAAGTACCCTCCCCTATATAAGCCCCTCCCACCCGGGAGCACCTCAGTTTTGTAGCCAAGCAATAAGTGTCCCAAAAAGAGGGGTGGGAGCTCTGTGTCCCGTGATGTACTCCAAGAAAAGGATTTTACAGGTAAGCTGTTATAAAAATCCCTTTTTCTTTTTCGTACATCACGGGACACAGAGCGACTTAGTCATTACTAATGGGACGTCCCAAAGCAATGCCAAATGAGGGGGGGGTACATAAGCTGGGCGCCATCAGGCATGAGGATCTTTTGCGGCCTGCAACACACTGCGCCCAAAGGCGACATCCTCCTGACTTCTAACGTCTACCTGATAGAATCTAGTAAACGTGTGTACCGAAGACCATGTTGCGGCCTTACATACTTGAGCCAGGGAGGCCTGGTGATGCACTGCCCATGAAGTTCCAACCGCTCTTGTGGAGTGCGCCCTAACTTTGAACGGAGGCGGTCTCTTTCTCAAGCCATAGGCTTGTATTATGACCTGTCGAATCCACTTGGCTAAAGTAGATTTTGATGCTGCCTGACCCCTTCTGGGGCCTTCCGGCAGAACAAACAAAGAATCCGTTCTGCGAATCTGAGCAGTGGCTTTTAGATAAGCTTTAACTGCTCTTACCACATCCAAAGAATGTAATAACTTTTCCTCTACTGAGCTAGGTTTGGGGAAAAAAGAAGGAAGAACCACATCTTGGTTCAAATGAAACCTCGATACCACCTTAGGAAGAAAGGCTGGATGAGGACGTAATACTACTCTGTCCTTATGGACAACCAGATATGGCTCCTTACAGGACATAGCTGCTAATTCCGACACTCTTTTAGCCGAACAAATGGCTACTAAGAAAACCAATTTCCTGGTGAGAAGAACCAAGGAAATGTGTTGTAATGGTTCAAACGGTTGTTTCTGTAGAACCGACAGAACCAGGTTTAAGTCCCAAGGACATATGGGAATACTAACCGGAGGGCTAATACGCATCACTCCTTGTATAAAGGCTTTGACTAGTGAATGCGAAGCCAAGGGCCTTTGAAAAAATATTGACAAGGCCGAAATCTGACCCTTGATAGTACTCAAGGCCAGCTTCCTATCTACAGCCCACTGTAGGAAGTCCAGAATCCTCCCTATCATGTACTTACGTGGATGCCATTTCTTGGTCTCACACCACGTAATGTACGCTTTCCAGATCCTATAATAGATCTGCCTGGATACCGGTTTCCTGGCATTGATCATGGTAGATACCACAGAATTAGAGAGCCCTCTCTTTTTCAGAATGTGGGCTTCAATAGCCAGGCCGTCAAACCTAGGGCTGGTAAGGAAGGGTGGTATATCGGTCCTTGCGACAGCAGGTCCGGACGAAGTGGGAGGGTCCAAGGACTCCTCACTGACATTTTTACAATCTCCGCGTACCATGCCCTTCGGGGCCACGCTGGAGCCACCAGAATCACTGGTTTCTTTTCTACCCTGATTCTGCGGAGTAATCGCGGTAACAATTGTGGCGGTGGGAATGCATATATCAGCTTGAACCGATCCCAAGGGAACACTAGGGCATCCGAGCCGCAAGCTAGGGGATCCCTTGTGCGAGACACAAACCTGTCCACCTTTGCGTTGAATCTGGATGCTAGCAGATCTACATCCGGTGTTCCCCACCGCTGGCATATTGCCTGGAAAACCTCGGGGTGAAGAGACCATTCCCCCGGGCATAATTGTTGGCGACTTAGAAAGTCCGCTCTCCAATTTTCCACTCCTGGGATGAAAACCGCGGATATGGCTGGGACATATCTTTCTGCCCACTCCAGGATGCAATTTGCTTCCTTCTGGGCTGCACGACTTTTGGTGCCACCCTGATGATTGATATATGCCACTGCCGTGGCATTGTCTGATTGAATTCTGACAGGGGACCCCTGGAGTTTGGATGTCCATGCTACTAGGGCATACCGGGCTGCTCGTATCTCTAAGAGATTGATGGGCAGGGCCTTTTCTGCTTCTGACCACCTGCCCTGGAGAGACCATTGCTCCAGCACTGCCCCCCAGCCGATGAGGCTGACATCTGTAGTGACCACCTTCCAAGAAACCGGACTGAAGGGTTTCCCTCTTTCCAGATTCTGGGGCACCAACCACCAATGGAGGCTCTTGCGAACGGAAGGGGACAGGGACATTGGTAAGTCTAAAGCCTGAACTTTTTTGTTCCAGGCTGACAGTATGGCCCTTTGCAAATTCCTTGAATGGAATTGACCGTAGAGTACCGCTTCGAATGAAGCCACCATCTTTCCCAGCAGCCTCATGCAGAGACGTATGGATGGTTTTCTTTTTGTACCCACTAAGTGGGTCAAATTTCTTAAAGACGACACCTTCTCTGGAGGTAAGAAAATCTTTCTCTGATTTGAATCCAGCCTTAGCCCTAAGTATTCCAGACTTTTGACTGGTCTTAGAGCTGACTTGTCCCGGTTGATAATCCAACCGTGATATTCCAGATACTCGATTGTCTTGTGAATAGCTACTTCCAGCTTTTCCACTGAGTGGTCTATTAGTAGCAGGTCGTCTAGATATGCCATTATCGTTACACCCTGTGTTCTTAGATTGGCCAATAATGGGGCCAGAATTTTTGTGAACACTCGTGGTGCTGTGGCCAGACCGAAAGGTAAGGCTCTGAACTGAAAATGGCGCCCTTCTACTGCAAAGCGTAGAAATTTCTGATGGGCCGGAAAGATGGGAATATGCAGATAAGCATCCCTTATGTCGATCGAGGCTAGCCATTCCTGCCCTTGTAGGGCGGTGGCCACTGATCGGATCGACTCCATCCGAAAGGTCCTGATATTTAGGAACTTGTTTAGCCCTTTTAGATTTAATATGGGCCTCACGTCCCCATTTGGTTTGGGGACTGTGAAAAGGTTCGAGTAAAACCCGAATCCGCTTTCTTCCAGGGGAACCTTCATGACTACCCCTTGGAGCAATAGTTGTTCTAGTGCCAGAAGGAGGGATCCTCTCTTTTGGGGATCTCTTGGCACGTTTGACCTCATAAATTGGGCAGGAGGAGTGCCTTTTAACTCCAGCTTGTATCCCAGACTTACTGCGGAGAGCACCCATCTGTCTCTGATGGTGTCCCGCCAGGTCTCTGTGAACAACTGAAGTCTTCCCCCCACCCGATTGAGCGGGGGCAATACTTCATGCCTTAGGGGGAGGTTTTGTACCTCTCTTGATCCAGGGCTTCTTGTTACCCTGTGATTGTCCCTGATTTCTGCCCCCTGAATTTGACCGCGGAGGCCGTCGGAACTGCTTCACAGCCGATGTGCCCGGGACTGGAGAGGTAGGCCTCTTAAAAGAAGGACTTCTACCCTTGTTCTTAACCGGTAAGAGTGAACTTTTACCGGCAGAAATTTTCTGGATATATTTGTCCAGATCTTCTCCAAATAAGCGTTCTCCATGAAATGGGAAGCTAACCAGCAGTTTTTTACAGGGAGCTTCAGCAGACCAGTTTTTGAGCCACAGAAGCCTACGCATATGTACTATAGACAGCGTAAAGCGGGAGGCCTGTTGGATTGTATCCTTTATGGCGTCCACCGCAAAACACAAGGCTCTAGGCAGGTCAGCTAGGGCATGAGCCTGCTGATCTGGTAAGTCCCTTAAGACTTGTTTCAACTGATCTTTCACTGCTTGGCAGACTCCAATCGCTGCTACCGCAGGTTGTGTCACCATACTTGCTGTAGAGAAAGCAGATTTTAGTAAAGACTCCAATTTTTTATCTATTGGGTCTTTGAACATTGGAACATTATCTACTGGACATGTCAGTGATTTGTTAACAGAAGAGATGGCTGCGTCCACTATAGGGACCCTCCATTTTCTTATGAACTTATCCTCCATGGGATAGATCACCGGAAATCTCTTGGGGGGAGCAAATATTTTATCAGGATGCTCCCAATCCTGGTAAATAAGCCCTTCTAATAAAGGGTGGATTGGGAAGGAACAGACCGCCTGGGGAGCTTTTAGCGACCCCAGTGAGGAAACCGTAGTGGATGGTGGTTCCGCCAGAGGCATTTTAAATGCTGATCGGACCATGTTAGTCAGAGACTGAACCCATAATCTTTCAGCCTGAGAAGCTGAGAAAGGTTCTTCCACTGTTGATTCCTCTATAAGTGAATCAACCTCATCCTGATCCCCTTCAGGTAGGTCGATCTCTGTGTGGGGCTGTTCCTCCACTAACAGGCACTCTGAAGGAGGAGACGGAGATCGGACGCGCTTTTCCTGTGACAGGGAAGCAGCGATCAATGCTGTTAATCTCTCTTCCAATCCTCCCAGAGTTGAGGATAAAACCTCCTCTGTTATATATACAGGAGCAGGTGGACTGGGGACAGCCGCAGCACCAGGCATTCCTGCGGGGTTTCTACGGCTACTGACCTCTGCATTCTCAGGGGAGATTGGTGCAGTGCAAGCATGCCCAATATCCTCAGAGCCCGATGGAGACCCCTTTGGCTTCCTGGAAGATCTATTTCCGGAGCGTCTGGACGACATATCCTTTAAGCACAAAGCTGAGGTATTCCCGTCGTCATACACCAATTTTTGCTGGTAATAGTCTAACACAGGTGCTGCTATATACCAGCTGGTGTCCACTAAAGTGCCTTTCTATGGGGATGCCTGCATCAACCGCCTCTGTGTGCCACTGTTTGTTGCTAGCTCTGTTTGCATGCAGCTGACACTTGTACTGTGTCTTTTAACCATGCTGGGACGCCCGCACATGCGCAGAAGCGCCGCGGCGCGCATCGAGCGTCATCCACCCGCCCCGCCCCTTTTTTTTCATAGGAGGCGCGTGCACGCGCCCGCGCGCGCGCCCGTGCGCCAATGGCGCCCTTTTCGAAAACCAACAGAGGACTAGGAGCCAGGGCCCTTTTTGCCGGAGGGCCTGTGCGGTGGATGAACGCAGCAACAGGGCAGAGGAAGTGGATTCCCTCAGAGAAACTTACCAGCTGCCTGGATCTTTTGAGTTGAGAAAACCAAAGATCCACATTTACAAGAAAAATGGACTACAGCGGCCTCTAGTGGTTTAACACAGGTACCGCGGTCCCTGTTTTTTTTTTTTTTTTTTCTTGACTACTATTAAAATTTTACATTTTCAGTAGTTATAGGCAAACACAGATATTTAGCGGGAATACCGTTAGGTAACAGACAGAAAGACAAATTAGGCCTGGGGGTCCCCCAATAGAACCAAGTTCCTGAGGGCCCCCACTTACCTGATCCCCGCCGCAGGACTTTGTTTGGTCCACAAAAGTCCAAACTTCACCTATCACGGCAGGCATTGTAATTAAACCTTCAGGGACCGGGTTCCCAAGGATTCCACTCCCCTGGACCTGTATAGCACCCTGCACAGACAGCGTCTTGGTCGTGGGTATGACCAGAGCTCTGGATCCCAGGGTCCAGCCCTCCTAAGAGAAGCATTACAGGCAAAACCTTGCTCTTCTGCTGCAAGGCCCGGGTACCGACCGTTTAGCTATGAAGCTTTTTTGGTGGGATCCGGAACAGCTTACTAAGGCCCAAAAGAACCTGTACGCAAGCCCAGTGAAAACACATGTTACTCTTTGGCCAACACCTTAGACACTGGCAAAAAACTGAGGTGCTCCCGGGTGGGAGGGGCTTATATAGGGGAGGGTACTTCCGGTTTGGAATTGGCCAGTGCCAACACCTGAAGGTAAACTATATAACCCATTAGTAATGACTAAGTCGCTCTGTGTCCCGTGATGTACGAAAAAGAAATAGAATATAGATGGATATACTGCCATGGTCTGAGGTCACTAGATCACTGCAGGCAAAAACAGCCAAGGGTGAACACAACCACAGTAAGGCTTCATGTACACATAGCCTATTATGGCCTCTGGCTACAGGAAAACACAGCCAATGGTCAAAACGTTCCTATCCTAAAACGTAAATCCTCCATGTTCAGGAGAGGGAGGTTAGTGGAGGTTGAGGCTCCCCTAATCGTAGAAGCTCCTAAACTATCCTAAAAGTCTATGTGTACATGGACACAATCTTTCATGGAGTTGAGTTTAGGAGTTTGGCAAAAAAAAAAAGCCAAAAGCTCCTAAACTCAAGTTAAGACTGCATTCACACATCTGCGCTGCGAATCATGGGCAGATTTGCCGCAATTCTGCCCGCAATTTTAAAGTGTTGAGGTGTGAAAGACAAAATCACAGAACGCACATTTGTGATGCCATTCATTTTATTGGCACCTAAAATTGTGGCAGAATGGGACCTATAATCGTGGTGCGGCTCTGCTGCGATAAATCCTGCTGTGATCGTGGGAACCCGCATCGTGTGAAGCATGTCACTCAAAAGTAGCTCCTGAACTTTTTTTGGGTGACAAGCTTCACAGGATCCAGGTTGCCACGATTTATCACACGACAAACGCAGCAGAACCGGACTACAATTTAAGGAGCCATTCAAATGATTTGCATCTCAAATGTGCGTTCTGCGATTTGTCATTCACACCTTGGCTTTTTAAAATCTGGCAGAATTTTAGGAAAACTGCCCGCGATACAAAACAATGAGGTGTGAGTGCAGTCTTAGGAGCTGTAGTGTACATGAAGCCTAAAGCTTAATTCCTTACAAGGTTTGAAGCAGGTCTATTGTATAATTTACCAGTCACAGGTAGACAACTATACATACAATTATTGTGTTGTCATTTATGTCATAGATTTTTCACCCAGCTCCAACAATACTGAATATAGAGAGAGGATTGTCTATGGGCAGAGAACACCTTTCTACAATTCATTTAGGAATAAGTTAAAAGGACACTGAAAATATATCTGTAGGTTGGCCTCTCCTGAAAATCCTGGATGTCCAACAATCGTGCTGACTCAATGGCTTAAATGGTTTGCATCCAAGTTCTGACTTTCAACTGTAAAAAAGGGAATAAATGCGCTACCCAAAAACACATAAATATTAACAACCTTAAAGAGGGAGGTGAAGCAGCTGTACTGGCATGTGACAAATTCAAACAAAATGGAAAGTAATAGTGCAGCGCTACATATAGACCAGTAAAAACTGGACTGTAACTCAAATGTGACCATAAAAAGAAACACAAAAAAAAAAAAAGAAAGAAGGGGCAGGTTGAATACAGAACCCAATATATCAAGTGTCCACAACACTAAACAATGTGATAAGTGTCCAAAAAGGTGAATAAATGGCATGGAGTGGATGGAGTAATTCTTGCACGGATCTTCACGTGAATGATGACATAAATGTGTGCTTACCGGAAATGTTTGACCCGAATGTCATACGACAGCGGATCAATCGAGCTTAAGAGTATCCCCAGCGGCTGTCCACAGGAACGTCACCGAATCGCTGATGGATGATGAAATGCACCAGCTGGGCAATCAGATGACCTCAATCCTGGATGGAACCAGATGGATCGAAAACTTCTCAAATCTTCGATATCCTCAAGGCTGGAGGTCTCCCCAAAAGATTGGTTGAGTACCAGGATCCAGAAAGCCAATCTTTTGGGGAGACCTCCAGCCTTGAGGATATCGAAGATTTGAGAAGTTTTCGATCCATCTGGTTCCATCCAGGATTGAGGTCATCTGATTGCCCAGCTGGTGCATTTCATCATCCATCAGCGATTCGGTGACGTTCCTGTGGACAGCCGCTGGGGATACTCTTAAGCTCGATTGATCCGCTGTTGTATGACATTCGGGTCCAACATTTCCGGCAAGCACACATTTATGTCATCATTCACGTGAAGATCCGTGCAAGAATTACTCCATCCACTCCATGCCATTTATTCACCTTTTTGGACACTTATCACATTGTTTAGTGTTGTGGACACTTTATATATTGGGTTGGGTATTCAACCTGCCCCTTCTTTCTTTTTATGGTCACATTTGAGTTACAGTCCAGTTTTTACTGGTCTATATGTAGCGCTGCACTATTACTTTCCATCCTGACTTTCAACTACATGCTTAGTTATGCTTCTTCACATGGGCTAAGAGATAATCTACAATCAGGATGCATTTCACATGTGTTACGTTGCATTAACACTGCCCAAATGCTACCACTAGTTTTCAGGTTTCTTCACAAAACGCTGTTAACACTTAAAAAAAAATGCACCCATTATTTTTTTTGACATGGTCAGCACGCATTTTTAAAACATTGCAATTGAGGCGTCAGGTTGTGGCAAAGCATAGAGGATGCAATAGGTCTCATCATTTTTGACGTGGCACAAAGCAACGCTAATGTGCAGGCGTATACTGCCTCATCTACCTGCCATTGATTTAATTACCTAGCGTGCTGGCAAGTAGCAGGAGAGGGTAAAAAACACAGCAAAATGTTTGTTTTTGCTGCATCTGTAACCCCATATTAAAAAGAGGATTTAAGTGGGGTCAATGTGTAAAAGAACCAAATACACTAAATCTCAGCCAGGCAACTAGCATTTCTGGAAGGTGGGATCTGCAATGACAGTTTTCTTACTTCTTAGCACAGGTTTCCTTGAAACAGTTTGCAGATAATGAGATCATTTCTATGAGATGTGCGATTCTCAGAAATGTGCAATTGTCACATCAAAATGACCCGTTGGCACTTGTTGCAATTGGAAAACTGATAAACGCATATTTAAAATCATTGGAATTCACTTATGAAGTATCATCTCAATTTATGTATTTAAATCCTTACATATCAACAAAGTTTCTCAGATCTACACTACCTAGCAAACTACAACTGTTCTTTGGTAATTTTGGCAAGGTGGAGGGTGCAAAAGAAGCTAACACAGAGGTGATGGTGTATTTGCAGGAGGCAGGAAACAGGAGAACTGAGGCTAAAGCAGTGTTCACACTTTGTGCATATTGGGAATGTGCACAAAATTGCACGCTTTCCCGACATGCTCAGAACTGTGCTGCCCTTTAGCAGATGCACCGCAGTGTCATTAATTCTTCCATTCTGGGTTTGGTTCCATGCGGTGCAATTTTGCAAAAGGGGCAAGGACGACTTCTGCACAGTTTTCTCAGTAGAGCCGCCTACTTAAAATAATAGTTGCTCTATATATGAGGTCTGGGAACACACGTGCACTCTGTCACACTAGCATGGCCTCCTGGGACCTCTTTTATATTCTTTCAGACTTGAGTATCCTGTAGGTGGGCGGGGCCATCCCTCAAGTGAACTGTCCTGGAAAATGATGACGGGAACTAGGCAGCAACATAAGTGTTGCTTTGTTGCCCAAACGTGTGCGACATAAACCACACTTGCTAATATCATGGGGGGGGAAATAAGCGGGCATTCTCTTCTCCTACAGTTCAAACCACAGCCAACACAGGGACTGCTGCAATAAAGGATAGCGCCAAGAAAAAAAGAAAAAAAAACCTTTAGGAAGCTGGAAAGGAAGACCAGGTCTTTCTTACCTGGACTGCATGGTCCATGTTTCCCTACTCAGAGTTTATTACATGAGTTGAACGTGATCCCAACACCATTCTTGATTAGCCATGTTGGAGTGTAAAACCCTCTCTGCCTATCTCACTACCCTTCTCCTTGCTTTTCTCCCCTTTTTCAATTTTTACCACTTTTTAGGGGACTTCTACCCAAACATTGAGAAATAGTTTCATTGATGCATTTATGACATTGTGTGATCCCTCCAGCATACTCCTGCTAAGGAGTACTTGTGTAAGTGTATTTTACAAACGCCCTATTTATCTTATGTACATAAAGAGGAGTTCCAGTCACCTATAGACAAAATTAAAAAAAGTCAGCAGCTACAAAAACTGTAGCTACTGACTTTTAAAAACAGCCACTCACCTGTCCCAGGATCCTGTGCTCACCCCAGTCGGTCTCACCCACTGTCTTTGGTCCCCGGCACATTGTGAATGGTGGATGCAGCCTTCTGGGGCTTGTCGGTGTCCCAGAAGACTGCAGGGGGGAGGGAGGAGAACTGCGGCGCTCAGGATGGAAATGGGAAAGCAGGTACCTGTCAAAAAAAATAAAAAATCGGGTACCTGCTCCACCTCCCTGCTCCTCTTGAACAATTGGCACATTTGAGGAGCAGGGGGTGGAGCAGGTACCTGCTTCCCACTGCTGTCCTGAGCGCTGCGGTGCTCGAGAACGGAGGTTTTCCTCCCTCCCCCCTGCAGTCTTCTGGGACACCGACAGGCCTTAAAGCGGTACTTCCCCTTTTGGGTGAAGCTCTGCTTTAAGTATAATGCCAATGTTGGTGCCTAGCACCTTTTTCTCTTTATTTTACGTTTTTATACAAATGTGTATTTTCTCTTGTACCTTCAATATGTGAATGTCTCTATACAATGGAATTCATATTTTTTTATACCCTTCATTTCCATGACTACTTTTCGTATATATTTTTTGTATGTAGGCCTAGATCTGTTTTATCAATAAAATCAGATTGAACGCAACAATTGAAAGGCGCGTATATATTTATTTCTCAGAGGCATAGTGATAGCAGATTTCTCTATACAGGAAAAAAGTTTTAGAATTTTTTTTATTTTATATATACACCAATGGTGTCACACTATGCTGCCATTTAAACAGAAATCGTGCTTAGTGTAGCTGATCCTGAAGACAATCCCCCGGGATCAAAGTTCAAACAGTTTCTATTAAAGGCTTGTTAAAGTTCACCTATCACTTTGCCCACTCAGTACAACAGAACTGGTTCTCTTAATAGCTACCTTCTCATTCCAAATGATACTTGACTTTGCTGTTCCCCTGAATCAGCTCACACTGGTCTTTTCACTCTGGGGTCTGGTACGCAAGCGGGATGACTGGGGAGCAGAGGAAAGGTAAAATATCAGTGGGAAGGAAAGTGGACTATCAAGAAAACCCGACACCTTTATATAAACAATGATAGGGCAGCACAGTAGCTAAGTGGTTCGGTTTGAACCCCAACAATGGCACTATCTGCCTGGAGTTTGCATGCACTCCTTGTGCCTGCGTGGGTTTCCTCCTGGTACTCAGATTTCCTCCCACACTCCAAAGACATGCTGGTAGGTTAACTGGCTCCCATCTATATCAGAATGTATGTGTATGTATGAATGTGAGTTAGGGACCTTAGAGTGTAAGCTCCTTGAGGGCAGGGACTGATGTGAATATATAATATATGTAAAGGGCTACGTAAATTGATAGCGCTATATAAAGTACATGTAATAAATAAATAACCATCTGCTTACAGGTTCTAGGATAGCAGTCCTCAACCAACAACTGTGCATTATTTCTTCTTCCACTGGCACAATAAAGGGTGGCTATGTGTACTTCCACCGACATCAATGATGGGGGCTATGCATCCTTCCACTGAAGCCAACAAAAAGACCTTATTCTTCTTCTCACCAACACCAAAAATTGTGTGCTATTTCTCCTCCTGCTGACTACTATTCCTACCACCACTGACAAAGGCAATCATACAAAGCTAAAACTCCCATTGATGAGCCACTACTCCTCCCACTGAAGCCAATGGTGTACCATTATTCCTCCCATTGACACCAACTACACCCCACTATGCTCCCATTGACAAAGAACTATTTCTACAACTGACAACAATGGTCCACTATCCCTCTTCACACAGACACCAATGATGGGTTCCATTCTTCCTTCCACTGACACCAACAATAGTGCACTATTCCTCTTGCCACTGACACCAATGATGGGCACTATTGCTACTCCTACTGACGCAAAAATGGGGTGGCATAACTATTGCCACTAAAGGCAATGATGCCTCACTATTCTTCCCACTGACGTCAACAATGTGCCATTACTCCTCCCACTGAAGCCAACAGCACCCCCCTATGCTCACAACACTATTCCTCCCACTAATGCCAGGGCTTTTTTTGTTTTAAATCCCAATGACCAGATTCTGTTCCCTAAACAGTCTAAAGCAGCAGTCTCCAAACTCTGGCCCTTTGTTTGCCTTTCTCCAGCCCTTGGAGGCAGAATTCCTTCCACTGACACCAACGGAAGGGCACTATTCCTCCCACTGTCACCAAAGATAGGGCTCGATTTACTCCCACTGGACACCAGGACAATTCCTACTGCCACTGGCCCCAATATGGCCCCCCTAAAGTCTGAGGGGGCCCTTTGTTTAGAAAGTTTGGAGACCCCTGGTCTAAAGGGCAGTGAACCGACTCCATTTAAAAAGTTGAAGGAACCCTCTGCTAGGACAACTTCTGTCTGAAGTGTGGGGGTGGGGGGGGTCAACTGATATAGTTTTTTCAGGGCCGATATCGATATTTCGGCTGCCTTTCAAGTCACGTCCCCTCCTGCTACTTGTAATAACAGCCGAGCACCTTATTAGCCGCATCAGCTGTTATTACAAGAAAACTGACCGTCCACTCTAAGGAACGGTACCGGGGTGATGCAGCTGCAGGCATCACCCTGGTACAGCCCCTTGAAGCAATAATTGGTAATTTTGTGACCGATATCGATTCTGCCCCCTAGTCTGAAGGTTGCACTTTTTAGGTTTAATTAACAACAAAACACACTCTGCAACACATACGGTAGTAACATGAGTGCACCCATCATCTGAGAGAAGGAGACAAATGAACACCAATGAATTAAAGAGAAAGCTCACATAGGACAAAGGGACCGACATCACAGAGGAACAGAGGTGTCCGACATCACAGAGGAACAGAGGTGTCCGACATCACAGAGGAACAGAGGTGTCCGACATCACAGAGGAACAGAGGTGTCTGACATCACAGAGGAACAGAGGTGTCTGACATCACAGAGGAACAGAGGTGTCTGACATCACAGAGGAACAGAGGTGTCTGACATCACAGAGGAACAGAGGTGTCTGACATCACAGAGGAACAGAGGTGTCTGACATCACAGAGGAACAGAGGTGTCTGACATCACAGAGGAATAGTCTCCTCTGCCTCTTCAGTAATAAAATAAACTTACCTGCCTGCTCGCTGTTTGCTTTGGAATGTACACTGACCTAAAACAAGTGCAGGAAAGTGTACATTCTGGCACTAAGCTGTGTGCCGGGATGACTGAACTTCTAAACATCCGCAGGAGTGACGTCATCCTGCGCCAGCCAATGAAGCCACTCGCAGATTGACACACAGAAATAGCAGGTGAGAAGAAGCCGTCGTGGAATACCATAAGAGTATAGCAGAGGTAAGTTTTGCTCCCTTTAGTTTCACTTTAAAGCAGTATTAAACCCAAAAGCCAACATTCATCATATTGCAGCTTACCAACTCTTAAGCCTCGTAACACACGGTACAATTGCTGGAAGGGGATTGTCTGTTGACAGACTGCTGTCCTAAATTCTTACCGTTAGTACACTCCTTTTGGACAATTGTTGTCCAATTTTCCACCAACAAATGTAGGGTGACAGGCTAGTAAATTTGCGGTGGACAACGGCTCCAAGTCTGATTTTCGGATGGTCAGTACACAAATTCGTCACAGAAAAGTACAAACACGCATGCTCGGAATCAATGCTCACCAAACACAAAATTAGCAGAAGGGGCCCAAAGGGTGGCGCTCAAGAGCTGAAATTCCTCGTAGTACGTCACTACATTTGTGTTTGTGGCACGACAATTGTGTACCGTTAGTATGCAAGACAAGATCCTGGCACACGCCTTTTGACAAAATCAGACGCTCGGTTGGCCAACAATTGTACCGTGTGTACGAGGCTTAAGATGTGATGGCTGCATTACCGGTAGGTTTCTATTTTAGGAATTCTTTACTTTAATTTTTACCTGCTGATCTAGCCAGTAAGTCTCGTGTTTTTCAAAATAACGAACTTCCCTGCAGATGTAGCAGATAGTGTTGAGACAAACTGTTTACCACTGAAGGGGTGCCTACAGTGGTCAGCTTTTAATAATGTAAAACCTTTATGCCCAAAAAAACAAAACACTTTACTGTAACTGTAGTGTGAGCTGGAGTTGGCTTCAATTTGTTGGTATATCTAAATCTGCTAGTACATCTAACACTCCCCTCCCCCCAGACTGACAAATGTGCGTGCCCCAGTGCTCCTTCATCCAGAGTGGGGGCACTCTAACACAGGAGATGTGTTCCTGGCCAGATAACCAGGTGAAAACAGAGGGGAAAAGGCGTCTACACCCAGGTTTACACTGATGTGACATTGAAGCCGACATACCTGCGAGAGTTCATCGCGGCTTGCATGCGACTTCAATAACAGAAGTCAATGCAAGTCATGTTAAAGTCGCATCAAAGTAGTGCAGAAACCTTTTTCTAAGTCGGAGCAACTTGAGTCGCACCGATTAGAACAGTTCCATTGCCATTAATGGGGCGTGACCTGTCGTGCGACTTTGAATTCCCAAGTCACGGCAGTGTGAACCGAAGCTAAAAAAAAGAAAACAAATGCATCCACCACATCTAATGATTGGTAAGCTGCAATATTACATTTTTGGGTTCAATAATGCTTTAAAGGTTAAGTTTAGGTCTGGCAATTTTTACATAGTTACATAGGACCAGCTTGGACCAATAAGTATGTATGTGTCATGCTAGTGGGATCTCTGTGGAATCTGAAAATCACTGCAGTAGGCACCACTACTCCAGTGATCTCACCCGCTTCCATTGCTGAGTGGCACACAGAGGGGTCATTTGCTGATGCAACTGAGTGAATGCGGAAGGTTCTCTGGTTGGACAGGGTGGGGAGGGGGCAGGGTGGCGATGTCAATTCATTTAGAAAATGCCAATTGCTCTCTGAATGGAACCTGTGCCAAGCAAGCAACTTCCTGTGTTAACAATGCAGCAGGGTAGACACCCGGAAGCAAGTGAAGATCCCTGGAGTAGCTGTGTCTACTAAAGTGATTTCCAGCTTCCCTACCACCCTCCCATGGGTATGGTATGGTATGGTATGCTTTGTGTACTGGTCCAAATCATTTGGTGGAGGGGGGATTATGATGTGGGGTCGTTTTTCAGGGGTTGGGTTTGGCCCCTTTAGTTCCAGTAAAGGGAACTCTTAAGGCGTCAGCATACCAAGACATTTTGGACAATTTCATGCTCCCAACTTTGTGGGAACAGTTTGGGGATGACCCCTTTCTGTTCCAACATGACTGCACCAGTGCAAGGTCCACATTGATGAGCGAATTTGGGGTGGAAAATCTTGACTGGCCTGCACAGAGTCCTGACCTCAACCCGATAGAACACCTTTGGGATGAATTAGAGTGGAGACTGTAAGCCAGACCCTTCTTGTCCAACATCAGTGCCTGACCTCACAAATGCACTTCTAGAAGAATGGCCAAACATTCCCATAGACACACTAAACCTTGTGGACAGCCTTCCCAGAAGAGTTGAAGCTGTTATAGCTGCAAAGGGTGGGCCAACTCAATATTGAACCCTACAGACTAAGACTGGGATGCCATTAAAGTTCATGTACAGACAGGCGTCCAAATACTTGACAATATAGGGATTTATTTACTAAAGGCAAATCGACTGTGCACTACAAGTGCACTTAGAAGTGGAGTCGCTGTAGATCTGAGGGGGACATGCAAGGAAAATAAAAAACAGCATTTTTGCTTGTACACGATTGGATGATAGAAATCAGCAGAGCTTCCTCTCAGATCTACAGCGACTCCACTTCTAAGTGCACTTGTAGTGCACAGTGGATTTGCCTTTAGTAAATAAACCACATAGTGTAGGTACTTTGACCAAAGCCGGATGTAAATTATGTAAAACTTTACTTATCTAAAAGCGTTACATATTGCAGCTTACCAATCATGGTGGCTGCATTCGTTTTATTTTAGCTTTTTTCACCTGGTGATCTGGCCAGTATTAGAGTGCCCCTCTTCTCTGGATGAAGGAGCACAGGGGACACCTTTTGACAGCAGCATTGTCAGTCGGGGGGGGGGGGGGGGGTTTACATATACTTGCAGATTTATATACACTAACAAATTAAAGCCAAACTCCAGCTCACACTTTATACTCAATAACAGCAAACAGTTTTTTTTTTCTCCCTCTTTTGGGATAAAGGTTTTACATAAATAAAAGCTGATCATTGTTAGCACCCCTGCCAGTGGTAAATAGTTTGCCTCATCCCTGTAATGTTATTTTCTCTTGGAAAACAACAGACTTTCAGTCGAAAATAGAAGAAACCTAAACACCCTGGCACTGGCACCCGCTAAACCCTTTAGGCCGGGTTCACACCATCTTCGCATGCGGCTCACAGCAGGGGTCCGGTGCGTCCCGGTTCACCGTTTCAAGTCCAATTTTAGCCAAAATTTGGGGATGAATTTGGACCTAAAAACGGACCAAAAGACGCACAGGGCTCCGCAGTGGAGATATGTGAACCGGCTCCATAGAGAACCGGTCATAATCTCCTGTTATTGTAAATTGGATGCTGGGAACCCTCATCCTCATCCAATTCGCAATAGTGTGAACCCGGCCTTAAAGGAGTAGTAAAGTTACATGTTTTTTCACCTTAATGCATCCTATGCATTAAGGTGAAAAAACATTCGACAATACCGCCCCCCCCCCCCCCCCCCCCGAGCCCCCGTTTTTCTTACCTGGCCCCTCGATAGTCCCATGCTCGTCCCCGTCATCCTCTTAGTTTTTCTGCCTGGCCGCCGATTGGCTACACTGGATAGATTGAAAGCAGCGCAGCCATTGGCTGGCGCTGCTGTCAATCACATCCAATGACGCGGCACGCCGGGGGGCGGGGCCGAGTGATACAGTCGGCGGCTATGGCCGCCGCTGTATCACGGGAGCGCGCCCGCAATCACTCCACACCATGCGAGCTCACTCGCATTAAGGTGTGGAGTCCTTGCGGGGAGGAGCCAAGACAGCCGCCGAGGGACCCCAGAAGACCAGGATCGGGGCCACTGTGTGCAAAACGAGCTGCACAGTGGAGGTAAGTATAACATGTTTGTTATTTTTAAGCAAAAAAAAAAAAAAAGGTATAGTGCTCCTTTAAGAGGTTTGCTATGCCGGGAGGCGGGGCTTATGGCCACTGAGCACTGTGATTGGCGGTCACATGATCGAAAAAGTCCCAATCTCAAAACAGCTATCAGGAACTTTCCGCTTTTGGGTTTATTACCATTTTAAGTTTTGAAAGGGAAAACGAGAAGCTGATTGGTTGGCAGAGCTGCTCCAGTCTTGGTACCCCCTCCCCTCCCCCTCTTTGTCTCAGGAGAAGTGCTCTGCAGTGATGACAGGTTCTCTTGGAAGGATGAGTCTGCATTCGCCTAGAAGATAAGAAGACTTCAGTCCCGCCTGCCACCATTATAGTGATCTAGCCTTGTCCTCACATTCACTTCACCAACACAGCAGCGTCGCCATGCCTCCATACACCTACTCGAGTCCCAGGCTTCACCAGCGGCCTAGTCCCTCCTCGGCCTCTCCTCCCCCACTTGCACACTCTGCAGTCAGGCGGAGACTCCTGTATGAAGCGCTGCCTGCCGCTCTGGACTCACCTTACACTACAGCGCTGAGCGAAACCTTTCCGACCGCAACAAACTTCTCCTTCAGGCCGCCGCAGTGAATCAGCCGGATTTCATTCAAAGCAATGTGCAGAAACTACTTCCGGGTGCAGCGTGACGTTACCACAACTTCGCTTTTGGTGACCAATAGGAAGAAGCGCAAAGAAGAGAGCGTTCTACGTAGAATCGTACGTGAGGCGAAACGTGCCTTCTCTGGGCACTAGAGTGAAAGACAAACGCTCAGACACTGTCCCCAGTACAGGAGCCATGTTGGAGGAGTTGTTTTGGTGTCTGCATCACGATGATTGTGCCAAAATCCCGGGGTGGTGAATAGGCCTTTGTTAGCCATCGTTATGGAGAGTCCAAATCGATAATTCAGTTTTTGTATGGGGATGCTTTTTGTAAATTGTTGCTTCTCTTAGCTGTTCTGGACAGTTTACTGCACCTGGAATCTATTCATATAGTTTTACATGGGAATTTAGAGCTTTTATCCTTTTCTCTTTGTCTGGAGCTAATAAAACCTTTTGACTGTAGTTAAAGCTGAACTTTACCCATAAGAACTTGATAAAAAAAATGATGTTCTTCAGCAAGGAACATACATTCCACATTAACCTCCCTGGCGGTATGATTATGTCAGATTTTAGGTGCTGAAAGCGGTACCATTATTCTGCATGGAAATTTGGCGTTTTATATTGCAGGCCTGTAATTCTTAGGAATAACTCACTTAAATCTGTCCAAACCAGAGTCTAGTAGACATCCCGGGTATGATAAAGTTAAAAAAACAAAATTATACATTATAATAAAATAAATAACTATAAAATAATTATAACAAATAATAATATAATAATAATAAAAGTGTTTTTCAGTGTTTGATGAGGAATTTCCCCACAAATCGCTATCGCTTAATTCTGCGAGTGATTCTAATTTATTATCGCTGTTTTCTAGCTGGTCTAAAACCACTTTTGACATAAAGGGACACTTTTTGGTTGCTATGGACAATCTCCAGTTTCCAGGCAGAAAAAAAAAAAGTTTTTATTATATAAAAGTGCATGCAGGACACTGGGGACAATGGGGATGTGTAATTATTTTATACAGTACTGTAATCTGTAAGATTACAGTGTACTGTATGTATACTGTGTTTTAACTTTTTTGAATTTGGCGCCGATCTCCGTCCCCGTGCTTTGTAACGTCGCAGGGAACGGAGCTCGGCGGCATTCGGCAGTGTGTGAATCGAGCGAGATGACGGCTCGATCACACAGCGGGGAGACATCGCAGGATCCAGGGGACAAGGTAAGTAACTCCTGCCTGGATCACTGCGACGCAGCCTGAGTCTGGCTCGGGGTTACCGCTTTTGGTGCTGAAATTTAACCCCGAGCCAGACTCGGGAATACCGCCAGGGAGGTTAATAATTTTGCCGGCAGCATTGCTCCTGTTTCTTCTTGCTGGAGGCTGACATTTTGCTGAAGCCCAGAGCCCGAGCAGCAGTAAATCATAAAGTGGAACTAAACCCAACGATTTTACACTTTCAAAAAACAGTTACATTCCTGGAATGCCGGTATTGCTAACTGTCACATTTGCTTGTGTCCTCAACCAAACTGTCAAACTATCAAATGCCTGGTGTCATAACTGATCACATGTGCAGTTGCAGATCAAACGGATGCAGCTTGCTTGGCTGTAAACAATAGGAGGGTTTAAATTGGTTGTAAACTCTGTTACACCACTTTTACCTACAGGTAAGCCTATAACAAGGCTTACCTGTAGGTACCGTGAATATCTCCAAAACTTGCACAGTTTAGGGGATTTTCCGTATATGTGCTGCTGCCAACGTCATCGGCGCATGCACACTGAAGGAACAGACCGCTGGTGCCATTTCTTTAGTAGCCGTGCCGTGACCGGTGGCTCCCACGCGCATGCGTGGGAGTGATGCCATGGCTGCTCTAACCAATCAGAGTGCCGGACCTGCGAACCCGGAAGTAACATCGGTGGAAGATGTCGGCTGCCTCCGATTCAGGGCATCGTTCTGAGGTAAGTATTTTATAATGAGCTAGTATGTGATGCATACTAGCTCATTATGCCTTTGTCCTGCAGGGTTGTTGTTTTTTTTCCAAAAGGTTTACAACCTCTTTAAATACGCTTTAAAGCTGTCAGCAGATTGGCCTCTACAAACTCAGCAGTGCCTAAAAATAAAGAACAAATGAGCATGTGCAGAGCACGGTGAGACAGTGTAATACTGGATTTTAAACAGTATAGGCACTTATTTTTAATGTTTTACATAACTATACCTGCAAAAGAGGCCAGCCTGAAGTGATCTAGCAGGACTTAATTTTCTGACTAACGTTCCACTTTAAATTATATCTTCAGGTTTATCTTTTAACCACCTCAATACCAGGCACTTTCACCCCCTTCCTGCCCAGGCCAATATTGCGGTTTCAGTGCTGTCGTGCTTTGAAGGTCAATTACTCAGTTATGCAGCACTGTATCCATATGACATTTTTATCATTTTTTACACATAAATATAGCCTTCTTTTGGTATTATTTAACCACCACAGTTTTTTTTTTTTTGTTTGTTTTTGTGCGCTACAAGTGAAAAAAGACTGTAAATTTTGAAAAAAAAAGTTTTTCTACAATTTTGCAAATGACTAATTTTTCTTCATAAATGTTGACCAAAATTTATACTGCTACATTACCTCTTTTTGGAAAGTAGATTGGCAATGGTATTTAGTAAGAGGCATGGCAAGTTTTTTTAAGTTGTAATTTTTTTCCCACAATTCTTTGGAAAATTAAGAAATTAAAGAAAAAAATGTATTTATTTTTTTCACAAAAATGTCATGACGTGTCACTAGGCAGAACAGGGGAATGCCTTGTTTACAAAGGCATCCCCCTGTTCTTCCTTTGCCGACTGCAATTGCGGGCCGCCCAGGAACATCGAGTTCCCGGGACCTGCGGGCGCACTCACGAGGCACACGGCGTCAAATTTAAAGGGACGCCCATTTGGCTGCCCGTGCCATTGTGTCGACGTACATCATCGTGCGGCGGTTGGCAAGCGGTTAACAAGTTATCCCTCATGCACGGCATAGGCATACTTGCAACTAAACCCCAAAACACATTCTGCTACTCGTCTGGAGTATGGTGATACCACATGTGTGAGGCTTATTCACAGCCTGGCCACATAGAGAAGCGCAACATCCAAGTAGCACCGTCAGGCATTATCCACTTTAAGACCAGGCCTTCTTAAGATACATTTTGTTTATAGGTAAAAATCAGTATTTTTGCTAGAATATTACTAAGAACCCCCAAACATTATATATTTTGGAGCAGAGGCCCTAGAAAATAAAATGGTGGGTTTTGCTAATTTTTATGTCACACAGACATACACTCTTATGAATTTCAATGCACACAAATACAATATAATACCCACATTTTTGGTAAAATATAAAATATGGTGTTGTGCCGGGTAAATAGATAACAAACATGTCATGCTTTAAAATTGCGCACGTTTGTGAAATGGCGCCAAACTTCGGTATTTAAAAATCTCCATAGACAGTGCTTTTAAAGCCTTTATTGGTTATCAGTTTAGAGTTACACAGGGGGGTCTGGAGCTAGAATTATTGCTCTTGCTCTGATGTTCACAGCGATACCTCACATGTGTGGTGATTCGCTGTTTACATATGCATATGGGACCACCGTGTGCGTTCGCCTTTGCACGTGAGGAAATTTTTTATTTATTGTTGGGGCACTGGTAAACTGACAGATGTTTTTGTGCACTTGTACACTATGACAGATGTTGATTGTCCACTGGCGGACACTGACAGATATTGATGTTGCAATGGAACACTATTGAAGATCTTTTTGTGCACTGGTACACTGGTATAGATGTTGATGGGACACTGATACACGGTGACAGATGTTCATGGGGCACTGGTACAGATGTTCATGGGGCACTGGTACAGATGTTTGTGGGACACTTGTACAGGGACAGTGGTGCTTGGTGTACTGTGTGGGGATGGCTGCAGTATGTGTGATCTCTGTGTAACTGAACACTAAATTCATCAGTTACACAGGGCTGTCACAGAGGCTGCAGCATCCCCCCCCCCCCAGAACTGAGCTCAGTGGGGAGAGCTGACACAGAGACACGTGTCTCTGTTTACACTGTTTGATGGCTGTGATTGGACACAGCCATCACGTGATCGGGAGGGCCAATCACAGCGCCCATGTCCAGATCACTGATGTGCTGTGTCAGAAGATCACAGCCATCACAGGATCACACCACTGCGCGGCCTCCCTTTCTGAGGGACGTCCACTTAGAACGGGGAATCTCCCACCTGGCCATTTATGTACCTTGGCCATTTATGTACCTTGGCCGGGTGGGAAGCAGGTAAATTTGGGATATTGTAGGAAAGGGTTAAAAATTCTTACACTTTTTTTTGCCAGCCTAGTCCTGCTGCGAGGGAGATTTGACTTCACTTCCTGTCCTGTAAACACAACAGGAAGTGAAAGGAAATCCAAAGTAATGGAAATTTCCTCAATCCCCTTTTACACGGGTGTTCCAATCAGGTCCATCTGTCAGTTTTTCAGGCGGACCCGATCGGAAGTTGCATGGAGTCCTATGGACAGGCGAATGTAAATGGACTTGTGTCCGTTCACACCCACCTACCTCCAGACCTTTTCTGTTTTTGCCGACCAAATTGGAGGTAGCCTGATGTAAACAGACAGCATAGTCCGTTCACACATGGCCACCCATAGGGGGGGCAGGGGTCTACCAGGCAGAAACTGAATGGGCACAGATTTGACATGCTCACAGATCCTCTGCTGATTGGAGTCCACCACACTATGTGAAAAAAGCTCTAGGCAGTGACTACCAGAATTAATCGAGAGAGTGAATCTCCCTGAAGTAACAAACATGGCAATAAAACCCAATATTCAATATCTATACACGGAAGTGTCCTTTCCCCAGGGCTTTTTTTCAGCGGGAACGCGGGGGAACGCAATTCCGGCACCTCCTGGACTGACTGTATGTAATGGCAAGGGGTGCTGGGGTGTGCTGCAGGGTATTGATGTTCACTGCTGGTGATCTATTTTTGCAGGGGGGGTCTATTGTTGCTGAGGTCTATTGTTGCTGGTGGGGGACCTATTGTTGCTGGGGGTGGGTCTTATGTTGCTTTGGTGGTCAGTTGTTGCTGAAAGAGATCTACTGTTGGGGGAGGGGTCTATTGTTGATGGCTGCCATAGAGTCTATTAATGCTGGCTGTGCGGAGATCTGTTGATGCTGCTGGGAGTCTATTGTTGCTGGAGGGGGGACATTTTGTTATGGGTGGTCCATTGTTAGGGGGATCTATTGTTGCTGGCTTTGGGGGTTCTATTTCACTGCTTTTCTTGATATCATGACCAAATTCCATACAAATTACTTAACACCACAATATGATAAAATGGGGCGGTACTGGGAGGTGGGTAGGGGCGGAGAAAAGGGGTGACTCAGAAAAGGGGAGTTCCTGCACCTATTGTCTGAGAAAAAAAGCCCTGCCTTTCCCCTAATGGAAATTACCATCCCATTCCTTGCAATTATTTAGACATATGTGCCTAGCACAGAAAAAAACACCTTAGGACTTTATGGTAATTTTTTTCCAAAAGTCCCATGGTGTTTTTTTCAGTGCTATGTAAATAGAACAATTACCAACCTAACGGTGCATTGTCTTTAGACACACTTTAATACCAGCCAGAAGCTAGCAACAACCCCTGCAGCCAGGCTAACCAAATAGCATGCACGCAAGAAATTCATCTGCTCAGTGTAATATTACCTTAGTGAATCAAAAGCAAAATTATAAGCATGATAATGAAAATGCTGCATGCTCTATTCTTGAATTTAATCCACAGGCAGTGCCTTATAGCATGCTGCATGGCCTGGCCTGAACTCATCCTCATCTGTCGTCTGCTCTGATTTCTGCTTGATACTCTTTCCTGATCCTGTGCTGTCTGCCCTAACCTCTGCCTGATACTCCTTCCTCATTCTCTGCTGCCTGCCTGGACCTCTGCCTGATACTCCTTCCTAATTCTCTGCTGCCTGCCTGGACCTCTGCCTGATACTCCTTCCTCATTCTCTGCTGCCTGCCCTGTCTTCTCCCTGGTACTCCTTCCGCACTCTCTGCTGTCTGCCCTGACCTCTGCTTGATACTCCTTCCTCATTCTCTGCTGCCTGCCTGGACCTCTGCCTTGTAGTCCTTCCTTATTCTCTGCTGCCTGCCATGACCGCTGTCTGGTACTTCTTCCTAATTCTCTGCTGCCTGCCTGGACCTCTGCCTGGTACTGCTTCCTCATTCTCTGCTGCCTGCCATGACCTCTGCTTGGTACTTCTTCCTCATTCTCTGCTGCCTGCCCTGACTTTTGCCTCTTAGTCCTTCATCAATCTCTGCTGCTAACCCTAACTGTTGCCTGGTACTTTTCCTTATTATCTGTACACCTTAGTGAATTGTAGGCTTGTGCAATTCGTTTCGTAACGAATCGAAATTCGTCCGAATTTAGCAACTTTCGGACATTCGGAAGCATTCGAATTTCCGAACAGAGCAATTACGAATAAAACCGAATCCGAAATAAATTATACCGCAAAATAGCGAATGCCCGAAGGTCTTCGGCATAATTCGTTATGAAAAAGTTACGAATGTACGAATCCATTCGAAGCACAATAACACTCACTCTGCTCTCTGCTTCTCCCTCACCATGCTGAACTCCCTCTCAAAATGGTGTACAGGGGCGGAGGCTATAGCCGCATGTAAAAACGAAAGTAAAATACGAGATTTCGAATCCATTCGAAGCACAATAACACTCACTCTGCTCTGCTCTCTGCTTCTCCCTCACCGTGCTGAACCCTCTCAAAATGGTGTACAGGGGCGGAGCCTATAGCCGCATGTAAAAAACGAAAGTAAAATACGAGATTTTGAATCGTTACAAATAACCGCTATATATTTAGAAAAGTACAAATCCATTCGAAGCACATTAGGCATAATAGGCAGCGTCGTTGTGAGAGAGACACGGAAAATTACGAATCAACGAACCCAAAAAAAGTTACGAAAGTAGGAGTTGTGTCCAGAATCAACTAAAAACAACGTACTCTACCGAAAGTACGAATTATAAAGCAACAAAAAATTCAACGAAAAATGTCGCTTGCAAAAATACGAATGAGTCCGAACACGAAAAATCCCGTCTAGCAAAATTACGAATGATTACGAATCAACAGGACCGGAAAGAAACGAACCGAAACGGAACAAATTTTTCCGTTGTACACAAGTCTAGTGAATTGAATCCTAACACAGTGTCTTATAGTACACCTGACCAGTGGCGTCACTAGGGTTGGTGTCACCTGGTGCGGTATAACATGGTGTCACCCCCCCCCCCCCAATAATTTTTTTCACCCTAATAACACTGCATATATTGGCAACAGTAGTGCCGTTAATAACTATCAATCAACTAGCAAATTTGAATAACAAAATCATATGAAAATAATAGAAATCAAAGCTTAAACTGTTAAAGAACTGTATTTATTTTAACTTTAAACTTTACTGAATTAATAAATAAATAACACAAAAACAGGAACAAATATGAAATGATTTAGTTAACATCTAAATCAAAACTTTGCTTTTCTAGCCTTGACAGCTGCAAAATTGTGAACAACATCATCAAAATCAATACATTTCGCTAGTTCACTTTCAACTGATAATATTGCAAGATCAGAAAGCCTTGCCTGTCCCATCGTTGAACGCAAATAGTTTTTTTATCAGCTTCAACTTTGAAAAGCTCCTCTCACATGAAGCCACAGACACACAGATTGTCAGAAATATTTTTAGACATAGTGAAAGGGTTGGAAGAGATTCAATGAAGTCCCATTCTGCTATGAAGGTCAAAACTTGTAAAGCCGACCAATCTTTGACTTCTTCTAGGTTGATCTTGGCTGCTTTGAGATGTCTCCTCAGTCTGGGTATTTCCATTAACAGCTCACTCTCAGATATTTCGTCATAAAAAGTGGTCAGTTTTGGAATGGACACCTTTAATGTTTCTTCAGTTTCATATATGAGACTCTTTGCTTGAACAGCCTCAAACATGGCTGCAACTTCCATGATGGCTCTTAATCTGATCTGGAGTTCAGAATGGAAGCGATCAATGCACTCAAGCATTGCCCTCTTGTTCTCGTCTTGTAGACTTATGCCTCCAGCATCACGTGCCTGTTCCCCTGCCATCCTCTTCTTAAACCTGGCTCTTCTCTCTACGGCAATTCCATATTCTTTAGATTTTAAATGTGCCTGCTTAATTGCATGTTCCACTAGGTGACTGCGCTCTTCAAACAGAAAAAGTCTTAGTGTACTCCTGGAGAGTGGAGAGGAGGAGGGCTGGGCACTGTGGGCAGCGACCGTCACACACAGCAGCCGCGCCGCCCGGGCGGAGAAAGTTGTGTGTGTGCTGCAGTGACGTGTCGTCACATCATCACAGTGCAGTGTGATGATGTGACAGGCTGAGTCGCTCGCTGGCTCTGTAGGGTAGGGAGGAGGATTGGAATTTAGGAATAGGAAGAATAAGGAGCCGGAGGACACACACCAGGCGCGGCCGCGGCGCTGGAGGTGTTGTTCCAGGCTTCCAGCCCAGCGGGGTGAAATGAATCAATGAATGGGTCAGCTGTAAAAAAAAAAAAAAAAAAAAAAAAAAAGGGAGGGTGTCACCCCTCTAGCGGGTGTCACCCGGGGGCGGACCGCACCCCCCGCACCCCCCTAGCAACGCCTCTGCACCTGACCTCTCCGCTCCATGGTATTTATTCCTCCACATCTATTGCCTGCTCTGACTTCTGCCTGATACTCCTACCTGACCCAATGCTGTCTGCCCTGCCCTGACCTCTGCGTAGTACTCCTTCCTGATTCCCTGCTGACTGCCCTGACTTCAGCTTGTTACTACTTCCTGATCCTCTGCTGTTTGCCCAGGCCATTTTCTGGTACCTTTTTCTTATCATCTGTACCTGCCATGACTTCTGCCTGGTACTCCTCCCTGATTCTATGCTGCTTGCCCTGACTTCTGCCTTTTTCAATTGTAAAAATGGTTATTAAAAGACTGCATGTACTGTGCTTTAGTAAATTGAATCCTAAGACAGTGTCTTATAGTATGATGCCTGGCCTGACCATGATACTTCCTCATCATCTGCTACCTGCCCTGACTTCTGTCAGTACTTATTCCTGATAATCTGCTGACTCCACGAGGTACATTAGATGCCTGGACATTATTCTTATTTGCCCCCCCCCTCCTTCCGCCCCTCTCCATCAACACTAAGGTCATAGTAGCTGAGTGAGGAAGAGAAACGCTGGAGTATTTGCTTTATAAGTAAAAAATCACCTCTAAGTATATTTTTTTTACATTTTAGAATGGGGTACCTCAAGATTGTGCAGAATTTTAGAGGGTGCAGCAACTGAATTAAGATAGAGAAACACAGGGCTAGACCAGGGGCGGATCCAGGGGGGGGGGACAGGGCAATTTCCCCCCCCCCTCCGAGACCATCTGTCACACTCACTTGCTTGCTCAGTTTTTTTTTTTTTTTTCGCCTGATCTCCCGAAATTTGGGGACCCGGTCCCCTGGACCCCAAATGTGGCACACATATAGCCCCATGTCTCCTCTACAAGTGTGCAAAGTTTGGTGTCTGGGGGACATACGGTCGGGGAGCACTGATTTTTTAAATCCGGGCACCCCTCCCATAGACTCCAATGTTAAACGGTCATTTCTCCGGTGATTTTGCGGACTGGGTACCAGCCGGTCGTAGGTCCCCAGGACCCCAATCTTGGCACACATGTAGCCCCATGTCTCCTCTACAAGTGTGCAAAGTTTGGTGTCTGGGAGACCTACGGCCGGGGAGAACCGATTTTTCAAAGCCGGGCACTCCTTCCATAGACTCCCATGTTAAACATCAGTCTAGTCATGGGCACAGTGAAGCATGGGCACAGTGAGGCATGGGCACAGTGAGGCACAGTGAGGCATGCAGATGGACACCCTAGGCTTATACTCAAGTCAATACGTTTTCCCAGTTTTTTGGGGTAAAATTAGGTGCCTCGGCTTATATTCGGGTCGGCTTATATATACAGTATATACAGTACTTGTTCTGCGGCTGCCGCTGCCTCTCTAAATCTCTCTCTCAGTTTCTCACATCAGCCGATCAGCGGCGCAGAGAGAGAGACTCGTCTAATGTAGTTACGCGGCGCACTGACACGATACCAGGAGCGGAGGAGGAGGTGGGTGGAGACTCTTCCCTGCACTCGTTGCAAACGCCTGGTCTGCTTGGCGTCTAGCAACGAGTGACGTCAGTGAGTCACGTCGGGCCGCTCTGTGGGCAGGTGCGATAGCGTGCGGCTCCACAGACGCGTAAGAAAGCGGGCGGCTCCGCTTGCGGCGTGGTTTATGGGCGGCGCGGTTCGTGGGCAGACCGTGCTGCTCAGTGTGTTGGCAGCGCAGGTGAGAGTGAGAGAGCAGGCTTAGTGTGGCAGCTGGCCAATCAGCTAGCCGGGAGCAGGGGAGCAGAGAGATGAGATCCTCTCTCACAGCCTGTGCCTGCCCTGCATTCCTGCAATGACTTCCACCCTCACTGTGCAGGCAGCAGAGAGATTACATTATCTCTCTGCTGCCTGACTCTGGGAGTCTGGGACACAGCAAGAGACAAACAAAACTACACCTTAGCAGGCAAGTTAGTGACAATCCGCAAGGTGTGGTAGGCGACGTGGCAAGTGACAATCCGCAAATTGTGTCAGGTGACGTGGCAAATGACAATCTGCATCTGGTGGCAGACAAGTGACAATCAGCAAGGTGTGGCAGGTGACGTGGCAAGTGACAATCCGCAAGGTGTGGCAGGTGATGTGGCAAGTGACAATCCACAAGGTGTGGCAAGTGACAATCCACAAGATGTGGCAGGTGACGTGGCAAGTGACAATCCGCAACGTGTGGTAAGTGACACGCTCAGGGCTCCCACTAATTGCAGGCGACGGTGGCAAGTGACACACTCAGGGCTCCCACTGATTCTGCATTGAACTATTTAATTTTATATTACAATGTAATAATAGAAATAATGCGCTTCAATCATCCTTACACCATAACAACCATGGTGCCGGGATGATTGAAGCACCGACACCAGCCACTTCCCCGATAAATTTCCCACCAAAAAAACATATTTTTTGGCAGTGCACCTCCCGAGAAAAGACTCTGGATCCGCCCCTGGGCTAGACTACAATGTTCAGAAGTGGCTAAACTCCACATGTGTACACAGCCATCCTCTGTGCTAATGGCTGCATACAAAGTAGATGATTCATTGTGTTTGAGGGTGGATAGAACTGCTGGCCTCGGGCACAAACCATCTGCATCCAAGGCTGGTCAGGGGCCCTAATCACCTGTAATTGCTGGTGTGAATGATTACATGTAGGTAGAGGTAGCACTGGCCATTGATTTGTACAGAGTAGAAATATGGCTGCATTGCTGATGGCCGTAGCTGTTCATACAAAATGTCTGCATGAGGCTAGTTTCCCAGCAGCGAGCAGACGCTCTTCCAAATGACTCCTAATAACAAGTATGAACTATATGTTTAAATCTGGAAGTGTGGGTCGCAGGGCTAATGTCATGAACATTGCGTTTTCAATATAAAAGAAATCCATTATGTTAGAAAAACGAGTCAAATATATGTAGCGGGTACTCCAAATTTAGGGGGACTTTATGTCCAAATTTAGGGGGCTGACCCGAGCACTAGTATGGCTCGGGCCTTCTAATTGTGCTGGACTCTGCTTTGTTGCTGTGTGTCTATATAGAGTTCCCTGTGGCCTGCAGGTGGCGCTGCCATGTTGGGTCAGGGTTGAACCATAGGTTGCATTGGCACGATTCGATGTCCTCTCTCGGCTACCATGCAGTGGGCTGGTTCTGCATGCTGTGCATGCCGGGAGAGGATATAAACGAGGCAGACTCCATTTATTCAGAGAGAGACCCGGGGACAAGTACCCGGAGGAGTGTGCCCCCTAAGGAGGGGGGCGCGTACACCAACTGAAGAGTCTCGGGCACCTTCGGCTCGAGACTGCAATGTTCCGGGTAGGCCCAGTACCTTCAACTGGGTCTACAGGCAGAACTTTGGAGTCCTAGGATGCCCGGGTGAGGGTATCCGCTCTGACCAAGAGGAAGCCAGGGGAGGATTGGTCCCATAACAGGAGATGAGTGATAGTTAGATTGCTGTCTCGGGAAAGGCCTGGTGACCTGTCGGAGGGAAGGATCCTATGCTCCGCAGAACTGACCCTGCGGAGTGCTGCTGCTCTTCGAGGACATACTGAACTTGTCCTTGGAGGATTTAAATTGCTTGTTCGAGCTCCACATTGGCTGCTAGGACCATTGAGGGACTATCCGGGTGAGCTGTACCCACTCGGGACCGAGTGGTGATAAATCTGGGAGTTCTGTGCCTGAATCTGCTTTGGTTCAACTATTCTCTCTCATCTACTCTCTCTTACCTATCAAGCAAAGATACAAAATAAACTCAACGTTGGAGTTTAAGTGGTTTGGACATTGACTTTATTAAAGAGGGGAAAGTGCAGACTCGTCTCTACATTCTGGAGATGGGAACCAGTGGAAGGAGGTAACTCGCTGCAGGACCCAAATACATATACACCGCCTGACCTCTAAACTAGAGGACACGGGCTTGTGGCATGGGTGCCTCTTCTTTCCCCTAAGAGAAGAGGGTAGTGCTACACGTGGGGGCTCGGGTCTGGGATTCTGCAGCTGCCCCTGGAAGCTGGACTTTGCTTTCTCCCTTGTGTGTGTTTTGTGGAAGTTGGCCATATTGAGAGAATTCAAGCTGCGCCATTTGTGAGAGAGAGATAGAGGTACGGCCCTAGTTAATTTCTAACTGTGTAGTTCGTGGGTGTGTCTCGAGCCTGGAAAAGCCCACGAGTTGCGTGCAGAAGAAGAGAGAAAAGGGGAGGAGCCCTGCTAGGTTTGTGCTCCACGTGATGTGTTGGCGCCAAAGGACAGTACAGATTGGATTAGTGACGAAGCAACATGTCTGCCGCTCCATGGATCTCTGCTTCACTGGGACCTCGTGGGTTCTCAACTGCTTCAGCCGTGGACATTGCTTCGCTTGCTGCTCCTTTGACGGATACGGGAATTCGGCTGAAGCCCCGGGGTCGCTTTGCCCTTTACACATGCAGAGACGCAGAGGCCTTGAGCATGATCTGTCCAAAGTGCCAGGGACTGGCCGTACAGCTTCGCCCTTTCGGGAGATGTGCCCTTTGCGAGGAATTCCTTTTTTGAGGTAGATCAGCCTACTGAAAAGCCAAAGGTCTACCGGATTAACTGCCTCTCTGGCGCTGTTACTCCGGAGGAGAAAATTTGTGCTTCCACAGCCATGCCCATACGCACCCCCGCGGAAACAGCAGATGCTAAGGAAAAAGTTCCGGCTGCTACAGAGCTTGAGATGGAGAACCCAGCGGATGCTGCCTCTGTTGCAACGGAATCCTCCCTTCCCCCTGCTAAGAGGAAAGTGGGATATGTGAAGGCTTCTCGTGGCCGCGGTCAAGGCCTACCCCAGCACCTGCCTGAACCAGATCATCAACCCAGAGGGATCTCCGGCCGATCCAAGTCAGGGGAAGGTAAGAAGGCTGGGAAAACTGAGACATTGACTTTGTTGGGAGAGGGTAGAAAGTCCACACCCCACGCTACCGGGGATGTGCGGACCGCCAGCCCGCAAGGAAGGACCTTCCATTTTTCGGGACAATGTATCGGTGTCTACTACCAGTTATTTGCCGGCAGAGGCATATGACACCTCTGACTTTGAATCATCGTCCGATGTGGGGGATGACCACGAAATTGACGAGATTTTCATCCACAAGGGTTTGGACAAAATCCCGGTGACCTCATCCCGTAGTTTAAAGGGGGTGTCGCCAATGGACTCTTGGTCGGCACATGAATGCAGACCGGGTGGTGATTTGTAGCAGGGATCGAGATGATGTGGTATATTCTATAGAGACTCTGGACAAAGACTGGAAAACTCTTGTTCTCCCTGATCCCCAGTACTACCTCTGAAGTGGGAGCTTGTGTTTTTTTAAATTATTATTCCACTTCAGGGACATTGTCTGAACTATTACCTTGACCTTCCGCCCAAGGGAAAATTTACTATTTGGAGACTTTGGGGAACTGTTTGTGTTTTCTTCCCCTCTACTGTTCTGCAAAAAAAAACTGAACTTTGGGTAGATTTCGTTAGGGCAAAGCTGGAAGCCGACGTGAACAAGGAGGAGGGTTCCTGTGTTAAAATTGTGCCTATGCGCACGTAGGTCATGTAGTGATGTGTGCTGCCACTAGATGGTGGTGGTCTGCATAAATTTGTGTTGCGGAAGCAAGTACCGTATATACTCGAGTATAAGCCGACTCGAGTATAAGCCGAGGTACCTAATGTTGCCTCAAAAAACTGGGAAAACTTACTGACTCGAGTATAAGCCGAGGGTCATCCTCACTGTTCTCCTATCCTCACTGTTCTCCTATCCTCACTGTTCTCCTACCTCGCTATTTTACATTGTAAATCATACCTGTAAACAAGTTGCAGCTGCGGCGTCCATCGTTCGAATTCCGCGGTCTCTTCCTGTTCCTTACGTGATAGGCGGAGAGTGTCTGATGAGAATCGCCTATCACGATCATTCTCTCATCCTCAGTTTCCCAGCAGACACTGTGTTGGGTGTTCCGCCAATCACAGACATCTGCTGGGAAACTGAGGATGAGAGAATGATCGTGATAGGCGATTCTCATCCGACACTCTCCGCCTATCACTGAAGGAACAGGAAGAGACCGCGGAATTCAAACGATGGACGCCGCAGCCGCAACGTCTTTACAGGTACTATTTTCAATGTAAAATTTTTTGCTGACTCGAGTATAAGCCGAGGGGGGGACTTTCAGCCCAAAAAAAAGGGCTGAAAATCTCGGCTTATACTCGAGTATATACGGTAATTCTTTCTAGGAGGAATGATTCGTTTCTGACTTCCAGAAAGTTAGGAGATGTTATTTGTGTTCTTTGTTTTTTTCTTTCCCTCTACAGGTGATCGCCTATCAAGTACATCGGAGAGTGGGTGGAAAGATAGGATAGGAGGAAAGGGATTGTTATGTAAAATGATTGTAATGTATATTACTTACTGGTTCTTTCTTTCTTTTGTTCTAAAAAAAAAAGGGGGAAAAACTTTTGATTCAGGCACCGAACCAATTGAGGGGGGTCTTCTGACCTTCTCCAGACACTGGGGACAGTGTCTATTAAGGAAGGGGGTGTGTGTAGCCGGTACTCTACATTCTGGAGATGGGAATCAGTGGAAGGAGGTAACTCGCTGCGGGACCCAAATACATATACACCGCCTGACCTCTAAACTAGAGGACACGGACTTGTGGCATGGGTGCCTCTTCTTTCCCCTAAGAGGAGAGGGTAGTGCTACATATAGATTTACAATACAAATACAAAATACATCAGTTTGCTGAAACTTTAAAGCGTATCTAAAGCCAAAACATTTTTAAACTTTTCAAATTTCAATCCCATCAGTACACAAAATATATTCTAAAAGATACATTTAACCTAAAAAAAATGCACCTTGTTTGGTAACAAATCATACGCAAATAAGTACAGTAAGTAAGTAAGATAAAAAAAAAAAATAGAAAATAGTGATACAAGACTTCACCAGTTTATAGTATCACCATAAAAAAGCATGTGTTCCCCTGATTGATATATCCAAATCTTGGGCCTGGGTTTGCTCTACTGGTAAATGCTAATGCTGCAGACAAAAAGGAGACCTATGTATGTTTTTAGGGAGAAAAAAAATCTGAAAAGTAAACAATACATGGGAGGCACAGTTTTGGTACAAGTTGAAGTCTGGGCAGATGATCAGGAAGGAGAACCAAACAGATGCAGAGACAGGCACTAGAAGGTCAGAAAGGAGTTCCAGGCAGATGCCCAATCAGGCAGCAGAGGATCAGGAGAGAGTACCAGGCAGAGGCCAGGACAGCCAGCAGAGGATCAGAAAATGGTACAAGGCTGAGGTCAGCTGAGGCAGCAACTTTTTAGGAAAGAGTACCAGGCAGAGACCAGGACAGGCAGCAAATGATAAAGAATTAGTACAAGCCTAAAGTCAGTGAAGGCAGCAGATTATCAGGAAAGAATACTAGGCAGAAGGCAGGACAGGCAGCAGTAAATCAGGAAGTAGAACAAGGCTGAAATCTGTCGATTTATCAGATGATCAATCAGGAGCACCAGACAAAAGTCAAGACAGGCAGCAGTGAATCGGGAAGTAGAACAAGGCTTAAGTCAGTGGAGGTAGCAGATGATCAGCAAAGAGAACCATGCAGAAATCAGGGCAGGTAGTAGAGTACCGTATTTTTCGCACCATAAGACGCACCTGACCATAAGACGCACCTAGGTTTTAGAGGAGGAAAACAAGAAAAAAAATATTCTGAACCAAATGGTGTACCAAAATATTTTCCAGTGCCCATGAAATGCAGCCTGACCATTGCCATAGTAAATGCAGCCTGACCATTGCCATAGTAAACGCAGAGTGACCATTGCCATAGTAAACGCAGAGTGACCATTGCCATAGTAAACGCAGAGTGACCATTGCCATCAGTGGTGTATTTAGGTTTTGTGCTGCCCTAGGCCTGACTAAACTTGCGCACCCCCTAATTTAAAAATATGACCCACCCCTTCCTTTTAAAGACCCGCCCTGTCATCTTCATGGGAAGAGGACAGAGGGGACGCTGTGGGAAGAGGACAGAGGGTTGCCGTGGGTGAAGGACAGAGGGACACCCTGGGAAGAGGACAGAGTAACGCCCTGGGAAGAGTACAGAGGGGACGCCGTGGGAAGAGGACAGAGGGGACGCCGTGGGAAGAGGACAGAGGGGACGCCGTGGGAAGAGGACAGAGGGGACGCCGTGGGAAGAGGACAGAGGGGACGCCGTGGGAAGAGGACAGAGGGGACGCCGTGGGAAGAGGACAGAGAGGGACGTTGTGGTGGTCAATAAGGCCTAGAGAATAGCAGGCTAGGCACTTCCTAATGGCTCAGTCCCTGGGAATAGTAATGGATAATGGCCAACAGGCCCTCTTACCAGACCCAGCGAAATCGCAACAGTGATCCCTCTTGCTGGACGTTCGCTCACTCTGGGTTGCCCGGGGTGACTCTAGTCAGTAGTGTAGCATGTCTGTATCCTGGCAGTGGCTCGGTCTTTCTCCCTCTCTGGTGGTGCGGGTACAATGTGGCTCCCTCTCTGGTGGTGCAGGAACAGAGTGGCTCCCTCTCTGGTGGTGTGGGTACAGCGTGGCTCCCTGGTGGTGCGGGGTACAGCGTGGCTCTCTGGCGGTGCGGGGTACAGCGTGGCTCTCTGGCGGTGCGGGGTACAGCGTGGCTCTCTGGCGGTGCGGGGTACAGCGTGGCTCTCTGGCGGTGCGGGGTACAGCGTGGCTCTCTGGCGGTGCGGGGTACAGCGTGGCTCTCTGGCGGTGCGGGGTACAGCGTGGCTCTCTGGCGGTGCGGGGTACAGCGTGGCTCTCTGGCGGTGCGGGGTACAGCGTGACTCTCTGGTGGTGCGGGGTACAGCGTGGCTCTCTGGTGGTGCGGGGTACAGCGTGGCTCTCTGTCGGTGCGGGGTACAGCGTGGCTCTCTGGTGGTGCGGGGTACAGCGTGGCTCTCTGGCGGTGCGGGGTACAGCGTGGCTCTCTGGCGGTGCGGGGTACAGCGTGGCTCTCTGGTGGTGCGGGGTACAGCGTGGCTCTCTGGCGGTGTGGGGTACAGCGTGGCTCTCTGGTGGTGTCCCCCAGCAGAGTATTTTCTTTTGCTCCTCTTCTAACACCCCCTCCCTCCCCTCCAGCAGAGTGCTTGCATGCTGGGGGAACTGGTGCCAGAACTCTGCCGTGACTTAATTTCCCATGATGCCCCCAGTGTCTTCTGATTGGCCCTCTGCTGTGGCCAATCATGGGGAGGGAAACAACGAGCAGGAAGCTGGGTGGCAGCACAGAGAATCCAATTAGATTCGCTCTCTCTTACTTTTCTCCCTTCGGCTTACAGAAAGGGAAGGGGGACGGCGGGGATATACAGACAGCCCGCAGCTCTCCTCTCCCTGTCACAGCGCCGCTGCTCTATTTGCCAGAGAACTCGGCAGCGGCGCTGTGACAGGGAGAGGAGAGCTGCGGGCTGTCTGTATATCCCCGCCGCCCCCCTTCCCTTTCTGTAAGCCGAAGGGAGAAAAGCAAGAGAGAGCGGATCTATTTGAATTTGCAGTGGCGGCGGGGGGCGGGGCCAGTGGCAGTGGGGAGGGCGGAGCCAGTGGCGGCGGTCGGGGGATTCCAGCGGCTACGGGGAGTGATGCGAGCGGATGGCAGGGGCGGTGCCAGCAACGGCGGGGGGCGGGGCTTGTCGTGTATTCGCACTATAAGACGCAGGGACATTTTCCCCCATATTTTTGGGGGGAAAAAGTGCGTCTTATAGTCCGAAAAATACGGTATATCAAGCAGAAGTCAGTAGAGGTATCAGATGATCATTGCCAGGAACCATGAATCAGACTTGGGCCTCGTACACACGACCGATTTTCTCGGCAAGAACCAGCAAGAAACTTGCTGCCAGAGAGGTCTTGCCGAGTAAATCGGTCGTGTGTACGCGGCTATCGGGTTTCTCGTCGAGAAAACCGACAAGAAACCTCGACGAGAAAATAGAGCACCTGCTCTCTATTTTCTCGTCGAGATTCTCCTCGGCATGTTTCTCGACGAGAAAAGTGAGTGTGTGTACACTTACCTGTCCTCCCGGAAGCCCGCGCATGTTCGAAATGAATTCGACGCATGCGCGGTAGCTTCCTAGGCATACGTAGGGTATACCAAGATGGCGGCGACGGCATCGAATGTGACGAGCGCATGCTCGTCGTAGTCGATGACGTCACCGCGTACGCTCCATTCAAAGAACCGCGGGTTCTTTGAAACGAGCGTGTGTACGCTCGGCCGGGACAAGTTTCTTGTCCAAGAATCTCGTCGAAAAAAACGACATGTTTTTTTCAACGAGAATCTCGGCCGTGTGTACGAGGCCTTAGACAGAAAATACAGTAAAAATCACACCTTTAATGTAATAGTTAAAATGGTACAGATCAGTAAACGTAATCAAAACATAAGCCAGGGATCAGAAGCCAAAGCAGGTAGTCAGACATGCCAGTAATCAGAAAACCAGAGATCAGTGTAGTCGGAGGCAGAAGATCAGGATCAGGAACCAGAAGGGACGTCAGCCGAGCAAAGTCTTTCACAGGAACACAGCAGAGAAACTCCAAATATGTTGACCAAGCGAAGCCAGGAAAGGAATAAACAAGGCAGTTTAAATAGCCAGAAGGGGCTGGCTATAGGCAGGACTGACAAGCAGATAATGATAACCAAGTGAGCCACTGAGGAATCAGGGAGTGCTGACAATTATCCGACAGCTCAGCAGCCTGAGCACAGAGAAGAGGGCTGCTAAGAGCTCAGCCCTGACAATCAGACAGAAACACCAGGCAAAAGTAAGGACAGGCAGTAGATCATCAGGATGTAGTATACGGCTGAATGATGTCACCAATTTTTAGGACACTAGCAGTTGTCCTGCAAGGTGCTAAATGTTGTATTGCTGCACAATAAAAACCTTTGGCTTTGTATAACAGAAAAAGACAGGCTTGATCCTCCTACTGGCTTTATTTTTTGACAATTTACGACAATTTTAGACATTTTGCCACAGCACCCCTGAAGAACCCAAATGGCACCTTGGTTGAAATAGGATAGTCTAGCCATATATCAGAAGGAATGATTAAGGAAACGTGATGCTAATATTTTTTTAGTTTAATTCAGGTATCTCCAGGTCATCCTGGAAATCTGGAGTGCCCTATATGCACATACCAAATTCATTTAGGTTATTTGCAGTTTGGTCCACCCCCCACCCACTTGCTGTGCCTAAGTGAGGTTGCCCATTATAGTACTGGACCAAGAGTGAGGTATAGGAGACATGATGGGAAGGCCAAATTCACCAATGTCCAAGATTAAATTGGCACTGGTACAGCGAATATCATCCTGAAGTAAAAACCACAGATTCATCAACTTCCTTACAGATAAAGGGTGGTATGGAGTTTTTGTTTTCAAAGCAGTTATCGGATGCTTTAAAATGGATCTTTAAAGTAGAACTGAAGGCAAAACTTTTCGTCATTTTCGTTAGAGCAAAGGAGTGTTATAACCCCTGTCAGTTGTGGTTTTTCACATCCTATTGGGGAGATTTCTCATCATTTCCGGTCCCATAGCCAAAACAGGAAGTGAGAAGAATCCCTCAAGAAAGAGGACATCTCTAGTTGTCCCCAGGGTCACCAGATCTAGTATCCTCATTTGAAGATTTCCCCTCTATTTCTGTTCTGGTGACAAATGATCTCTGTGATAACCAGGGATTTTTTTCAGCGTGAATGCGGGGGGGGGGGGGGTGGGGGCAAACGCAGTCCTGGCACCTCCAGCACTGCATGTGTTTTATGGTAAGGAGTTCTGGGATGTGCTGGAGGGTCTAGTGATGCTGCCTGCTGAAGGATCAATTGTTGCTGGTAGGGATCTATTTGTATCTGGGGTATGGTTGCTGGCAGGGGGTCTAATGTTGCTGGGGGGGTCAATTGTTGCTGGGAGGGATCTACCGTTGAGGGAGAGGTCTATTGATGCTGGCTGCTGGTGGGTCTATTGATGCTGGCTGCTGGGAGATCTGTTGTTGCTGCTGGGGGTCTATTGTTGCTGGAGTAGTATCTTGTTGCTGGGAGGATTGTTGTGTGGGGGATATATTGTTGCTAGGGGGTCTATTGTTGCTGGAGTGGGGGTCTATTGTTGTTGGGGGATCTATTGTTGTGTGAAGGATCTATTGTTGCTCGGGGGTCTATTGTTGCTGGGGTGGGGTCCGATGTTTCTAGGGGGGATCTATTGTTATGTGGGGCATCTATTGTTGCTAGGGGGTCTATTGTTGCTGGGGTGGGGGTCTATTGTTGCTGTGTTGGGGTCTATTAAATGCCATACAAATTACTTAGTAGCACAAAATGATACTTGGTTCTGTATTCTCTAAAAGGGCAGTACAGGGAGGTGGGTATGGGGTGAAACCAAGGGACGGTGCTCAGAGGTGGGTAGGGAGCAGAGACGAATGATGACTTAGAAGGGAGAAGTTTCTGCACCCATTCTCTGTGAAATAAGCCACAATGATAACAGTAAATGGGACAAATAGAGAGGGTGAATCTCCCTAATGGGGGCACAGACAACAATAAAAATCTGACAGATATTCTAGTCCTTCTCCACTCTATTCAAAACTAAAAAAAAAGTTTTGCCTTTAGTTATTCTTTAATTTCCCAGTAGAAAACGACTGTTTGCCAGACCAGAGCTGGGCGACATATCCTAACAAATTGTTGATGTTTTTGATGTACTGGTACAGCCACACAAAAAAAAAAAAATGTAGGCTATTAAGGAAAAATCTGTTGATTTTTTTTTTTTTCACTGGTATTTGTGAGCGTGTAATTCAGTTCCCTCTCACTGCTATGTTTCTGCTCCCATCTGTTTATGTTTGCTTATGTTAGGATGACTATTCCTCATGCTATGTGTCCATTTCTTTTCCAGTTTTACAGCTGTCTGTCTGTCTCTTTGCCATTTCTTTTCTTAGCGCAAATGATCAGCAGTAATAATAGTCACAGTATGATGCAGGTAAGTTTGGGGGTTGCAGTACACTTAGTAAGGTCAGCATTTTGATACATCTTGTTTTTTTTTTCTTCTTTATAAGGTATAATAAAATTGTAATTGGACTTTGTCTTTTCAATGCAAGTTTACTATAAAGTAAGCATCTAGAGCAGGGGTGCCCAACCTTTTGAAGAGTGAGGGCCACTTAAGCGACTTGGTAACCGGTCACGGGCCGCAATGAGCAGAGCGGGTGGATGGCATGTCAGTGTCTGCTCTGCATATGCAGAGCGGACACTGACACAGCCCACTATACTTTTTAACAGATCGTATTGGAGGTAGGACACAAGTCGGTTTATGTCTGCCACTACTTAGAGGTGAATGGAGGGTCCAATTGGTCGGACTGTCGGCGTGACCGTGTGAAAGGGGCCCAAGGCTGCTTTCACACTGATGCGCTGCGGTTTACCCGCACCGCGGGTGCAGCGCAGTGTACCTTTGGCTTTCCTGCACTTTGCAATAGACTTCTATTATATTCTGCAGGTTTGGTGCACTTTCAGAAATCTCACCAAACTCGCAGGTAATGACAGAAGTCTATGGCTCAGTGCAGGTAAACTGCTCTGCACCTACGGAACAGTTTTAAAGCAGCCCAGTAACCACTGCAGAAAAGATATGCCATTGCCTATATATACACTGATTTTAGTAATAAACAGACCTTTAATAACAGTATTCTATTCCATCCCAGAGCAGGAGGTCTAGAGCAACCAAAATGTTTTCTTGAATTAAAAGAGAGTCAAGATAGAGACTCTAATTCCACACCTAATCTTCCATTAGTAGGACATAAAGAATATGTACCTAACATTTCATATTCCTGATATGTGGCTGCTGTAGCATGTACTTGTATGAAAAGGTATCCTGTTCTCTTTGTATTGCTTCCTTTGTGTGAAATCCCTGGTGTCCATGCCAGTCCCTCTGCTTTCCTATTAAAAACGAAACACACTAGGCATGAGAGCACAGCCTGGTCAATTTTCTAGCTGTGCTGAGAACTCAGCCTGCTCTCCTCCAATGATCAGATTTGTCCTGACCCCCCCCCCCCCACTGCACAGCCATTCACTGAGAAGACCAGTGCACTGCTGTTTCTCCTCCCCTAGCTCTCAGAGCTTCTTATGTAGCTGAGAAAAGAGGGTATGTGGTTACCATACCTCCCAACATGCACGGATTCTGTGGGTTTTTCCCGCATTGACACGTCTTTCCCGCAGTCCTGCGAGAGTGTTCATTTTCCCGACCCGCGGCAGCACCCCCCCCCCACCCCACTCAACAACGGCGAAGGGATGACCGAAAAAAATAAAAATAACCCGTCCCGCGGCAGCACCCCCAACAACCCGTCCCGCTCAACAACTTTGGTGTCAGGGAACAAAAATGACACTGAATGTCCCGCGTTGGAACTTTTAAATGTTGGGAGGTATGGGTTACTTATAAAAAAAAAAAGGTATTTATAATTTATTTTAATATTTACGTATACACACATGGTTTGCCTTTCATGTCTATTGTAAACTGAATGGTTTACTTTACAAGGTGGGGGTGTAGAGTGGAATCGCCCATTTTAGCAAGGTTCCCTCTCCTTTACTTTCACATATGGCAAACAGCCATTGGAAACTATAGTGCCATTTGTACTACTAAAAATTATATGAAAAACACCAGAGAAAAATGTAATACATTAAAGTGTTTGTTCACCAACGCCAGAAGTCTGCCAAGCAAAATAGGTGAGTTGGAAGCTCTGGTGCATGAGGAGAGCTATGACGTAATCGGTATTGCTGAAACGTGGCTTCAATCCTCACATGACTGGATTATTAATATTCCTGGCTATGCACTCTTTCGGAGAGACAGGGCAAAAAGGAAAGGTGGCGGGGTCTGTCTCTATGTGAGAAGTGATCTCAAAGCGAGTGTGAAAGAGGACCTGGTTGATGGAGAGTGTGATGAGGCTGAAGCATTATGGGTGGAACTGCATACAGATGTGCGTAGTTCAAAGTTAATCATTGGAGTTTGTTATAGACCACCCAATATTAATGAGGAGGTGGAGACTCAGCTCCTTGCACAGATGGAAAGGGCTGCAAGGGCTGGGACGGTGATAATAATGGGGGATTTTAACTACCCAGAAATTGACTGGAGTAATGGCACTGCTGGGACAGTTAAAGGGCAAAAATTTATAAGGCTATTGCAGGACAATTTTATGGTCCAGTTTATTGAGGCCCCAACTAGGAATGATGCTCTGTTGGACCTGGTAATCTCAAACCATGCAGAGCATATTACTAATGTTCAGATAAAGGAACACCTGGGTAGCAGTGACCATAACATGATTTCATTTGATGTTAGCTGTAAGCAAGAAATACATGCAGGAAGGATAAAAACACTTAATTTCAATAAAGCAAATTTTCCAAGGATGGGGGCTGCTCTCCAGGACTTAGACTGGGAGGGAATATTGGCATCAATGGGCACAGAACAGAAATGGGAATTCTTCAAAAAGACTGTTTGTGAACTCACTGCAAAGTATATTCCCATGGGCAATAAGTTTAAAAGGCTAAAAATAAAACCTATGTGGCTCACAGTTAAAGTTAAAAAAGCTATAAACTATAAGAAAAGAGCTTTTAAAAAATATAAAAATGAGGGAACACTAGTGTCGTTTAAATGTTACAAAGAATATAACATGATATGTAAAAAGGAAATCAAGGATGCAAAAATTCAAAACGAACGACAGATTGCAAAAGATAGTAGGACAAACCCCAAAAAATTCTTCAAATATATTAATAGTAAAAAGGTCAAGTCTGAGCATGTAGGCCCTTTACAAAATAATCTAGAGTGGGTGACTGGGGACAAAGAGAAGGCTAATTTATTAACCACTTCTCTACTGTGCACGAAAACCCCCTTCCTGCCCAAGCCATTTTTCAGCTTTCAGCGCTGTCACACTTTGAATGACAATTGCGCGGTCGTGCGACGTGGCTCCCAAACGAAATTTGTGTCCTTTTTTTCCCACAAATAGAGCTTTCTTTTGGTGGTATTTGATCACCTCTGCGGTTTTTATTTTTTGCGTTATAAACAAAAGAAGAGCGTCCAGTTTGGAAAAAAAAACACAATTTTTTACTGTTTGCTATAATAAATACCCATTTTTTTTTTTTTAAATAAAATTTTCCTCAGTTTAGGCCGATACGTATTCTTCTACATATTTTTGGTAAAAAAAAAAAAACGCAATAAGCGCGTATTGATTGGTTTGCGCAAAAGTTATAGCGTCTACAAAATAGGGGATAGATTTATAGCATTTTAATTTTTTTATTTTTTTATTAGTAATGGCGGCGATCTGCGATTTTTTATTGTGACTGCGATATTGCGGCGGACACATCGGACACTTTTGACACATTTTTGGGACCATTCACATTTATACAGCGATCCCTGCTATAAAAATGCATTGATTACTGTATAAATGTGATTGGCAGGGAAGGGGTTAACCACTAGGGGGCGGGAAGGGGTTAAATATGTTCCCTCAAAGTGTTCTTACTGTGGGGGGAGGGGACTGACTGGGGGAGGTGACCGATGGTTGTCCCTATGTACAAGGGACACACCATCGGTCCCCTCTCCCTCACAGGACGTGGATCTCTGCCTCCTAGCTCGTTTTAAAGGGAGGACGTCATATGACGTCCTCCCAGAACGAGAGTATCCTCCGCCCGCCGTCAATTGACAGTGGGCAGGGGACAAGTGGTTAAATACTTTCTTCAGCTCTGTGTATATAATGGAGCATGGGGGAGTTCATGTCCATAATGGGGGTGGTAGTGACACAGCCCCAAATCCACAATGGCTCAAAAGTGATATGGTCCAGAAATATTTAGACAGAATAAAGGTGGATAAAGCACCTGGACCAGATGGCATACACCCACAGATCCTAAAAGAATTGAGCTCTGTAATTTCAAAGTCATTGTATCTAATTTTTAGGGACTCATTAATGACAGTAATAGTACCACTGGATTGGCGCAGGGCCAATGTGGTGCCTATATTTAAAAAGGGAACAAAGTCTTTACAAAGTAACTATAGACCTGTTAGTTTAACTTCCATAGTTGGGAAGATACTGGAGAGATTAATAAAAGACCACATAGATGAGTTCTTGCTGGAAAAAAACTATTTAAGCAACAGACAACCAGGGGCGGATCCAGAGTCTTTTCTCGGGAGGGGCACTGGCAAAAAAATTATTTTTTTGTGGGAAATTTATCGGGGAAATGGTTGGTGTCGGCGCTTCAATCATCCCGGCACCATGGTTGTTATGGTGTCAGGATGATTGAAGCACATTATTTCTATTATTACATTGTAATATGAAATTAAATAGTTCAATGCAGAATCAGTGGGAGCCCCGAGTGTGTCACTTGCCACCGTCGCCTGCAATTAGTGGGAGCCCTGAGCGTGTCACTTGCCACACGTTGTGGATTGTCACTTGCCACGTCACCTGCCACATCTTGTGGATTGTCACTTGCCACACCTTGTAGATTGTCACTTCCCACATCACCTGCCACACCTTGCGGATTGTCACTTGCCACGTCACCTGCCACACCTTGCTGATTGTCACTTGCCTGCCACCAGATGCAGATTGTCATTTGCCACGTCACCTGACACAATTTGCGGATTGTCACTTGCCACGTCGCCTGCCACACCTTGCGGATTGTCACTAACTTGCCTGCTAAGGTGTAGTTTTGGTTGTCTCTTGCTGTGTCTCAGACTCCCAGAGTCAGGCAGCAGAGAGATAATGTAATCTCTCTGCTGCCTGCACAGTGAGGGCGGAAGTCACTGCAGGAATGCAGGGCAGGCACGGGCGGTGAGAGATGATCTCATCTCTCTGCTCCCCCGCTCCCGGCTAGCTGATTGGCCAGCTGCCACACTGAGCCTGCCCTCTCACTCTCACCTGCGCTGCCAACACACTGAGCAGCACGGTCTGCCCACGAACCGCGCCGCCCCCGACAACAAACCGTGCACCAAGCGGAGCCGCCCGCTTTCTTACCCGTCTGTGGAGCCGCACGCTATTGCACCTGCCCGCAGAGCGGCCTGACGTGACTCACTGACCTCACTCGTTGCTAGACGCCAAGCGGCCCAGGTGTTAGCAGCGAGTGCAGGGAAGAGGCTCCACCCACCTCCTCCTCCGCTCCTGGTATCGTGTCAGTGCACCACGTAACTACATTAGACGAGTCTCTCTCTCAGCGCCGCTGATCGGCTGATGTGAGAAACTGAGAGAGAGACTCAGAGAGGCAGCGGCAGCCGCAGAACAAGTACTGTATATAATCGAGTATAAGCTGACCCGAATATAAGCCGAGGCACCTAATTTTACCCCAAAAAACTGGGAAAACTTATTGACTCAAGTATAAGCCTAGGGTGTCCTAGGCTTATACTTGTCTCACTTTGCCTCACTGTGCCCATGCCTCACTGTGCCCATGACTAGACTGATGTTTAACATGGAAGTCTAGGAAGGAGTGCCCGGCTTTGAAAAATCGGTTCTCCCAGACACCAAACTTTTCAAACTTATAGAGGAGACATGGGGCTACATGTGTGCCAAGTTTGGGGTCCAGAGGACCTACGACCGGCCGGTACCGGGTCCGCAAAATCACTGGAGAAATGACCGTTTAACATTGGAGTCTATGGAAGGGGTGCCCGGTTTTAAAAAATCAGTGCTCCACGGCCCTAGGTCCCCCAGACACCAAACTTTTCAAACTTATAGAGGAGACATGGGGCTACATGTGTGCCAAGTTTGGGGTCCTGGGGACCTACGACCGGCTGGTACCCGGTCCGCAAAATCACCGGAGAAATGACCGTTTAACATTGGAGTCTATGGGAGGGGTGCCCCGATTTAAAAAATCAGTGCTCCCCGACCGTATGTCCCCCAGACACCAAACTTTGCACACTTGTAGAAGAGACATTGGGCTACATGTGTGCCAAGTTTGGGGTCCAGAGGTCCTACGGCCGGCCGGTACCGGGTCCCCAAATTTCGGGAGATCAGGCGCAACAAAAAAAAAACAGAGCAAGCAAGTGAGTGTGACAGATGGTCTCGGGGGGGGGGGGGCAATTGCCCTGTTGCCCCCCCTGGATCCGCCACTGCAGACAGCATGGATTCATGAAAGACAGAAGTTGGCAGACAAACCTGATTTCTTTTTATGAAGAGGTAAGTAAAACCTTGGACAGAGGCGTGGCTGTGGACGTGGTATACTTGGATTTTGCAAAAGCGTTTGATACAGTTCCCCACACACGGCTCATGTGTAAGGTAAAGTCTACAGGATTGGAAATATCAGTTTGTAAATGGATAGAAACTGGCTAAAAGACAGAATTCAGAGAGTAGTAGTTAATGATTCTTACTCTGAATGGTCTAAGGTTATCAGTGGTGTACCCCAAGGTTCAGTGCTGGGACCCTTACTTTTTAATATCTTTATAAATGATATTGGGTCTGAGATCAAAAGTAACATTTCTGTCTTTGCAGATGACACCAAGCTATGCAGTGGAATAACGTCCTTACAAGATGTCTCCAATTTACAAGCCGACCTCGATGCCCTGTCTAATTGGGCGACTATGTGGCACATGAGGTTTAATGTTGATAAATGTAAAGTTATGCACTTGGGGGCTAAGAATATGAATGCATCATACATACTAGGGGGAATACAACTGGGGGGATCCATAGTGGAGAAGGATCTGGGGGTTTTGGTAGATCATAAGCTCAATAATGGCATGCAATGCTAAGCTGCGGTTTCCAAAGCGAGCAAAGTCCTTTCTTGTATTAAGAGAGGTATGGACTCCAGAGAGAGAGACATCATTTTGCCCCTGTACAAATCATTAGTAAGGCCTCATCTGGAATACGCAGTTCAGTTTTGGGCACCAGTTCTCAAAAAGCATATCGGGGAACTGGAGAAAGTGCAGAGAAGGGCAACCAAACTGATAAGAGGCATGGAGGAGCTCAGCTATGAAGAAAGATTAGAGGAACTGAATTTATTCACTCTTAAGAAGAGGAGAATAAGGGGGGATATGATTAACATGTACAAATATATAAGGGGTCCATATAGTGAACTTGGTGATGAGTTATTCACTTTACGGTCAACACAGAGAACAAGGGGGCACTCTTTACGTCTAGAGGAAAAGAGATTTCATCTCCAAATGCGGAAAGGTTTCTTCACAGTAAGAGCTGTGAAAATGTGGAACAGACTCCCTGCAGAGGTGGTTCTGGCCAGCTCAGTAGATTGCTTTAAGAAAGGCCTGGATACTTTCCTAAATGTACATAATATAACTGAGTACTAACAGTTCTAGGTAAAGTTGATCCAGGGTAAATCCGATTGCCTCTCGGGGGATCAGGAAGGAATTTTTTCCCCTGCTGTAGCAAATTGGATCATGCTCTGCTGGGGTTTTTTGCCTTCCTCTGGATCAACTGTGGGTATAGAATTGGGTATATGGGATTTCACGATATTTATTTTATTTTATTTTAGTTATTTTTTTATGGTTGAACTGGATGGACTTTGTCTTTTTTCAACCTGACTAACTATGTAACTATGTAACTATATGCAAAAAAACACATTTAAAAAAAATAAGTAAAAACTTTTTTATTGCTTGGTAAACTTTCACCTAGGTAAGGAATAGGATGACATTGTGGACTCCTGCAGAGTCCCCCGTGGTGTCCAGTAATATTTTCCCATTGCACATGTTCCTGGAAATGGATTTGTAATAGGAGAGTGCAGCAGCAAACGTTGATTGGGAACCGGTATCAACACAAGGTGAAAGCATGTACCTCAAGCACACCAAGGGGTTGAATTACTAAAACTGGAGAGTGCAAAATCTGGTGCATGGTAGCCAATCAGCTTCTAACTTCAGTTTGTTCAATTAAGCTTTGGCAAAAAAATGGAAGTTGATTGGTTTCTATGCAGAGCTTTTGCACGCTCCAGATTTAGTAAATCAACCCCCAAATATCTTTGAAATACACCCAAAAGTTTATTGAAGCAATCACATTATAGCATAAAGCCCCGTACACAAGGTCGGACTTTTGCCCAACAAACTTTGTTTTAAGCAAGTTGGACCAACAATCCGACCGTGTGTACGCTCCATCGGACAAACTTTTTTTCGTTTGGTTTTGGATTTCATCGGCCAAAAGTTGGGTCTGCAAACGGACAAACTTTTGCCCAACAAAAGTCAGATGGAGCAAAGTCCGACCGTGTGTACAGAAAACCATCGGACTTTAGTCCGATGGACAAAACAACTAATGTTAAAATCAACCAACAATAGCAGAAGTTGACCAAAGGGTGGCAGTAAAGATCAGAAAAGAGCAGAAAAAACACGTGATGTTGTAAGAAGTTTTAAGAAAGTTTGCAGAAAAGTCCGAGCGTGTGTATGCTATGGGTGTTCCCAACCAACTCCGTTCGGACAAAAAACCATGGAAAAGTCAGATGGAAGTCCGACCGTGTGTACGGGGCTTTAGTTTGCAAAATTTTGGGGCCACACAGACCCACACCTACAGGTAATGACATACCTGATGGAGGGGTCCTGAGCGACCCTAAAGCATTGTAACATTATGCTTCCATTAACCTTGCATATGCATGAGATCTCACAAACTGCCTCCTGGAATATGTTACACACAGATCTGCCAAAGGGCTGGCAGGGCCCATGGCGTGTCTGTGCATGTAGTGAGGGATGTTACACATGGTCAGACACACTTCAGAGACATCTGCCACATCCCCTGGATGTGGCAGAGACTTGTGGCATCTCTGTGCATACGCTGGGTCTCCAATAAAGATGGAGGGGGTGGAGAAGACCTGCCTTGGGAGAATTTCTCCTTCAAACCAGACAATGCTAGACTCCATGGTGTCGTATGTATGTTTTTTTTTTTTTTTTTGGGGGGGGGGGGGGGTTAGCTATGGAGCTATGGTGAAGTTGTGTTTTAAATATGCAATTCAGTTCTAGGCACCAGTTTACAAAAGGAATGTTGTGGAACTTAAACAAGTTCATAGAAGAGTAAAGCCTCGTACACACGGTCGGACTTCCATCTGACTTTTCCGTGGCCGGGCACACCCATAGCATACACACCACAGGACTTTTCTGCAAACTTTCCCAAAACTTTTTGCAACATCACATGGTTTTTCTGCTCTTTTCTGCTCTTTACCGCCACCCTTTGGTCAACTTCTGCTATTGTTGGTTGATTTTAACATTAGTTGTTTTGTCCATCGGACAAAAGTCCTATGGTTTTCTGTACACACGGTAGGACTTTGCTCCATCTGACTTTTGTTGGGCAAAAGTTTGTCCGTTTGCAGACCCAACTTTTGTCCGATGAAAACAAAACCAAACGAAAAAAGTTTGTCCGATGGAGCGTACACACTGTCGGATTGTTGGTCCAACTTGCTTAAAATGAAGTTTGTTGGGCAAAAGTCCGACCGTGTGTACGGGGCTTTACTAAACTAATAAGTGGCATGGAGGACCTCAGCTATGAGGATAGAGTAACTGAATCAAATGAATTCTTCCCTGAGAGGGAGGCTATGATCACCTTATATAAAAACATGAATGGTCCATATAGTAAACTTGGCAGAAAGCTGTTCGCTTTAAAGTCAGCGCAGATGAGAAGGAGGCACTTTTTGCAACTGGAGGAAAGGAGGTTTAACATTTATATGTGGAAAGGCTTCTTTATAGTAAGAGGTGTGAAAAAGAAAAGGAACAAGGGAATGATACAGAACTGTGTTCTGAATGGACATGATGTGTCCTGAGTTCCCTCCCCCATCACAAATTTATCTCATGTGTCTGGAAAACTTATCAGAAGTTACTCATGCTGGTAACAGAGGAACAAAGCACCAGAGAGAATTGATGTTTAGAGTTTTGGAAATAGACAAATAAACATTACAGATATATGTGTGTAGCCAACAGTGGACTACAGTTACCTTGCTTCGCAGACCACCCCCCACCCCCTTTTATTCTCCATCTATTCCAATGTCCCTCTTGTGCCGGGCTTCAGTAATTGATATCATCTCTGTGAGCCAAGCTGGGAGGATTGTGCGACTAGTAGTCTTTTGATCAGCCATTCTGATGTTGTGATATTACCCCTGGAATACACACCCCAGAGGTCCCTGGGCAGCATGAACAGACCCCTGGGAGGAACTACAAAAGGTCCAGTAGGTCAGCCATGCGCTCTTTTCTTCCTGGGCCTCACCGAGTGAGCACCTCTCTGCTATTAAGAGAGAGGGCTATGGCCTATCACGCGTTGACCGAATTACTCCAGCCTGGCCCCGGAGGGCCCAATTCTGCTTGCTGTCTGCGAGACATCTCTGGGGCACCACTTCATCAGAAGGATCCGACGACCGCCCGTGTCCAGCAGCTGATGGGTCATCGCTGTTCGTCTCCCCGAAGAACATCCCATCCAGGGTCGCTGTTTAGGAGGCTCCTATCCGGTTGTGCAGTTGGTGAGAGGGCCGACACCCATCGTTTACAATCCTTACCTGGTTATCTTGCTTGAAGACTGTGTACAGACACCTTGCCTGTGAAAATACTTTACTGCATTGCATGAGACACTGTACATAGACATCCATATCCTGAATTGCTATAAAGAATATCACTAGTCTGTTTAGGCTGTCCTGCATGCCATCACCTCACTGTGCCATATTTTGGATATAATTCAATGAGCTCCATCTGCCGGTTAAGACCATTGTAGGCCTGCGTTCTGGACATTGCTATTGCTATCCGTTAAAGGGCCCTATCCTACTCCTATTCTCTCTGGTCTCTCATTAGGATATGAAGGTTGAGTAGGCCAGCCTGGGATCCCCCTTTAATGTGGTATCATATTGCATTGACCAGTGGATTCCTTACAACCCCTCTAGTTGGTATTCCACTGTGGATATATATATATATACAGTATATATATATATATATATAGATATAGATATATATCTATATATATACATGTATATTGGGCCTTTGTACTGTTGAACTGTAACTAAGCTGTGTTTAGGGGATTTCTCACCTGAGTCTTGGCTGTTATCCAGAACTCAGTTGAACAATAACCCCTTTTTGTAAATATACCTTGATTCTACTAAAATCTAAGGTAATATCTATTTGACTTGTGTTGGAGAGTCATTTGAAGGTGTCTGCAAGAAGATGTCTGAACCCAGAGTGTCAGGTGGTTTGGAGTGTTCACAGGGTCAGGGCAGTGCAGTTGAACAGGTAAATCAAAGCAGCCCTCGAGGGGGTAGTGCTACATGTGCTTTGTTCAGATTTCATGACTGAGGTTTACAACCATTTTAAGCATGTTCCAAATTAGTTTATGTTTAAGCAACAATAAATCAGTCATAGGACTCTTCCAGGCCATAGCAATCGCTATTTTAGCCACTAAAAATATGATACAGTCTCTACAGTGCCTTGAAAAAGTATTCATACCATTAAAATGTTCCACATTTTGTCATGTTACAACTGTAGCAAGATCCCGGACCTCCAAAGGCCTAATGGTGACCTCCAGAGTAAAGGATAGCTGACATCCGTCTTTGTAGAGTGGGTTACAAGGCATGGTGGGGGTAATGCAAGATGGAGTGATGGGCGCCAACCACTTTTGAATGCAAAAGAGATTTATTGTCTCTTAGCAGAACTGTGGGAGCAGGGCCGGACTACCCAACGGGATACTGGGATATTTCCCGGTAGGCTGCCTGTCCTGGGGCTGCTTTGAGCTGCGGCTGACTGCAGCGCTCCCCTACCCCTCTCTCTCTCCTATGTGTCACACACCAGGCATCTCCCGCGCTGTGTGTGAGAGCTGGCTAGGTCTGTGTTCGGATGTGCTACATGTAGGAAGGTCCCGCCCCCCCTAGACCGACTCGTGTGATAGGCGAAACACTGATTCAATCACTGTTCCATCTACTATCACATGAGTCGGTCTAGGGGGACGGGACCTTACTACAGGCAGCACAGCCGAACACAGACCCAGCCAGCTCTCACACACAGCGCAGGAGATGCCTGGAGTATGTGATCCAGGCAAGTATCATGTATTGATGGGCTCAGTAAGGCTGCATTCATGGGCTGCATTCATGCACAGTAAGGCTGCATTCATGGGCTGCATTCATGGACAGTAAGGCTGCATTCATGGACAGTAAGGATGCATTCATGGGCTGCATTCATGGACAGTAAGGCTGCATTCATGGGCTGCATTCATGCACAGTAAGGCTGCATTCATAGGCTGCATTCATGGGCTGCATTCATAAACAGTAAGGCTGCATTCATGCACAGTAAGGCTGCAGTCATGGGCTGTATTCATGGATAGTAAGACTGCATGCATGCACAGTAAGGCTGCACTCATGGGCTGCATTCATGGACAGTAAGGCTGCATTCATGGGCTGCATTCATGGACAGTAAGGCTGCATTCATGCACAGTAAGGCTGCATTCTTGCATAGTAAGGCTGCATTCATGGGCTGCATTCATGCACAGTAAGGCTGCATTCATGGGCTGCATTCATGCACAGTAAGGATGTATTCATGGGCTGCATTCATGGACAGAAAGACTGCATTCATGGGCTGCATTCATGGACAGTAAGGCTGAATTCATGGGCTGCATTCATGAGCTGCATTCATGGACAGTAAGGCTGCATTCATGAGCTGCATTCATGGACAGTAAGGCTACATTCATGGGCTGCATTCATGCACAGTAAGGCTGCATTCATGCACATTAAGGCTGCATTCATGGGCTGCATTAATGGACAGTAAGGCTGCATTCATGGGCTGCATTCATGGACAGTAAGGCTGCATTCATGGGCTGCATTCATGCACAGTAAGGCTGCTTTCATGTGCTGCATTCATGCACAGTAAGGCTGCATTCATGGGCAGCATTCATGCACAGTAAGGCTGCATTCATGGGCTGCATTCATGCACAGTAAGGCTGTATTCGTGGGCTACATTCATGGACAGTAAGGCTGCATTCATGGGCTGCATTCATGCACAGTAAGGCTGCATTCATGGGCTGCGTTCATGGACAGTAAGGCTGCATTCATGGGCTGCATTCATGCACAGTAAGGCTGCATTCATGCACAGTAAGGCTGCAGTCAGGGGCTGTATTCATGGATAGTAAGGCTGCATTCCTGGGCTGCATTCATGGACAGTAAGGCTGAATTCATGGGCTGCATTCATGGACAGTAAGGCTGCATTCATGGACAGTAAGGCTGCATTCATGAGCTGCATTCATGGACAGTAAAGCTGCATTCATGGGCTGCATTCATGCACAGTAAGGCTGCATTCATGGGCTGCATTCATGGACAGTAAGGCTGCATTCATGGGCTGCATTCATGGACAGTAAGGCTGCATTCATGGGCTGCATTCATGGACAGTAAGGCTGCATTCATGGGCTGCATTCATGGACAGTAAGGCTGCATTCATGGGCTTCATTCATGGACAGTAATGCTGCATTCATGGGCTGCATTAATGGACAGTAAGGCTGAATTCATGGACAGTAAGGCTGCATTCATGGGCTGCATTCATGGACAGTAAAGCTGCATTCATGGGCTGCATTCATGGACAGTAAGGCTGCATTCATGGGCTGCATTCATGGACAGTAAGGCTGCATTCATGGGCTGCATTCATGGACAATAAGGCTGCATTCATGGGCTGCATTCATGGACAATAAGGCTGCATTCATGGGCTGCATTCATGGACAGTAAGGCTGCATTCATGGGCTGCATTCATGGACAGTAAGGCCGCATTCATGGGCTGCATTCATGGACAGTAAGGCTGCATTCATGGGCTTCATTCATGGACAGTAATGCTGCATTCATGGGCTGCATTCATGCATAGTAAGGCTGCATTCATGGGCTGCATTCATGCACAGTTAGGCTGCATTCATGGGCTGCATTCATGCACAGTAAGGCTGTATTCATGGGCTACATTCATGGACAGTAAGGCTGCATTCATGGGCTGCATTCATGCACAGTAAGGCTGAATTCATGGGCTGCATTCATGGACAGCAAGGCTGCCTTCATGGGCTGCATTCATGGACAGTAAGGCTGCATTCATGGACAGTAAGGCTGCATTCATGGGCTGCATTCATGGACAGTAAGGCTGAATTCATGGGCTGCATTCATGGACAATAAGGCTGCATTCATGGACAGTAAGGCTGCATTCATGGGCTGCATTCATGGACAGTAAGGCTGCATTCATGGGCTGAATTCATGGACAGTAAGGCTGCATTCATGGGCTGCATTCATGGACAGTAAGGCTGTATTTATGGGCTGCATTCATGGACAATGAGGCTGCATTCATGGGCTTCATTCATGGACAGTAAGGCTGAATTCATGGACAGTAAGGCTGCATTCATGAGCGGAATTCATGGACAGTAAGGCTGCATTCATGGACAGTAAGGCTGAATTCATGGGCTGCATTCATGGACAGTAAAGCTGCATTCATGGGCTGCATTCATGGACAGTAAGGCAGGCTGCATTCATGGGCTGCATTCATGGACAGTAAGGCTGCATTCCTGGGCTGCATTAATGGACAGTAAGGCTGCATTCATGGGCTGCATTCATGGACAGTAAGGCTGAATTCATGGGCTGCATTCATGGACAGTAAGGCTGCATTCATGGACAGTAAAGCTGCATTCATGGGCTGCATTCATGGACAGTAAGACTGTGTTCATGGGCTGCATTCATGGACAATAAGGCTGCATTTATGGGCTGCATTCATGGACAGTAAGGCTGCATTCATGGACAGTAAGGCTGCATTCATGGGCTTCATTCATGGACAGTAAGGCTGCATTCATGGGCTGCATTCATGGACAGTAAGGCTGCATTCATGGGCTGCATTCATGGACAGTAAGGCTGCATTTATGGGCTGCATTCATGGACAGTAAGGCTGGATTTATGGGCTGCATTCATGGACAGTAAGGCTGCATTTATGGGCTGCATTCATGGACAGTAAGGCTACATTTATGGGCTGCATTCATGGACAGTAAGGCTGCATTTATGGGCTATATTCATGGACAGTAAGGCTGCATTCATGGACAGTAAGGCTGCATTCATGGGCTGCATTCATGCACAGTAAGGCTGCATTTATGGGCTGCATTCATGGACAGTAAGGCTGCATTCATGGGCTGCATTCATGGACAGTAAGGCTGCTATTATGGGCTGCATTCATGGACAGTAAGGCTGCATTCATGGACAGTAAGGCTGCATTCATACGCTCAGTAAGGCTGCATTCATAGACAGTAAGGCTGCATTCATACGCTCAGTAATGCATTGGTGGGCACAGTGAGGCTACATCCATGGGCACCGTAAAGCTGCATTTGATGGGCACAGTGAGGCTGCAATGATGGGCACAGTGAGGCTGCAATGATGGGCACAGTGAGGCTGTATTGATTGGCACTGATGAGGCTGCGTGGATCTCCTGTACCATGTCTGCATTCTCTGACTATCTCTTGTACCATGTCTCCAGTCTCTGACCATCTCTTGTACCATGTCTGCAGTTTCTGAGCATCTCTTGTACCATGTGTGCAGTCTTTGAGCATCTATTGTATCATTTCTGCATTCTCTGACCATCTCTTGTACCATGTCTCCAGTCTCTGACCATCTCTTGTACCATGTCTCCAGTCTCTGACCATCTCTTGTACCATGTCTCCAGTCTCTGACCATCTCTTGTACCATATCTGCAGTCTCTGACCATCTCCTGTACCATGTCTGCAGTCTCTGACCATCTCCTGTACCATGTCTGCAATCTCTGACCATCTCTTGTACCATGTCTGCAGTCTCTGACCATCTCTTGTACCATGTCTGTAGTATCTGACCATCTATTGTATCATGTCTGCATTCTCTGACCATCTCTTGTACCCTGTCTCCAGTCTCTGACCATCTCTTGTACCATGTCTCCAGTCTCTGACCATCTGTTGTACCATGTCTCCAGTCTCTGACCATCTCCTGTACTATGTCTCCAGTCTCTGATCATCTCCTGTACCATGTCTCCAGTCTCTGACCATCTCCTGTATCATGTCTGCAGTCTCTGACCATCTCTTGTACCATGTCTGCAGTCTCTGACCATCTCTTGTATCATGTCCGCAACCCCTAACCATCTCTTGTCTTATATCATGTCTGCAGTCTCTGAGGGAGTCTGGAGAGGAGTCAAGAGAGGGAGTGCTGCCGGGATGGGGGTCATGGGATAACTCAGACATGTGTGGACTGTGGAGAGGAGACTATAGAATAAAACCAGAGCTGGAGCTGACTGACTGATTCACGGTGCACCTGAGAGGAGGTCAGTGACAGCGCCACAAGGCCAGTCCGAGGGGGGGTCACTGATGTAAGGGGGGGGGTGAATACAACAATGTAAGGGGGGGTTCTGATATAAAGGTTTCCCACTATATTAGTAAACCCACCCCCCTTACCTTAGTGGGTTTACTATCAGCTCCTGATGAGCGGCATGACAGCCGCGAAACGCGTCAAGCTTCAGATGCCAAATAATATTTACCATGCACCCTGGTCGACGTCATCACATGAGCGCCGTGTTTTCCATCTGGCGGTCGATATGAGGGAGTGAGTCCTTTGGCGCCACTCGCGGGCCGTCCGCTGCCTGGGAGGTGGCGCCTCTCCTCCCTCATACTCGCCAGCGTGACGTTGGCGGCTACAGGGCATTCGCGGTGAGGCAAGCATTTCCTTTCTGGCACAGGCACCAACACACATAGTCAGGGGTTGAGGAACCAGGAACATCTTACATTGGGCAAAATGCACCTTCAACTCCTTCCATTCAGGTAAATTCATTGTCCCTAATTGCACACTCTTTTCCTTCCTTCCCCTTTCTTACTTTTCTTTATGCACATTTTTGTTGGCACACAGTCCCCTTTATTTACTATGACAGTGTCCCCTATGTTGGAGCATTTTCATTGTTTGCAACACAGCTTCACTATTACATATCATTGATAGCGTTCACAATGTTGGAGTATTTCCATGTCTCCAATAGTGATGAGCCGAACACCCCCGGGTTCGGTTCGCACCAGAACCCGCGAACGGACCGGAAGTTCGAACGAACATTAGAACCCTATTAAATACAATGGATGCGAACGTTCGAATTCTAAAGTGCTAATTATAACAACTATTATGCATGTTATTGTCCTAAAAAGGGTTTGGGAACCCGGGTTCTGCACCAGGGGACATGTATCAATGCAAAAAGAAGTTTTAAAAACGGTCGTTTTTCGGGAGCAGTCATTTTAATGATGCATAAAGTGAAAAAAAAAAAGTCAAATATTCCTTTAAATATCGTACCTGGGGGGTGTCTAAAGTATGCCTGTGAAGTGCCACGTGTTTCCCGTGTTTAGAACTGTCCCTGCACAAAATGACACTTCTAAAGGAAAAAAAAGCCATTTAAAACTGCTTGCGGCTTTAATGTAATGTCTGGTCCCGGTAATATGGATGAAATTCTTTAAGAAAAATGGCATAGCTACCCCATGACCCCCCCCCCCCCTACCCCAGCCCATTACCAGCCCCTTTGGGTCTTGTATGGATATTAAGGGGAACCCCGCACATAAAATAAAAAAGGCCCTATATACTCTGAACAGCCGTATACAGGCGGTGCATACAAGACAGGGACTGTAGGTTTGTTCTTATGTAGAATCTGTTTGTAATTTTGAACAGGTACATTGTTGAAGTGTAGCTCCAGCCCAAAAATCTATTTTTAAACTTTTTGGAAAACATAGGTAAGGGTTATCACCCCTGTAACATTTGTTTTGCTGTCTGTGCCCCTGTTCAGAACATTTCACCTCACTTTCCGTCCCAATGACAACTGTTTTTGAAATGTGGTGTTTTTCTTGAAACAAGGATTGCTGATAAAGCATCAGTACAGAGGAGACACCTTTCTCCCATATTTATTCTTACAGGAGAGAATTTTCCTTCCTAGTGGTAGATTTCCTCTCACTTCCTGTTGTCTTCTTGCGTTTGCAAGTAGGAGTCGTTTGTAAGTTGGATGTTTGAAAGTAGGGACCTGCCGTATATACTCTGCAGAAATAGGCCCCTTAGTTGTTGGTGTTGGCACAACACTGTAAGCACTCACAGTTACTCTTGGTTGGTGCTGGAACGCCCTGCTGTCAACTATTATATCAGGAATTTTAATTACATATAATTGTTGAACAGTGGTAGTAAAAATTGGGCCTTTGATGGTGGTGCTGGTGCCACAACACTGTAAGCCCTGACAGTTACTCTTGGTGGGTGCAGCAATGGGCCCTGCTGTGAATTATTAGATCAAGAATTGTAATTACATGCCCCTGTTGAACAGGGGCTGAAAAATTGGGCCTTAGGCACTGGTGGCACAACACTGCAACCCCTCACAGATACTGTACTTGGAGCACAGCAATGAGCCCTGTTGCAAAGTATTGCTTCAAAAATTGTAATGACACGCCCCTGTTAAACAGGGGCTGAAAAATTGGGCCTTAGGCACTGGTGGCACAACACTGCAACTCCTCACAGATACTGTACTTGGAGCACAGCAATGAGCCCTGTTGCAAAGTATTGCTTCAAAAATTGTAATTACACGCCCCTGTTAAACAGGGGCTGAAAAATTGGGCGTTAGGCACTGGTGGCGGCACCCATAAACAAAAATGATCTTCCAAGCTATCATCATCAATCGTATCATTGAGGACTCGGAGGAGGAGGATAGCCAGTCAACATAACAGCACAGGCACTCAGCATCAGCATCAGTCTTGAAGGGATGTGACATTTTAAAATCAATTAGTCTGTTATATCAGCATCAGGTGTGTGGTAGCTGGTGGTGATCCAAGACTGGTTCATCTTGATGAAAGTCAGTCGATCAACCGAGTCGGTGGACAGGCGCACCCTGTGATCCGTGACAAATCCTCCAGCAGCACTGAATGTGCGTTCCGAAAGAACGCTGGATGCAGGACAGGCCAGTAGCTCAATTGCATACTGTGCAAGCTCTGGCCAGTGATCCATCCTCAAGACCCAGTAAGCCAGAGGATTTTCGGTGGGGAAGGTGTCCAAGTCTGACCTTGCCCCTAGATATTCCTGCACCATGTTTATCAGACGCTGGCGATGGTTGCTGGAACCAATCATACTTTGGGGCTGCGGACTAAAGAATTGTCTGAACGCATCGGTCAGACGGCCACCTTCCCCACCGCTCCTTCTTTGACTGGCCGAAGCCTCAGCAACTCGTTGTCCAGGACCAGGAGTTTGCAACCTCCCAGTCTCTGGGAACGCGTTGCACAGACCTTTCTGCAAGGCCTCCCGGAGTTGTCTCATCCTCTGCTCCCTCTGCGACGGTAACATAAGGTCCGCAACCTTACCCTTGTACCGTGGATCAAGGAGAGTGGCCAGCCAGTAATGGTCCCTCTCCTTGATCCGAAGAATACGAGGATCCTTCCGCAGACTTTGCAGGATCAGGGAGGCCATGCAGCGTAGGTTTGCTGAGGCATTCGCTCCGGAGTCCTCTGGGTCACTAAGGACGACATGATCCGCAGCCACCTCCTCCCAGCCACGTACAAGTCCACTGGTTTCTTGGGACTGTAAATCATCCCTAAAAGACTGCTGCTGATGATGCTGAGTGCCAGCCTCCACCTCCATGCTGACACAATCCTCCTCCTCCTCCTCCTCCTCCTCCTCTTCCTGTGCGATGGGTGGGACAGAAGGAACACTGTCTGGGTAAAGGGGGCCTTGAGAGGCAAGGAAGTCCTCCTCTTCCTGCCTCTGTTCTGCCTCAAGTGCCCTGTCCATTATTCCACGCAGCGTGTGCTCCAACAGGTGGACAAGAGGTACAGTGTCACTGATGCATGCACTGTCACTGCTCACCATCCTCGTGGCCTCCTCAAATGGTGCCAGGACAGTGCATGCATCCCTGATCATGCCCCACTGGCGTGGAGAAAAAAAACCAAGCTCCCCTGACCCTGTCCTGGTGCCGTAGTCGCACAGGTACTCATTGATGGCCCTCTGCTGCGTGTGCAGCCGCTGCAGCATGGCCAACGTTGAGTTCCACCTGGTGGGCATGTCACATATAAGGCGGTTCTTGGGCAGGTTCAACTCCTTTTGCAGCTCAGCCAGGCGAGCACTGGCATTATAAGATCTGCGGAAATGCACACAGACTTTCCTGGCCTGCCTCAGGACATCCTGTAAGCCCGGGTACCTGCCCAAGAACCGCTGCACCACCAGGTTAAGGACGTGAGCCACACAGGGCACATGGGTCAGTTGTCCCTGTCGGAGGGCGGAGAGGAGGTTGGTGCCATTGTCGCAAACCACCATTCCTGGCTTAAGCTGGCGTGGCGTCAACCACCTCTCGGCCTGGCCCTGCAGAGCAGACAGGACCTCTGCCCCAGTGTGGCTTCTGTCCCCCAAACACACCAGCGCAAGCACGGCATGGCATCTTTTTGCCTGCGTACTTGCGTAGCCCCGTGAACGGCTACGGAGCACCGCTGGTTCATAGGACAAACCACAGGAAGAGGCCATGGAGGAAGAAGAAGAGGAGGGGGTGGAGGAGAGAGGTGTGTCACAACCAGTAGTAGCATTTTGGAGGCGTGGCGGTGGGACAACCTCCAACACTACTGCACCTTGTCCTGAATCCTTCCCAGCTGCCAAAAGAGTGACCCAATGGGCCGTGAAAGAAAGGTAACGTCCCTGTCCATGCCTGCTGGACCATGAGTCAGCGGTAATATGCACCTTACCGCTGACCGCCCTGTCCAGCGAGGCCAAGACATTGCCTTCCACATGCCGGTAGAGAGCCGGAATAGCCTTCCGTGAGAAAAAGTGGCGTTTGGGAACCTGCCACTGAGGAACCGCACATTGCACAAACTCACGGAAGGGGGCCGAGTCTACCAACTGAAAAGGCAGCAGTTGAAGCGCTAGCAATTTAGCCAAGCTAGCATTCAACCGCTGGGCATGTGGATGGCTGGGAGTGAACTTCTTTCGACGGTCCAGCAGCTGGGGCAGGGAAATTTGCCTGCTAGAATCGGACGTCGGTGTACTGCTAGCAGAGTGGGCGCAAGTACTTGGCTGTGACACACCTAATTCTACACCTTCATTCCTCTCAGTGCATGTTTCAGAGAGGACTGAAGTTATAGTGGGGTTGGAGATCCCAGCTGATGCGGTGCAAGGAGAGGTCCGCTTTGTTCTTTGGTGTGGGTCTTTGAGGTAGGCTTGCCAACGAGCTGCATGGCAGGTCAACATATGTCTGGTCAGGCATGTGGTACCCAAGCGGCTGATGTTTTGGCCACGCGATATACGCTTGAGACATATGTTGCAAACAGCAGCTGTGCGATCTGATGCACTAGCCTCAAAAAAGGCCCACACCAAAGAACTTTTTGAATGACGGGCAGAGGCAGCGCCCTGCACAGGCGGAGCTCTGCGGTGTGATTCCGTCGGTGTACTGCCCTTACGCTGGCCACCAAAGGGCATCCTGCCTCGTTGGAGATGTGCCTCCTCCTCATCCTCCTCCTCCTCCTCTCTCCTATTAGGCACCCACGTGGAGTCATTGACCTCATCATCCCCTCCCTCCTCATCACTGGAGCCAATCTGGCAGTATGCTGCAGCTGCTGGAACATGACTGCCAGATTGGTGTCCTTCTTGAGCATCCCCTCTGTCTGCTCTCACGCTACTGCCTTCCTCTAGCTGGGTTTCATCATCAGACCCTTCGAAACGCTGGGCATCCTCCTGGAGCATGTACCCAACACTGTGCTGAAACAGTTCGGGGGACTCCTCAGGAGGAGGACATGGTGGGTCTAGGGAAGGAGTGACTGATGATTTGTCTGACATTGATACCAGGGAAGACGACGCTTTGGCAGCTGCTTTTCCAGTACCCTGAGCCTGGGTGAGAGAGGATGAGGAGGAGGAGGAGGGCTTGGTCATCCACTCTACCAAGTCTTCGGCATGATGTGGCTCAACATGTCCAGCTGCCGAAAAGAAGGACAAGCGTGTCCCATGGCCATGTGCTGATGACAATGCACCGCGTCCACGACCAGCACTGTTGCCCCCAGACACAGAGCCTGCTTGCCCTCTTTTATTGCCTCCTGACTGTCTGCCTCTCCTTGTTTGCCTTCCAGACATTCTAATAGATGGCCTGCAGGGAGATGGGAAAAAAGCAATAAGGGCTACCTTCAGGTGTCCTTCTCTGTCCCTGGAAACAAGGACTTGCAGAGTGAAAGAAAAAAAACACTCTCCCTACCTACAGTTTTCTGTCCCTAGAAAAAATGTTTTTTTTAATCACAATATAGCACAAGGAAAATTAACTCACTGTCCTTACAGGTCCCTGGAAACAAGGACTTGCAGAGTGAAAGAAAAAAAACACTCTCCCTACCTACAGTTTTCTGTCCCTAGAAAAAAATGTTTTTTTTAATCACAATATAGCAAAAGGACAATTCACTCACTGTCCTTCCAGGTCCCTGGAAACAAGGACTTGCAGAGTGAAAGAAACTGACACTGTCCCTACCTAGAGTTTTCTGTCCCTAGAATAAATGTTTTTTTTAATCACAATATAGCACAAGGAAAATTAACTCACTGTCCTTACAGGTCCCTGGAAACAAGGACTTGCAGAGTGAAAGAAAAAAAACACTCTCCCTACCTACAGTTTTCTGTCCCTAGAAAAAAATGTTTTTTTTAATCACAATATAGCAAAAGGACAATTCACTCACTGTCCTTCCAGGTCCCTGGAAACAAGGACTTGCAGAGTGAAAGAAACTGACACTGTCCCTACCTAGAGTTTTCTGTCCCTGGAATAAATGTTTTTTTCAGCACAATATAGCACAAGGACAATTAACTCACTGTCCTTACAGGTCCCTGGAAACAAGGACTTGCAGAGTGAAAGAAAAAAAATACTCTCCCTACCTACAGTTTTCTGTCCCTAGAAAAAAATGTTTTTTTTAATCACAATATAGCAAAAGGACAATTCACTCACTGTCCTTCCAGGTCCCTGGAAACAAGGACTTGCAGAGTGAAAGAAACTGACACTGTCCCTACCTAGAGTTTTCTGTCCCTAGAATAAATGTTTTTTTTAATCACAATATAGCAAAAGGACAATTCACTCACTGTCCTTCCAGGTCCCTGGAAACAAGGACTTGCAGAGTGAAAGAAACTGACACTGTCCCTACCTAGAGTTTTCTGTCCCTAGAATAAATGTTTTTTTTAATCACAATATAGCAAAAGGACAATTCACTCACTGTCCTTCCAGGTCCCTGGAAACAAGGACTTGCAGAGTGAAAGAAACTGACACTGTCCCTACCTAGAGTTTTCTGTCCCTAGAATAAATGTTTTTTTTAATCACAATATAGCACAAGGAAAATTAACTCACTGTCCTTACAGGTCCCTGGAAACAAGGACTTGCAGAGTGAAAGAAAAAAAACACTCTCCCTACCTACAGTTTTCTGTCCCTAGAAAAAAATGTTTTTTTTAATCACAATATAGCAAAAGGACAATTCACTCACTGTCCTTCCAGGTCCCTGGAAACAAGGACTTGCAGAGTGAAAGAAACTGACACTGTCCCTACCTAGAGTTTTCTGTCCCTGGAATAAATGTTTTTTTCAGCACAATATAGCACAAGGACAATTAACTCACTGTCCTTACAGGTCCCTGGAAACAAGGACTTGCAGAGTGAAAGAAAAAAAATACTCTCCCTACCTACAGTTTTCTGTCCCTAGAAAAAAATGTTTTTTTTAATCACAATATAGCAAAAGGACAATTCACTCACTGTCCTTCCAGGTCCCTGGAAACAAGGACTTGCAGAGTGAAAGAAACTGACACTGTCCCTACCTAGAGTTTTCTGTCCCTAGAATAAATGTTTTTTTTAATCACAATATAGCACAAGGAAAATTAACTCACTGTCCTTACAGGTCCCTGGAAACAAGGACTTGCAGAGTGAAAGAAAAAAAACACTCTCCCTACCTACAGTTTTCTGTCCCTAGAAAAAAATGTTTTTTTTAATCACAATATAGCAAAAGGACAATTCACTCACTGTCCTTCCAGGTCCCTGGAAACAAGGACTTGCAGAGTGAAAGAAACTGACACTGTCCCTACCTAGAGTTTTCTGTCCCTGGAATAAATGTTTTTTTCAGCACAATATAGCACAAGGACAATTAACTCACTGTCCTTACAGGTCCCTGGAAACAAGGACTTGCAGAGTGAAAGAAAAAAAATACTCTCCCTACCTACAGTTTTCTGTCCCTAGAAAAAAATGTTTTTTTTAATCACAATATAGCAAAAGGACAATTCACTCACTGTCCTTCCAGGTCCCTGGAAACAAGGACTTGCAGAGTGAAAGAAACTGACACTGTCCCTACCTAGAGTTTTCTGTCCCTAGAATAAATGTTTTTTTTAATCACAATATAGCAAAAGGACAATTCACTCACTGTCCTTCCAGGTCCCTGGAAACAAGGACTTGCAGAGTGAAAGAAACTGACACTGTCCCTACCTAGAGTTTTCTGTCCCTAGAATAAATGTTTTTTTTAATCACAATATAGCAAAAGGACAATTCACTCACTGTCCTTCCAGGTCCCTGGAAACAAGGACTTGCAGAGTGAAAGAAACTGACACTGTCCCTACCTAGAGTTTTCTGTCCCTAGAATAAATGTTTTTTTTAATCACAATATAGCAAAAGGACAATTCACTCACTGTCCTTCCAGGTCCCTGGAAACAAGGACTTGCAGAGTGAAAGAAACTGACACTGTCCCTACCTAGAGTTTTCTGTCCCTAGAATAAATGTTTTTTTTAATCACAATATAGCAAAAGGACAATTCACTCACTGTCCTTCCAGGTCCCTGGAAACAAGGACTTGCAGAGTGAAAGAAACTGACACTGTCCCTACCTAGAGTTTTCTGTCCCTAGAATAAATGTTTTTTTTAATCACAATATAGCAAAAGGACAATTCACTCACTGTCCTTCCAGGTCCCTGGAAACAAGGACTTGCAGAGTGAAAGAAAAAAAACACTCTCCCTACCTACAGTTTTCTGTCCCTAGAAAAAAATGTTTTTTTTAATCACAATATAGCAAAAGGACAATTCACTCACTGTCCTTCCAGGTCCCTGGAAACAAGGACTTGCAGAGTGAAAGAAACTGACACTGTCCCTACCTAGAGTTTTCTGTCCCTGGAATAAATGTTTTTTTCAGCACAATATAGCACAAGGACAATTAACTCACTGTCCTTACAGGTCCCTGGAAACAAGGACTTGCAGAGTGAAAGAAAAAAAATACTCTCCCTACCTACAGTTTTCTGTCCCTAGAAAAAAATGTTTTTTTTAATCACAATATAGCAAAAGGACAATTCACTCACTGTCCTTCCAGGTCCCTGGAAACAAGGACTTGCAGAGTGAAAGAAACTGACACTGTCCCTACCTAGAGTTTTCTGTCCCTAGAATAAATGTTTTTTTTAATCACAATATAGCACAAGGAAAATTAACTCACTGTCCTTACAGGTCCCTGGAAACAAGGACTTGCAGAGTGAAAGAAAAAAAACACTCTCCCTACCTACAGTTTTCTGTCCCTAGAAAAAAATGTTTTTTTTAATCACAATATAGCAAAAGGACAATTCACTCACTGTCCTTCCAGGTCCCTGGAAACAAGGACTTGCAGAGTGAAAGAAACTGACACTGTCCCTACCTAGAGTTTTCTGTCCCTGGAATAAATGTTTTTTTCAGCACAATATAGCACAAGGACAATTAACTCACTGTCCTTACAGGTCCCTGGAAACAAGGACTTGCAGAGTGAAAGAAAAAAAATACTCTCCCTACCTACAGTTTTCTGTCCCTAGAAAAAAATGTTTTTTTTAATCACAATATAGCAAAAGGACAATTCACTCACTGTCCTTCCAGGTCCCTGGAAACAAGGACTTGCAGAGTGAAAGAAACTGACACTGTCCCTACCTAGAGTTTTCTGTCCCTAGAATAAATGTTTTTTTTAATCACAATATAGCAAAAGGACAATTCACTCACTGTCCTTCCAGGTCCCTGGAAACAAGGACTTGCAGAGTGAAAGAAACTGACACTGTCCCTACCTAGAGTTTTCTGTCCCTAGAATAAATGTTTTTTTTAATCACAATATAGCAAAAGGACAATTCACTCACTGTCCTTCCAGGTCCCTGGAAACAAGGACTTGCAGAGTGAAAGAAACTGACACTGTCCCTACCTAGAGTTTTCTGTCCCTAGAATAAATGTTTTTTTTAATCACAATATAGCAAAAGGACAATTCACTCACTGTCCTTCCAGGTCCCTGGAAACAAGGACTTGCAGAGTGAAAGAAACTGACACTGTCCCTACCTAGAGTTTTCTGTCCCTAGAATAAATGTTTTTTTTAATCACAATATAGCACAAGGAAAATTAACTCACTGTCCTTACAGGTCCCTGGAAACAAGGACTTGCAGAGTGAAAGAAAAAAAACACTCTCCCTACCTACAGTTTTCTGTCCCTAGAAAAAAATGTTTTTTTTAATCACAATATAGCAAAAGGACAATTCACTCACTGTCCTTCCAGGTCCCTGGAAACAAGGACTTGCAGAGTGAAAGAAACTGACACTGTCCCTACCTAGAGTTTTCTGTCCCTGGAATAAATGTTTTTTTCAGCACAATATAGCACAAGGACAATTAACTCACTGTCCTTACAGGTCCCTGGAAACAAGGACTTGCAGAGTGAAAGAAAAAAAATACTCTCCCTACCTACAGTTTTCTGTCCCTAGAAAAAAATGTTTTTTTTAATCACAATATAGCAAAAGGACAATTCACTCACTGTCCTTCCAGGTCCCTGGAAACAAGGACTTGCAGAGTGAAAGAAACTGACACTGTCCCTACCTAGAGTTTTCTGTCCCTAGAATAAATGTTTTTTTTAATCACAATATAGCACAAGGAAAATTAACTCACTGTCCTTACAGGTCCCTGGAAACAAGGACTTGCAGAGTGAAAGAAAAAAAACACTCTCCCTACCTACAGTTTTCTGTCCCTAGAAAAAAATGTTTTTTTTAATCACAATATAGCAAAAGGACAATTCACTCACTGTCCTTCCAGGTCCCTGGAAACAAGGACTTGCAGAGTGAAAGAAACTGACACTGTCCCTACCTAGAGTTTTCTGTCCCTGGAATAAATGTTTTTTTCAGCACAATATAGCACAAGGACAATTAACTCACTGTCCTTACAGGTCCCTGGAAACAAGGACTTGCAGAGTGAAAGAAAAAAAATACTCTCCCTACCTACAGTTTTCTGTCCCTAGAAAAAAATGTTTTTTTTAATCACAATATAGCAAAAGGACAATTCACTCACTGTCCTTCCAGGTCCCTGGAAACAAGGACTTGCAGAGTGAAAGAAACTGACACTGTCCCTACCTAGAGTTTTCTGTCCCTAGAATAAATGTTTTTTTTAATCACAATATAGCAAAAGGACAATTCACTCACTGTCCTTCCAGGTCCCTGGAAACAAGGACTTGCAGAGTGAAAGAAACTGACACTGTCCCTACCTAGAGTTTTCTGTCCCTAGAATAAATGTTTTTTTTAATCACAATATAGCAAAAGGACAATTCACTCACTGTCCTTCCAGGTCCCTGGAAACAAGGACTTGCAGAGTGAAAGAAACTGACACTGTCCCTACCTAGAGTTTTCTGTCCCTAGAATAAATGTTTTTTTTAATCACAATATAGCAAAAGGACAATTCACTCACTGTCCTTCCAGGTCCCTGGAAACAAGGACTTGCAGAGTGAAAGAAACTGACACTGTCCCTACCTAGAGTTTTCTGTCCCTAGAATAAATGTTTTTTTTTAAGCACACTATAGCAGAAGCACAAAACACACTGACACTCTCCCTACCTATCCTTCTCTTTCCCTAAACTAAAGGAATCCAGGTTAAGCAAGAAAGAAATAACAGTCACTGTCCCTGCCTATGCTACTCTATCCCTGCTCCGGAACACACTACACTAGGCCGCCGTGCTGGCGGCCTTTTATAGTGTGGGGCGTGTACTAAACACCCTCAGCAATAATTGGCCACAGGCATCCTGCCTGTGGCCAATCATTGCTCTCCTCGCTGCCGGCGCTGTGATTGGCCAAGCATGCGGGGTCACAGTGCATGCTTGGCCAATCACAGCGCCTGGATGACACTGCGATGGCGTAGTGCATTGTGGGCCGTTCGCGTCACTCGAATTTGGCGCGAACGGCCCAAATCGTTCGATCTTCGTCGAACGATCGAACAGCCAATGTTCGAGTCGAACGTATGTTCGACTCGAACACGAAGCTCATCCCTAGTCTCCAACATAGCTTCACTATCATACACCTTAGGCTGCGCCCTCCCTTTCTATTCTTTCCCCCCCCCCCCCCTTTTTTCAATCCCCCCACGACGGTGCTTTTATGTTGGAGCATCCTCATTGCCCTCAACAAGCTCACCATCACATATTTACCCTTTTTCATTTTTTAAATTTTCTCACTTTTCACTGATAGCGTTCTTAACGTTGGAGCACTTTATTGCTTTCAACATAGCTACACTATCACATATTTTAGTTATTCTGTTTATTACCACCCCTTCTCTTTCACATTCACTTGTTACCCTTCCACTGCTGTACATAGGGTCCATCACCCTTCAGCAATTTAACACACAAATTATTTGCATTTCACATTCATTTTCAGATGGCCCAGGAGTCTTTCTGCATGTGCCCCTTGACCCTGGTGAAGATCACATGTTCAGCTCACACAATGATGCCTGCCTCCTTGCTGCACTACCTGTTATGCCGCCTCAGCTCCCATGTCGGACTGTGTCCCCGGCCGCCTACATGCCCCCTGCCGTGCCCATACCATCACCCGACCTGTAAGTATGGGCTGTTGATTTAAGTGCATATTTCTCTCCCCCTTATATATAATTTTTCCTTAACAAGCCTAACCTATCATTTGATATAATGTTCTTGTATTATAGACATCCATTAACTATCAGCTCCTGATCAGCGGCATGACAGCCGCGAAACGCGTCGAGCTTCAGATGCCAAATAATATTTACCATGCAGTTCTACCTCATGTTTTTACTGTTTTACTCAATTTATTTACGAACAAATGCTAATGAACCAACTAACCATGTTGGGTGATGGAATATGTACCATGGTGTCTTATGTATTTTACTGTATAATATTTAATAAATTTACATTATCTGATTTACTAGCTCTGTTTGGCTTTCAATCCGCATGCTTCATATAAAGTCCCGACCCTTTTCTGTCTCCCCCTTACCTTAGTGTATTCTTTCTGCGGAAGGTGTTCAACAGAGTCCCCCACGTTCCCAGAGTTCCTGGGGTCCCCCTTGATGATTGACCACTTTTAGCACTTTTAACTGGAATTTGCTTTTATATATATATATATATATATATAGCCCTATGTGCTTTCATATCTGTCTTCTCTATATATAATACACTCTTCAAATGTGCTTTAAAATGCATGGTTTTCCCTTTTATGAACAAGAAAATAATGACGTTTGCTGTTGGGCCGGTAAAGAAATGCTATGGGGCTTGTATGAATTTTTTTCCAGGGCTGGGTTTTATTCCCAGCCTGGCCCTGTGTGGGAGAGAGGGTTAGCGCCAGGACATCCTTAAGTAGATGCAATGATAATTGGCAGACTTCGAGACTTGTATAGGTATACAGCTATACAGGGGAAGGCCTCCAGCTGGGTACCACTTTTGTATAGGTAGGACCGCTGTCTCTTATGGCAACAAATCTTGTAACAGTCACTAACGGTAGTTGTACTTAACTATTGGCAACACAGAATAGTTCTTCTCTTACACTACAGTCTCTCACTGTAGATATTTACTCGTTAAGCCCCCAGTCTTCCACTAGACTTCCAGATTCAATCGCCACTGAATCTCTTGAGCACTTCCACAGCTAGCACGATGTATACTCCTCAAGCATCAACCCCTGCTATCCTGCTGGGTCCCTAGCTTGGCACTCAATGATCCTCATGCGTCACCCCTGCTGTCCTGCTGGGTCACTGGCTTGGCACTTGATGCTCCTCAAGCGTCACCCCTGCTGTCCTGCTGGGTCCCTGGCTTGGCACCCGCTGAAGCTTTCCCCCTTCTTCACCATCCCCGGGTGGTGGGAAGACTGCTTGGGTACTGGCTCCAGCTTACTCACTGTAGTCTCTGGTAACAAGGTGGATGGTCCCTTAGTGGCGACAGCTTCCCCTCTACCTCCGACCACAACTGGTTCCCGGCTGATCCTTCACAACCCGGTTGGACTCCAATCCTGCAGTCCCAACCCTACGCTGCTTCTTTCGCTCCTGGATAGGCCTCAGGCAGCCTAGCAGTCAGATGTCCCTGGAATAGGCCTCTGGCTTGGCCTGCAACCCGAGGCAACATAACACACGTGCACCCAGACAGCCATCCAGTTGGCACAGAACCCCGATCACCTGACTCCACCCAAATAAATAGGCTCTCCCAGCAGGCCAAGGGACTAAAGAAACCCCTGCCAATTGGCTGAGACATCCCATCCATTCATGATCTGACTTTGCTAAGCCCCTGTTATTCTATTGTAACCAGCCACAGCACCACTTAGTGACAGAAGAGAAAAGGTGCAGCAATTCCAGAATTTAGAGAGGAATCAATTGACCACTAACAATTAACCAGGATAATTACCACCTGGCAAACTAAATTTATTAACAACCCAGACTAAACACCAGGGTGCTACACAACCAAAAATGTAAATGTACTTTATTGGGATAGATTGACACAAAGTGGCACATAATTGTGTCGTGGAAGGAAAATGATAATAAATGGTTTTAATTATTTTTTTTACAAATAAATATCTGAAAAGTGTGACGTGCATTTGTATTCAGCCCCTGTTACTCTGATACCCCTAACTAAAATCTAGTTGAACCAATTGCCTTCAGAAGTCACCTAATTAATAAATAGAGTCCATATGTGTGTAATTTAATTTCACTATTAATATAGCAGTTCTGTGAAGCCCTCAGAGGTTTGTTAGAGAACTTTAGTGAATAAACAGCATAATGAAGGCCATCAGACAGGTCAGGGATAAAGTTGTGGAGAAGTTTAAAGCAGGGTTAGGTTATAAAAAAATATCTCAAGCTTTGAACATCTCACAGAGAACTGTTCAATTCATCATCCAAAAATGGAAAGAGTATGGCACAACTGCAAACCAAGACATGGCCGTCCATCTAAAATGACAGGCCGGGGAAGGAGAGCATTAATCAGAGAAGCAGCCAAGGGGTCCATAGTAACTCTGGAGAAGCTGCAGAGATCACAGCTCAGGTGGGAGAATCTGTCCATAGGACCACTATTAGTTGTGAACGCCACAAATCTGGCTTTTATGGAAGAGTGGCAAGAAGAAAGCCATTGTTGAATTAAAACCATAAGAAGTCCCATTTGCAGTTTGCAAGAAGCCATGTGGGGGACACAGCAATCATGTGGAAGAAGGTGCTCTGATTAGATGAGACCAAAATTTTACTTTTTTGGCCTAAAAGCAAAACGCTATGTGTGGCGGAAAACTAACACTGCACATCACCCTAAACACACCATCCCCACTGTGAAACATGGTGGTAGCAGCATCATGTTGTGGGGATGCTTTTCTTCATCAGGGACAGGGAAGCTGGTCGGAGTTGATGGAAAGGTGAATGGAGCCAAATAGAGGGCAATCTTAGAAGAACACCTGTCATGCCTCGTACACACGACTGGTTTTCCCGTCGGAAAAACTGCGATGAGAGCTTTTGGCCGGGAATTCCGACCGTGTGCATGCTCCATCTGACTTTTTCCCACAGGAAAACTGCCGGAAAAAAAAGAGAGCAGGATCTCTTTTTTCCCGTCAGGAAAAAATTCTACCGGGAAAACCGTTCGTCTGTATGCTTTTCCGATGGGAAAAAAAGTGCATGCTCGGAAACAATTTGACGCATGCTCAGAAGCATAGAACTTAACCACTTAAGCCCCGGACCATTTGGTAGCTAAAGGACCAGAGGTGAATTCAGAATTTTGCACTGCGCTGCTTTAACTGTAAATTGTGCGGACATGCAATGTTGTACCCAAACGAAATTTGCGTCCTTTTCTTCCCACAAATAGAGCTTTCTTTTAATGGTATTTGATTGCCTCTGCGATTTTTATTTTTTGCGATATAAACGGAAAAAGACCGAAAATTTTGAAAAAAAATTATATTTTCTAATTTTTGTTATAAGAAAAATCGAATAAACTCAATTTTAGTCATACATTTAGGCCAAATTGTATTCAGCCACATGTCTTTAGTAAAAAAAAATGTCAATAAGCGTATATTTATCGGTTTGCGCAAAAGTTATAGCGTTTACAAACTAGGGTACATTTTCTGGAATTTACACAGCTTTTAATTTATGACTGCCTATCTCATTTCTTGAGGTGCTAAAATGACAGGGCAGTACAAAACCCCCCCAAATGACCCCATTTTAGAAAGTAGACACCCCAAGGAAATTGCTGAGAGGCATGTTGAGCCCATTGAATATTTTTTTTTGTCCCAAGTGATTGAATAATGACAAAAAAAAATAAAAATTACAAAAAGTTGTCACTAAATGATATATTGCTCACACATGCCATGGTTATATGTGGAATTGCACCCCAAAATACATTCTGCTGCTTCTCCTGAGTACGGGGATACCACATGTGTGGGACTTTTTAGGAGCCTAGCCACGTACGGGACCCGGAAACCAAGCACCGCCTTCAGGATTTCTAAGGGCGCAAATTTTTGATTTCACTCCTCACTACCTATCACAGTTTTGAAGGCCATAAAATGCCAAAATAGCACAAAACCCCCCCAAATGACCCCATTTTAGAAAGTAGACACCCCAAGGAAATTGCTGAGAGGCCTGTTGAGCCCATTGAATATTTTTTTTTTTTGTCCCAAGTGATTGAATAATGACAAAAAAAAAAAAAAATTACAAAAAGTTGTCACTAAATGATATATTGCTCACACATGCCATGGTTATATGTGGAATTGCACCCCAAAATACATTCTGCTGCTTATCCTGAGTACGGGGATACCACATGTGTGGGACTTTTTAGGAGCCTAGCCACGTACGGGACCCCGGAAACCAAGCACCGCCTCCAGGATTTCTAAGGGCGCAAATTTTTGATTTCACTCCTCACTACCTATCACAGTTTTGAAGGCCATAAAATGCCAAAATACCACAAAACCCCCCCAAATGACCCCATTTTGGAAAGTAGACACCCCAAGCTGTTTGCTGAGAGGCATGGTGAGTATTTTACAGCTCTCATTTGTTTTTGAAAATTAAGAAAGAAAAATTTTTATTTTATTTTTTAATTTTCAAAACTTTGTGAAAAAAGCGAGATCTGCAAAATACTCACAATACCTCTCAGCAAATAGCTTGGGGTGTCTACTTTCCAAAATGGGGTCATTTGGGGGGGTTTTGTGCCATCTGGGCATTCCATGGCCTCCGAAACTGTGATAGGCAGTGAGAAGTGAAATCAAAAATTGACACCCTTAGAAAGCCTGAAGGCGGTGCTTGGTTTTTGGGGTCCCGTACGCGGCTAGGCTCCCAAAAAGTCTCACACATGTGGTATCCCCGTACTCAGGAGAAGCAACAGAATGTATTTTGGGGTCTAATTCCACATATGCCCATGGCATGTTTGAGCAATATATAATTTAGTGACAACTTTGTGCAAAAAAAAAAAAAAAAAAAAATGTTTATTTTTTCCGCAACTTGTGTCAACATATAAAATATTCCATGGACTCGACATGCCTCTCAGTATATAGCTTGGGGTGTCTACTTTCCAAAATGGGGTCATTTGGGGGGGTTTTGAACTGTTCTGGCATTTTATACACAACATTAGGAAGCTTACATCCACTCTTCTAACCACTTGAAGACAAAGCCCTTTTTGACACTTTTTGTTTACATGAAAAAATTTTTTTTTTTGCAAGAAAATTATGTTGAACCCCCAAACATTATATATATTTTTAAAGCAAAGGCCCTACAGAATAAAATGGTGGGTGTTGCATTTTTTTTTCTACACAGTATTTGCGCAGCCATTTTTCAAACGCATTTTTTTGGGAAAAAATACACTTTTTTTAATTTTAATGCACTAAAACACACTATATTGCCCAAATGTTTGATGAAATAAAAAATATGATCTTAGGCCGAGTACATAGATACCAAACACGACATGCTTTAAAATTTCGCACAAACGCGCATTGGCGACAAACTACATACATTTTTAAAAGCCTTTAAAAGCATTTACAGGTTACCCCGTTAGATTTACAGAGGAGGTCTACTGCTAAAATTACTGCCCTCGATCTGACCTTCACGGTGATACCTCACATGCATGGTGCAATTGCTGTTTACATATGACGCCAGACCGACGCTTGCGTTCGCCATTGGGCAAGAGCAGGGCAGGACAGGGGTGCTCTTTTTTTTTTATTTTTTTATTAATTTTGCTTTTTTATTTTATTTTTAAACTGTTGCTTCCATATTTATTTATTTTTATCACTTTTATTGTTATCTCAGGGAATGTAAATATCCCCTATGATAGCAATAGGTAATGACAGGTACTCTTTTTTGAAAAAACTGGGGTCTATTGGACCCTAGATCTTTCCTCTGCCCTCAAAGCATCTGACCACACCAAGATCGGTGTGATAAAATGCTTTCCCAATTTCCCAATGGCGCTTTTTATATCCGGGGGGGGACATTCCCTCCCACTGCTTGTAAAAGCAGTCCAGAGGCTAATTAGCCACTAGGATTGCTTTTACATGAAAGCCGGCCGCTGGCTGAAAAGAATGATACCAAGATGATACCTAAACCCGCAGGCATCATTCTGGTATAGACATTCAAAGTCCAGCAACATACCAGTACGTTGCTGGTCCTTGTTGGACATGTATTGTAATCTTTTTTTTCATGCAGCCTGTTGGCTGAACGAAAAAAAAAGATTGATCGGTGGGTATGCCCACCATTAGAATACCGCCCTTCATCCACCCACTTCTAATGATGGGCATACATGCACCATTTATATATGCCGAAGCATGGGGGCATCTTCTCGCAAAAGTTATGCCGCGTACACATGGTCAGACTTTTCCACGGGCAAGCCTCCGTCGGAATTTCGACCGTATATACGCGGCATTAGGAGCAAAATCGCTCCTCCGCTCCTCCGCCCCTGCTGCCCCAATGCTTCGGCATATATGCTTTTTTTTTTTAACTGTGGTGGTGAAATTACCTCCTACAGCACTGGAGTCGCAGGGATCAGGCCTGTCTCTGCGAACGCTGCAGTTATGTGTGTTGTGTTTTGCAAGTGACAGTGATCGATCGATACTGCACTTCGGTGGCCTGGGCTGGACGGAGGGGCAAAACGCAGGTGCTAGCAGGTATCTGGGCTGATCTCACTAACAGTGCGTTTTTGGGAACCCTAAACTGCTGGGGACGCTAGTATAGATCTGATCAGATCAGATATTGAGCTGATCAGATACTATACCACTAAGGGGGGTGTATGCTTCACGTGTGGGTGTTAGCGCTACTGGCACTAACCTGACGCTGCCTGGGGTGTGACGCAGACCCTCTCTGACGCTAAAACCTAACTGATATCACCCGCCGGGCGATCAGGGGGTTAAACCTTTATTGGGTTATATACGGCGGGTGCCCTGACACTATAAAAAGCAAACTAACTAACCAGCGTCACCCGTAACACTTATATGATGATCACTGGTGAAAGGGTTAACTAGGGGCAATTAGGGGGTTAAAACCTTTATTAGGTAATAAATGGGGGTACCTGACACTATATAAAAACCTGACGGCGAACCTAAAAAAAAAATTACTGGCTACCTATCGGCATCACCGACACTAAGACAACGATCATAAAAACGATTGCTTAGCGACAGTGGTGATAGGGGGTGAAAGGGTTACCTGGGGGGCGATCAGGGGGTTAAACCTTTATTAGATAATATATGGGGGTACCTGACGCTATAAAAACCTGCGGCGAACCTAAAAAAAATTACTGGCTACCGATCAGCATCACCGACGCTAAGACATCGATCAGAAAAATGATCGCATAGTGACGGCGGTGCTAGGGGGTGAAAGGGTTACCTGGGGGGTGATCAAGGGGGTTACACCTTTATTAGGTAATATATGGGGGTACCCGACGCTATAAAAACCTGCGGCGAACATAAAAAAAATTACTGGCTACCGATCAGCATCGCCGACGCTAAGACATCGATCAGAAAAATTATCGCTTAGTGACAGTGGTGATAGGGGTGAAAGGGTTACCTGGGGGGGCGATCAAGGGGGTTAAACCTTTATTAGGTAATATATGGGGGTACCCGACGCTATAAAAACCTGCGGCGAACCTAAAAAAAATTACTGGCTACCGATCAGCATCACCGACGCTAAGACATCGATCAGAAAAATGATCGCATAGCCACGGCGGTGCTAGGGGGTGAAAGGGTTACCTGGGGGGTGATCAAGGGGGTTAAACCTTTATTAGGTAATATATGGGGGTACCCGACGCTATAAAAACCTGCGGCGAACCTAAAAAAAATTACTGGCTACCGATCAGCATCGCCGACGCTAAGACATCGATCAGAAAAATTATAACTTAGTGACAGTGGTGATAGGGGGTGAAAGGGTTACCTGGGGGGCAATCAAGGGGGTTAAACCTTCATTAGGTAATATATGGGGGTACCCGACGCTATAAAAACCTGCGGCGAACCTAAAAAAAATTACTGGCTACCGATCAGCATCACCGACGCTAAGACATCGATCAGAAAAATGATTGCTTAGTGACAGTGGTGATAGGGGGTGAAAGGGTTATCTGGGGGGTGATCAGGGGGTTAAACCTTTATTAGGGGGGGTTAGGGGGCTACACTGGACCTAAAACTAAATGTAGTGACACTTTTACAGTCACAAATGTCACTGATTGCAGTGATCACTAAATAAATGGTCACTGCAATCAGTGACACTGTGACTGGGGGCTGGGGGGGGGCTGGGGGGTGATCTGGGGGTGTCTGGGGGGGCCTGGGGGGGCGATTTATGTGCCTATGTGTCCTGGTGTCAGTGTGCTGTTTTGTGTACTAACCTGCATCTTCTCCTGTACGGCGCTCGGTATATGTGAGCGCCCCAGGAGAGATGACATCACTTCCTCCTTCCTGGCAGGCAGGGGAAGCTCTCTCATTCGCCGGGAGCGATCGAGAGGGGGTGGCCGAAATCGAACGGCCGTCCCCTCATGCCGGATCGCTCCCGAAGGTAAAACGACCACCCACTGTAAAGAAGGGGGGTCCGATCGGACCCCCCAACTATACAAAGGCAATCACGTACATATACGTGATTCTGCCTGTCGGTGCCATTCTGCTGACGTATATTTACAGTGGGCGGTCGTTAAGTGGTTAATTTTGTCGGCTCGTTGTAGTCTTTACGTCACCGTGTTCTTGGCAGTCAAAAGTTCACCGGACTTTTGCGTGACCGTGTGTATGCAAGGCAGGCTTGAGAGGAATTCCGCCGGGAAAACCATTGTTTTTTTTTCCGACGGGAAAACCGGTCGTGTGTACGAGGCATTAGAGTCTGCAAAAGACTTGAGACTGGGGCGGAGGTTCATCTTCCAGCAGGATAACGACCCTAAACATACAGCCATAGCTCCAATGGAATGGTTTAGATCAAAGCATATTCAACTGTTAGAATGGCCAAGTCAAAGTCCAGACCTAAATCCAATTGAGAATCTGTGGCAAGACTTGAAAATTGCTATTCACAGATGCTCTCTATCCAATCTGACAGAGCTTGAGATATTTTGCAAAGAAGAATGGGCAAAAATGTCACTCTCTAGATTTGCAAAACAGGTAGAGACATACACACCCAAAAAGACTTACAGCTGTAATTGCAGGGAGAGGTGGTTCTACAAAGTATTGACTCCGGGGGGGGGGGGGGGAGTCTGAATACAAATGCATGCCACACTTTTCACATATCTATTTGTAAAAAAATGTTGAAAACCATTTATCATTTTCCTTCCACTTCACAATTATGTGCCACTTTGTGTTGGTCTATCACATAAAATCTCAATAAAATACATTTGCGTTTTTGGTTGTGACATGACAAAATGTGGAAAATGTCAAGGGGTATGAATACTTTTTCATGGCACTGTATGTAAGAAGTGGTCTCAAAACGAGTGTGAAAGAAGACCTAGTTGATGGAGAATTTGACAATACTGAAGCATTATGGATGGAACTGCACATGGGCTGCAAGGGCTGGGATAGCGATAATAATGGGGGATTTTAACTACCTGGAAATTGACTGGAGTAATGGCACTGCTGGGACAGTTAGGCCTCGTACACACGACCGATTTTCTCGGCAAGAACCAGCAAGAAACTTGCTGGCAGAGAGGTCTTGCCGAGTAAATCGGTCGTGTGTACGCGGCTATCGGGTTTCTCGTCGAGAAAACCGACAAGTAACCTCGACGAGAAAATAGAGAACCTGCTCTCTATTTTCTCGTCGAGATTCTCCTCGGCATGTTTCTCGATGAGAAAAGTGAGTGTGTGTACACTTACCTGTCCTCCCGGAAGCCCGCGCATGTTCGAAATGAATTCGACGCATGCGCGGTAGCTTCCTAGGCATACGTAGGGTATACCAAGATGGCAGCGACGGCATCGAATATGACGAGCGCATGCTCATCGTAGTCGATGACGTCACCGCGTACGCTCCATTCAAAGAACCGCGGGTTCTTTGAAACGAGCGTGTGTACACTCGGCCGGGACAAGTTTCTTGTCCAAGAATCTCGTCGAAAAAAACGACATGTTTTTTTCAACGAGAATCTCGGCCGTGTGTACGAGGCCTGAGAGGGAAAAAATGTATAAACCTGATACAAGACAATTTCATGGTCCAGTTCATTGAGGCCCCGACTAGGAATGATGCTCTGCTGGACCTGGTAATCTCAAACCATGCAGAGCTTATTACCAATGTTCATATGAAAGAACATCTGGCTAGCAATGACCATAACATGATTTCCTTTAGGCCCCGTTCACACCTATGCGAATTGGTTGCAGCTTATACCACATCCAATTCGCATAACATTTTAAAATACATTTATTTTAATGAGGCTGGTTCACATATGTGCGATGCATTCGCACTACACATTGCCCAAAAAACGTGTGTGTTTTCTAGGCATTGCGGTGCGAATTGTCTGCACATTATCTTCTATGGGAACGCATCTGATTCGCAGATGTGTTCCGTTCTGAACAGGAATTCTCTCCCTGCTCACTACACTTCCCCCCCTCCCCCTCCCCTCTTTCAGGTCAGCAAATCTGCAGCTACAACGCAGACGAACCGCTGAACAGCTCTGTTTTCTCTTCACAGAGAAAACAGAGCTGGAATTCGCACCGAACAAGTGTGAACCCAGCCTAAATGTTAGCTGTAAGCAAAAAACATATACGGGAAATAAAAAAACACTTGACTTTAAGAGAACTAATTTTCCAAGGATGAGGGCTGCTCTCCAAAACGTAGACAGGGAGGAAATATTGGCATCGATGAACACAAAACAAAAATGGGAATTTTTCAAAAAGACTGTATGTGAACTCACTGCAAAGAATATTGCCATGGGCAATAAGTTTAACCACTTCAATACTGGGGACGTTTACCCCCTTCCTGCCCAGACCAATTTTTAGCTTTCAGTGCTGTCACATTTTGAATGAAGCGCGGTCATGCTACACTGTACCCATATTAAATTTTTATAATTTTTTCCCACAAATAGAGCTTTCTTTTGGTGGTATTTGATCACCACTGGGTTTTTTATTTTTTGCTAAACAAATAAAAAAAGACTGAAAATTTGTGAATTTTTTTTTCTGTTTCTGTTATAACATTTTGTAAATAAGGAAGTTTTCTCCTTTACTGACAAGCACTAATGAGGCTGCACTGACTAGCACTGATGAGGTGGCACTGACTAACACTGATGAGGTGGCACTGATAAGGTGGCACTGATGGGCCCTGATAAGGAGGCACTAATATGCAGCACTGATGGGCACTGATAGGCAGCACTGATATGCAACACTGATGGGCACTGATAGGCGACACTGATAGGTGGCACTCATGGGCACTAATAGGTGGCACTGATGGGCACTGATAGGCAGCATTGATGGGCACTGATAGGCGGCAATGATGGGCACTGATAGATGGCACTGATAGGGAGCACTGATGAGGAGGCACTGACAGGCATTACTGATGGGCACTGATTGGCATCTGTGATGGGCACTGACAGGCATTACTGATGGGCACTGATTGGCATTTGTGATGGGCAATGATTGGCATCTGTGATGGGCACTGATTGGCATTTTTTTGCACTGATTGGCATATGATTAGCACTGATTGGCATCTGTTGTGGACACTTCTGATGGGGGCTGCACTGATAATCAATACGTTGATTATCAATGCAGAACCCCCCTGTCAGGAGAGCTGCCGATCAGCTCTCCTATGCTTGTGCTGTGTCAGTGCATGTAGGCCCCTTACAAAATAATGTAGGATGGGTGACTGGAAACAAAGAGAAGGTAAATTTATTAAATACCCTTTTCAGCTCTGCAAAAGAGGCATGGGGGAGATCGTGTCCATAATGGGGATGGTAGTGACACAGCCCCAAATGATCCACTATGGCTCACAAGTGATATGATCCAGAAATATTTAGACCGAACAAAGGTGGATAAAGCACCTGGACCAGATGGCATACACCCACTGATCCTAAAAGAAATGAGCTCTGTCATTTCAAGGCCATTGTTTCTAAGTTTTAGGGACTCATTAATGACTGGAATAGTACCACTGGATTGGCGTAAGGCCAATGTGGTGCCTATATTTAAAAAAGGAACAAAGTCTTTACCAAGTACCTATAGACCTGTTAGTTTAACTTCTATAGATAGGAAGATACTGGAGAGTTTAATAAAAGACCACATAGATGAGTTCTTGTTGGAAAAAATATATATTTTAACCACTTGACAACTGGGCACTTAAACCCCCTTCCTAACCAGACGAATTTTCAGCTTTCGGTGCTCTCACATTTTGAATGACAATTACTCAGTCATACAACACTGTACCCATATGAAATTTTTGTCCTTTTTTTCACACAAATAGAGCTTTCTTTTGGTGGTATTTAATCACTGTTGGGTTTTTTATTTTTTGCGCTATAAGAGAAAAAAGACTGAAAATTTTGTAAAAAAATGAATTTTTCTTTGTTTCCGTTATAAAATTTTGCAAATTAGTATTTTTTCTTCATACATTTTGGCCAAAATTTATACTGCTACATATCTTTGGTAAAAATAAGTACAAATTGGTGGATATTTTTTGGTCTTTGTGAAAGTTATAGAGTCCACAAGCTATGGTGCCAATATCTGAAAATTGATCACACCTGAAGTACTGACGGCCGATCTCATTTCTTGAGACCCTAACATGCCAGAAAAGTACAAATACCCCCCAAATGACCCCTTTTTGGAAAGAAGACATTCCAAGGTATTTAGAAAGAGTCATTGTGAGTTTTTTGAAGTTGTCATTTTTTCCCACAATTCTTTGCAAAAATCAAGATTTTTTTTTCTTTTTTTTTTTTTCCACAAAATTGTCAAATTAGCAGGTTATTTCTCACACACAGCATACGCATACCACAAATTACACCCCAAAACACATTCTGCTATTCCTCCCGAGTATGGCGATACCACATGTGTGAGACTTTTACACAGCGTGGCCACATACAGAGGCCCAACATGCAGGGAGCACCTTCAGGCGTTCTGGAGCACCCAGGCCAATTCTGACATTTCTCTCCTACATGTAAAAATCATCATTTATTTGCTATAAAATTACATAGAACCCCAAAACATTTTATATGTTTTTTTAGCAAAGACCTTAAAGAATATAATGGTGGTCATTGCAACTTTTTATCTTGCACGGTATTTGCGCAGAAATTTTTCTAACGCGTTTTTTACGGAAAAAAACTGTTTTGTGCCTAAAAGAAAAAAAAACAGTAAAGTTAGCCCAGTGTTTTTGCATAATGTGAAAGATGAAGTTACGCCGAGTAAATAGATACCTAACATGTCACCCTTCAAAATTGCACACGCTCGTGGAATGGCGCCAAACTTCGCTACTTAAAAATCCCCATAGGCAATGCTTTAAATATTTTTACTGGTTATATGTTTTGAGTTACAGAGGAGGTCTAGGGCCAAAATTATTGCTCTCGCTCTAACGTTCGCAACGATACCTCACATGTGTGGCTTGAACACCGTTTTCATATGTGGGTGGGGCTTACGTATGCGTTCACTTCTGCATGCGAGCTCGCGGGGGCAGGGGCGCTTTAAAAAAAATATATATATTTTATTGTTCATTTTACTTTATTTATTTTAGTTTGACATGTTTTTCCGCCCCAAATTTTTTTTTTTAGCACTTTTATTCCTATTACAAGGAATGTAAACATCCCTTGTAATAGGAATATGGCATGACAGGTCCTCTTTACAGTGAGATATGGGGGGGGGTGTCAATAAGACCCCACATCTCACCTCTAGGCTGGGAAGCCTAAAAAAAAAACAAAAAAAAAAAACAATCTTGGCTTTGATCGTAGCGGTGAGTCGGTAGAAGCACCGGAGGGCAGCGGGAGGGGGGGGGCATCCCCTCTCACCTTCCGTAAGAGCGATCAAGCGGTGGAACAGCCGCTATGATTGTTCTTATGGTGTAGGGAATCGCCAGCTGAAAAAGCGAATATCTGAATGATGCCTGTAGCTGCTCCCATCATTCAGATATCTCCGCACAAAGTCAAGGACGTCATATGACGGCCGGCGGGCGGGCGGGAAGTGGTTATTGCAGAGTATTGCCGGGTATTGAGGAGTATTGCCGGGTATTGAGGAGTATTGATGAGTATTGCCGGGTATTGACGAGTATTGCAGGGTATTGTGGAGTATTGCAGGGTATTGTGGAGTATTGCAGGGTATTGTGGAGTATTGCAGGGTATTGTGGAGTATTGCAGGGTATTGTGGAGTATTGCTGGGTATTGTGGAGTATTGCCGGGTATTGTGGAGTATTGCCGGGTATTGTGGAGTATTGCCGGGTATTGTGGAGTATTGCTGGGTATTGTGGAGTATTGCGGAGTATGGCAGGGTATGGGCAGGGTATTGCACAGGGTATTGCAGAGTATGGGCAGGGTATTGCACAGGGTGTATTGCAGAGTATTGCACAGGGTGTATTGCAGAGTATTGGGCAGGGTGTATTGCAGAGTATTGCACAGGGTATTGCAGAGTATTGGCAGGGTGTATTGCAGAGTATTGCACAGGGTATTGCAGAGTATTGGCAGGGTGTATTGCAGAGTATTGCACAGGGTATTGCAGAGTATTGACAGGGTGTATTGCAGAGTATTGCACAGGGTATTGCAGAGTATTGCACAGGGTATTGCAGAGTATTGCACAGGGTGTATTGCAGAGTATTGCACAGGGTGTATTGCAGAGTATTGCACAGGGTGTATTGCAGAGTATTGGCAGAGTATTGCACAGGGATGGCTGAGCAGGGATGGATGGATTGCTGGATCTGTGACTGCAATTGTCACAGATCCAGCCCACAGCTGACATGGGGGAGGGAGCGGACATGATCCGCTCCCTCCCCTCTCCTCTCACACTGTACCGATCGGTACAGAGAGGGGAGGGAGGAACCGGCGTCATCAAATGACGCCGGTCTGTTTACAAGTGATCGCTCCGTCATTTGACGGAGCGATCACGTGGTAAACGGCCGCGATTAGCGCCCATCTACCGTGATCCGTGATGCGCCGGGTCTTCCGGACCCGGCGGTCACGGACATATCCTGGAGCGCGCCCCAGGGGGCGCGCGGGAGCAAGATTCTGTGAGGACGTCCCTGGGACGTCCACTCAGGATAACTCGACCGCGCTGTGGACGTCTTTTGTACATGGCGCGGTCGGGAAGTGGTTAAGCAACAGACAGCATGGATTCATGAAAGACAGAAGTTGTCAAACAAATCTTATTTCTTTTTATGAGGAGGTAAATAAAACCTTGGACAGATGGGTGGTTGTGAACATGGTATTCTTGGATTTTGCAAAAGCGTTTGACACAGTTTCCCACACATGGCTAACGTGTAAGGTAAAGTCTACAGAACTTGGAAAAATCAATTTTGGATAGAAAACTGGCTAAAAGACCAAATTTAGAGTAGTGGTTAATGATTGATACTTTGAATGGTCTAAGGTTATCAGTTGTGTACCCCAAGGTTCAGTGTTGGGACCCTTACTTTTTAATATATTTATAAATGATATAGAGACTGGGATTAAAAGTACTGTTGTGTTACACTATGTGATTTATTATTTCTCTGTGTATTTAAGCTCTGTTCCCTTCTGTCTAGCTGAACTCTCTCTCCCACCGTAGTTCTGTATATTCCCCTCCACTTCCTGTTTTTCACTCATTAGCTCAGTATACCTTCCATGCTGTAACATCTTTCCATGTGGCTTACAACACCAACGTTTTTCTACCTATGAATATCCATCATTAAACGGAACATTCAAAAGGATTCATCACCTGTCTCTCTAACAGTGAGTTATTCATTGAGTTAAGCTGTCTGAATTGATGCAAGGGATAAATAGAACCCCAGGTCATGTAAGTTCTACATGAAGCTGGAGATAAAGTTTATGGCCTTGTAGTTGAGTCAGAACAGTAGAAAAACTGAGTTTCACAGCCTAATTACAAGATTTCTGCATGACAGTACTGATACAGACAAGATTTACTGCCCTCATTGCAAGAAAGAAGAAGAGAGCAGCATATGGAAGCCTCATAGCCTGAGTCAGGCTGCATGGTGTCATATTTCAGCACACAGATCCTGCCTGCTTATCACTCATTCTGCCATGAGTAACCACTACTCTGAATGTGAACACACAGCAACCCCTAAACAAGACCCTGAGGAAACTGAGTTACCCAAACACTCAGTTAAACCCACTTGGAAAGTAATTGAGAATTATGAAGCTTTAAGAACTGAATTGTCAAATAGCTTGAAATTATTTTGGGAGAAGATTGTTTCTGAATCTAATACAGTGTCTGTTGAACGTGAACTACTGACACTAGAGGGCACCATTAAACAACTTTATGCCTCATGTGAGCTCTATCAGTTTACCAGTAACAAATTCATTAATGTCTTACAAAGTATGAACACAGAAGGTTCACTGGAGGAATAAAAGAGCTTCAATGCTCTTAATCTAGAAAGAGACAGTTTCATCCAGCAAACCAGATTAAAGGCAGAACCAAAGATAAAGCTGTTACAGGACACTGCATCTCACAGATCTGTTTCCACCAGACGTTCTAAAAAGTCTTCTAGATCCCATAGTTCAAGATACCTAACACTCAGTGAGCGACTTATTAATGCCCGCGCTGAAGTGGAAGCCAGCAAGGTGCAGGTCGCATATGCACATAAAAGAGCAGAGTTGGAAACTGAGGGGGGGGGCGTGGCCGGATGGTGAAGAGAGCAGTCACATAGACACACTGCTACAGCTCTCAACCGACATCCTTACCTTATCCTGGGTCCGTTTTCCTCGCAAAAGGTACCGATCTGTTAGCCACGGAGGTGGGCATCTGGCAGGCTGGCTGAATTGTAAAATATGGGCCGCCCCGGGCCCCATCCACGGCGGAGAAACTGGCTGGGTTCAGGAGACAAGATGGTGCTGGGACACATGCAGGGCAGACAGACACGCTGCAGGCATTCTCCTCTGCTGACAAGAACCATGCTACAGGGGGGAGTGCTTCTATTCCTGCCCTCTTTCGCTCTCAAGCAGACCTCCTGATGTCTCAAGACTCCCAGCAATTCAATGAGACTAGCCTATCTGTGGATTCCCCTACCTCTGCTGAACCTACACTGTCCACAACTGTCCACCATTATGCTAGCTATCCAGGATTGTAAGGCCTCCCTTTCTACTCAGATAGCATCTATTCACATGGACTTTTCACTACTTAAACAGGATGTCCAGAACCTCCGTGATAGAACCGGAGAGACAGAGGAACATATTAGCTCCCTGGAGGACACTGTCAATCCCCTATCAGTTAACATGTGGGATGTCACTAGCGATATGGCGGCACTCCGTGCCAAAATCGCCGATTTGGAAAATTGTTCTCGCAGGAACAACCTCAGATTTGTAGGGTTCCCAGAAAGGGCTGAAGGCCCTCATCCTGAAAAATGTCTTTATTCCTGGTTGCGGGACATTTTTGGTACAGATGCGCCCTCATTCTCCCATGTCATTGAACGCTCGCATCGCACCCCTCCCCGCCCTCCCCCTGATGGTGCCCCACCACGCTCCATTATTGCTCGCATCCTCAACTTCCAGGATAAAGTCGCCATCCTGCGCCTAGCTAGGGAGAAAGGCCCTCTCAAATTTAATGGGAACACCATCTCTGTCTATCCTGACTTTTCTGCTGAAGTTCAACGCCAGCGAATCTCCTTTTCTGCAGTGAAATCTCACCTGCGCACAGAAGGTCTGTCCTATGCCATGCTTTTCCCCGCCAAACTGCGCATTTATGATGGTAAGGCTCATTTCTACACCAGCCCCAAGGAGGCCATGGCGTGGCTGAATGATCGTTTTGGAGCTGCTTACAGACACAGAAATGACTAACGGTGTCCATAGTCTCAGAACAGCACATACCAACTGCCTTACTACCAGACCTCTGTGCATCACTATGTGTATCCTGTGCCCTTATTGCAATTTACACTGACTGCTATTTAAGCCACCTTATCTCCTTTGCTGGGTGATACCCCTTCCCGGATGTGCCGGATGCTGTGATTTTTTATACTTATCCCACCAGGCCTTCGTTTCTGGAATCTCTCCCCCATTTGCACTATTTACTATCCTGCCCTGCCTGGATTGGAGGACAACGAATCCTGCACTTTCCCACGGCCGTCAGGACTTTGCACTCTACACCCGGACATGTTTATATATTTTTTTTCTGCCACCGGTTGAGAGCCACACCTGACTCCACACTACCCTCACACCAGCTAGTGGCAAGTCCACGGAACACGTTTTTTGTGACCTTTGCTGACCCTTTTTGTCAGGAAGGTCTTTCGGTTTGGGATCCAAGGCTCGCTATGTTTGGGATGGCCGAGCGGGGTGGGGGGTGGGGACAAGGGGGGATTCTTTCTTTTTGGGACTTTTGTTTTTTCCTTTTTTCTAATCTCCTTTTTTTGCAGCTCAGTTTTGTATTTTCACTGTGATATTGTCTTCTCAGGTTGCTGCCTAAGGTAGATTCTTACTGTTTTTATTTTTTCCAATGCGGGCTCCTATTCTCCTGCTGGCAGATCCATGCACTTTTTTATTTATGTGCTTGTATGTGCTTCAGGTGGTGTGGCCTATCCGGTCATTTATGTGTATGTTTCCATGTTATTCTATGCTTACCTATTACTGCACTTATTACTGTATGTTTTGCAATAGCGAAGCCCCTAAGGATAGTCTCATGGAACACTAGAGGTCTGAATGCACCCCAGAAGAGATCTCTGGTCTTTTCCGTTTTAAAAAAATGTCACCCTCATATTATCTGCCTCCAGGAGACTCACCTTACAGGCTCTAAAACAAGGGCCTTAAAACGCCCATGGTTGTCCAACTCCTACCATGCCACTCATACTAATTATTCCAGGGGGGTTTCTATTATACTGGCCAAATCTCTTCCAGCTGAGACGCTTCAGGTTAAAACTGACCCTGAGGGGAGGTTCATTATTCTTACTCTACAGATTTCTAAGATGACACTTACCCTGGTGAATGTTTATATCCCCCCCCCCTATTTTCGGCGGAGCTACTCTCTAAACTGTCTCTTCAATTGCTGACTAGACCTCCTGGCCCCCTACTTTATGTGGGGGACTCGCTTTTCCTCCTTCCTCGATTGGATCCAAGTTCATGGCCTTAAAGAAGTATGGCGCTGGAAACATCCGGATGTGCGCCATTTCTCCTGCCATTCGGACTCTTTCCACACCATGTCCCGATTAGATATGGCGTTTGTCCCGGCCGAGAACCTTCCTGTTGTCTCTGCTGCTTCATATCTGCCCAGGGGAGTTTCAGATCATGCCCCTCTCTCTGTGGATCTCCTCCTCCTTCCAGGTTCGGGGCCTGCTATTTGGCGTCTTAACTCCTACTGGCTGGAGGATGAGATCGTGCAGGGTGAATGTAAGACGGGAATTGCAAACTACTGAAGAGACAACTTGGGGAATGTGGACCCCCCTACTGAATGGGATGCGTTTAAGGCAACCCTGAGGCAGGCCCGTCGCAACAGGACAATCAAACCAAACAATTGCTTGGGGCCCCGAGCTGGCCTGGGGCCCCAGTCCGGCCGGGTATCGCACGCCACACACCCCTCTGAGGTCTTATATAGAAACAGCTGAGAGCTCCCAATCTATTCTACATCGGTTTGAATCACCCGCCCTCTGTCCCTTGCCTGGCTCTCATTGGTTGGTCCTATCACGTGACCCGGAAGCGCTCTCCTTTCGCCCAATCGGCTCCCTCGTACAGTTCGGCGGGTCCTGTATGAATGTAGTCGCCGTGCGAGATAAGCTGTGTGGTACCGAACGTTACGGTAAGACGGCTGTGCTACTCATATAATGAGGCGGGGCGGTTGTGTTTTATCCCTGTCGGTGTGAGGACAGAGGGGGCTTATATAAGGGGGGGTCAGTCAGGGGCCACAAGGATGTGATATACATACGATAACAGGGCTGTGTGTGGGATATCCTCATTATATGATAGATATTATCTCAGGTCTATGTATAGGACAGTGCTGGACTATAGGGTGGCCCCTGGCATATCCTGAGGGCCCCACAACCATCTAATATTTTTACATTAGTGTTGTATTCGCATGCATTAGGCTCCGTTCGCCCCATGCATGTATGGCGCAGCGTGCAAAAAAAAAACACTGTCCTGGGATATCGTTAGATATACTGTGTCTGTGTCCACTGTAAGTGCATGCGGGGGAGGGGGGGCCTCCATGTCCGTTTGCTTGGGGCCCCCAAATTCCTTCAAACGGCCCTGCCCTGAGGGGCACCTTCATGTCCATCACGGGGTCTTACGTAAAAATAACCGGATGCTTACTGAGGAACTTGAGACCGCTATGGTGAGTGCAGAGTATGAATACGCCACTAACCCTGCCTCTGATATGAGAGAGGTATGGTTACAGTGCCGTAGGGAGTATGAACTCTGCCTGCTGGACCTCACGCAAAAACGCATGTTACATGTTGCTCAGAAATCGTTCGAACATGGTAATAAAGCTGGACGTCTCTTGGCATACTTGACCAGACCTGAATACTCCCCCATCTCTCTCCCATGCATCGTTGCTACCCAAGGCCGTATCAGTGACAACCCGGGAGATATCCTGGATTCCTTTTTATGTTTCTATAAAGACCTGTATACTTCTAGGGTTGATTATGACGACACCCAACTGACTGATTACCTGGCTGACATATCTCTCCCCTCCTTATCTACTGAGGGGCGGGATATGTTGGAGGCACCTATCTCGGTGGAGGAGATTGCTGCAGCCATTTCACAAATGCCTGCTCATAAGACCCCTGGGCTAGATGGTTTCCCGACCGAATGGTATAAACAATTTAAAGACCTTTTGTGCCCCCTCCTTTTGCGGACATATAACAAAGCTCTAGAGGCCGGGGTCCTTCCCCCAACAATGCGGGAGGCTCTGATTGTGCTTCTTTTAAAACCCCATAAGGACCCACTTAAATGCAAATCTTACCGTCCAATTTCTCTCATCAATGTGGACGTTAAGATTCTGGCCAAGATTTTAGCTAGCGGCCTAAATGATGTAGTAACGTCCCTAGTTCACAGTGATCAAGGGGGCTTTATTCCCGGCAGGTCCACCAGAATGAATATTCGCAGGCTGTTCCACAACCTACAGTATCCACACGACTGTCCTCCCACCCATGCCATTGTGTCCTTGGACACATGCAAGGCGTTCGATAGTGTGGAATGGCCATATCTTTTTCGGGTACTACAAATGTATGGCTTTGGCCCACGGGTGAAAGCATGGGTAAAACTTCTTTACACTTCCCCGGTAGCTCGGGTGCGGGTCAACTCCTCTATCACTGAACCCTTTCCGATAACTAGGGGCACGCAACAGGGGTGCCCGTTGTCACTCCTCTTGTTTGCTCTGGCCATGGAGCCACTGGCAGTACGTTTCCGGTCCTCCCCTTCCATCAGGGGTCTCCCAATTGCCACTATAGAAGAACGCATTTCACTATATGCAGATGACACATTGGTGTATCTGGCTGATACAGATGGGTCACTGCAGGCTTTATTGATGGAGATTACCGCCTTTGGTGATTATTCAGGCTTCCGGGTGAACTGGGATAAGTCCAGTCTTTTTCCTCTGGACGTGGCTGTGCCCCCCCCTAATTCACCCGGATTCCAAACTTCAGGTGGTGTCCTCCTTTAGGTACCTTGGGGTTGTGGTGCAAACCCCTTTATCTTCATATATCACTAATAAGCTAGATCCCCTATTGGTCCGCCTTCAGGAGCAGACCAAGCAGTGAATGGACTTGCCATTGAACCTCATGGGAAGGGCCAATGTTTTAAAAATTATTTACTTACCAAGATTACATTATATCCTTGCTAACTCCCCTTGCAAGGTGCCTAAAGCTATCTTTAAACGCATAGAAACAATATGCACGACTTTCCTGTGGATGGGCGGCTCTCCCAGGGTGGCACTTGAAACATTGAGATTACCGGCACACTTGGCGGGCCTGGCATTTCCAAATTTCTTCCTCTATTACTTAGCATCCCATTTGGTGCACATCCATGATTGGCTGTGTCCAGTCCCAGCAAATGCTTGTACCTCCACGGAGGGGGCTATAGCATCCTCTCTGGAGACTCTGCATAACATAATCTACAGAGGACGGGTCCCTGACAGCCCGGAACCTCTCTATTGGCCACCTCCCTTTCATCTTTCCGTTACATTGTCAAGAAGGTATCCACGCATATCTGGTCGCAGTCCCCTAACAACCCTCTGTGGTTCAACCCAAACCTGCAGGAACTGTACTCTCTTCCTGATTCCATCGCTGGTACTCTAAGGGGGTTAAATACCTATGTCACTTATACAGCGCTCAGGGCTTTAAAACGTTCTCTCAACTACGCTTAGACTTTGACCTACCAAACTCATACTTATTTTACTACTACCAGCTTTAGCATGCTATGCAGGCCCAGTTTGGTTCCCTGAAAGACCCCACTGACCTGACACCATTGGAAAAATTTCTCTTACAACCAGATCCCACTAAACTTATTTCCACTTATTACGCAACCCTGCTGACCGATTCTAACCCCAGATTCCATAGAGCTCAGGACAAATGGACCTCTATGGACATCTCCTTAGAGGCCGAGGACTGGTCGGAATTCAGTGATACCTACAAAATGTCTGTCATTGCGTCCCGAGACCAAGTCATACAAGTTAAGATTTTCCACCAGACCCACCTTACTCCTGCGAGGTTGCATAGGATGGGTCTCCTGTCCTCGGCCGCTTGCTTCCGCGGCTGTGGCCTGGAGGCCAATTTCTTACACTGTTTTTGGTCATGCCCAATGATTCGTGACTTCTGGGGGGATGTGGGTGCCTTTTTCTCCTCGGCGTTGGGTCTCCCAAATATAATTCACCCCAAGAACTGCCTACTAGGCATTTTTGGTGACTTACACCTATCAACGCATGCCAAGAGACTGCTCCGTATACTATATTTTTATGCCCAAAAAAACATTCTACTGTCCTGGAAGGGTGCACAGACCTCTTTGAAAGCCCTTTGGTTGAAACTTATTAATGACTCCATCCCGCTATATAAGCTTACTTTTGAAATCCGGAAACGGACCAAAACCTTTCATAAAATTTGGGGTAGGTGGCTGGCTAGCCCACTGTAACGGGTGGGCCCGTGGAACCCAGAAGTTCTTAGAAAGCATAAGCCAGAAAATAAAGGACATTGAGAATATGTCTTGGATTGCTTTAAAAGGGGTCTGTAATATTAATCCACCTGGATGCCTGTTGTAATGTTAATGAATCCAGACTAGCTTCCAAAGACCTTTTCATTGTTGTTTTGTGGTGATGTGGATTGGAGCTTGATAGACAGTCTGGCTGCCTATTATGGGATGTTTAAGTGTCTTGCTGTGAGGAAAGAGGGGGGGGGGGGAAATCACTCCAGCAACCCATCCTGCTAAGACTGTTTACTGAAGGAGAAGTTTGAACACACCTGACCTGTATCACCATTGTCATTGGACAGTTTAACCCGCCCTGTTCCCCAAGGATGGGAGGGAAGTGTTTTGCAGAGAAGTGTGTTACCATGTGCTTGCAATAAAGATTAATTCCCTGTTTTGGAACCTGAACACAGAGCTGTGTCTCGTTTGTGTGGGGAGAATTATTTGTATTGGGTCTTATTCGGCTGGTTGGTGTGTCTGGTAGCTGGCGTGTGTTCGAGAATGGCATATCCTAAACGACGTTAACCCCTGTCGTTACACCCACTTGCTCTCTCTCAGCACTAACTGAAGTACACTTGTTTGACCAGTGGTAGACCGTGCCCTAAGGATCTCTAACGTCTAGACTCCCACCTTTGCTGTGCCCGTATTGGTCTACATGCACCTTTTCCCGGTGTGCCTACTGTATATCCTTTGTATTGATATCTCTTTATTTGTCTATGTCTGAACATATTGCCTACCGTTTCGGACCAGTCTATCTGGTACGGTAATTGTGGGTTTTTTTCTGTGTGTGTATTGTTTTTTTTTTTCTGTTTGTTAGTTTGTTGAAAAAGTTCAATAAAAATATCTTTAAAAAAAAAAAAGAGTTGTAAACTGAGTCAGTGCTTCAGACAGCATGTCAAAGAGCAACAATAGAAACCTTAAACGAACAGTGTAAACATGATGCAGCTATGGCAAAGCTAAGGGTCCTAGAGCAAGCTATCAGTGCAGACGAAGGTGCAAGTGAGAAAGACAGCATCAACCTAAACATAGCAGATATGAAGTAGCAGAGAAGGCTGACAAGGCAGACACTTGGACCCTGAGAGAGCTGATGGACAGAGACAGATTTAGGCTGGATTGAAGAAAGCTGAGAATATCCTGGATTCCTGGATCCTTGAATGACCTGCCTGTAGAGGATGAGAATTTGACAAACTTGGCCCAAATTTTCTCATAGACTTTATTCGTTGTCAGGGCCCGGACTGGCGGCTAGTGAGGACACAGGAGGTGGATCCCCTGTGCCAGAGAGGCGAAGGCACGGGTCGCACTGGAGGACCGGTTCTAAGTAGCTACCGGTTTTCACCAGAGCCCGCCGCAAGGCGGGATGGACTTGCTGCGGCGGTAGCAACCAGGTCGTGTCCCCCAGTAGCGGCTCGACTTCTCTGGCAGCTGAGATAGGCACGGTACACTGGGACTAGGCAGAGGCAAGGTCAGACGTAGCGGAAGGTCAGGGCAGGCGGCAATGGTACGTAGTCAGGGGCAACAGCAGAAGGTCAGATACACTGGAAAGGCAAGTACAAAACGCTTTCTCAGGGCACTAAGGCAACAAGATCCGGCAAGGACAGGAAGGGGGAGTGGGTTTTTAAGTGTTTTTTAGTGTGACACAGTAATTGGACCAGGCACCAATCAATGGTGCACTGGCCCTTTAAATTTAAGAAGACCGGCGCGCGCGCGCCCTAGAGAGCAGCGGGACCGCGCGCGCCGGGACGGAGCAGGAGGAGGAGGCCGGTGAGCAGAATGGGATGCGATCCGCGGGCGGACAGGTGCCGCCGCAAGGATCGCATCCCCGCCAGCATCAGAGCAGCGCTCACGGTCAGAGGAGCCGACCGGAGCGCTGCAGGGAGACAGAAGCCGCGGGCGCTCCGGGATGGATGGGACACCCGGAGCGCTCGGCGTTACAGTACCCCCCCCTTAGGTCTCCCCCTCTTCTTGGAACCCAAGAATCTTCGGATGAGCTCTTTATCTAAAATGTTGGCCTCAGGTTCCCAGGACCTTTCCTCAGGACCACAGTTCTCCCAATCCACTAAAAAACATATTTTACCTCGGATGACCTTGGAGGCGAGGATCTCTTTCACCGAGAAGACATCAGAAGAACCAGAGACAGGAGCAGGAGCAGTGACCTTAGGGGAAAATCGGTTAAGAATGAGGGGTTTAAGAAGAGACACATGAAAAGAGTTGGGAATACGAAGAGAAGGAGGAAGGTGGAGCTTGTAAGAAACAGAATTGATTTGGTTTTTGATTTTAAATGGCCCGAGGTAACGAGGGCCCAGCTTGTAGCTAGGTACCCGAAACCGAATATATTTGGAGGAGAGCCACACTTTGTCACCAGGGGTATAGACAGGAGGGATTCTTCTTTTTTTATCTGCATGTCTCTTCATGCAGGCAGAGGCCAGTGAGAGCGACTTTTGAGTCTCTTTCCAGATAGAGGCAAAGTCCTGAGTAAATTCATCCACGGCCGGAACTCCAGAAGACGTGGGAATGGGGAGGGGGGGCAATGGGTGACGGCCGTAGACCACAAAGAAAGGCGACTTGGAGGAAGATTCAGAGTTCTTGAAATTGTATGAGAATTCTGCCCAGGGCAATAGGTCGACCCAATCGTCTTGACGGGCGGAGACAAAATGTCGTAGGTAGTCGCCAAGGACCTGGTTAACTCTCCCCACCTGTCCATTGGACTGCGGGTGATAAGCGGAAGAAAAATTCAACTTAATTTTTAGTTGAGTACAGAGAGCTCTCCAAAATTTTGAGATGAAATGAACACCTCTATCCAAGACGATATGTGAGGGCAGCCCATGGAGGCGGAAAATTTGAAGAAAAAAATGCTTCGCCAACTGAGGTGCAGTAGGCAGACCAGGGAGCGGGACAAAATGAGCCATTTTAGAAAAGCGGTCAACGACCACCCAGATGACAGTGTTACTATGAGACAAAGGGAGGTCCGTGATGAAATCCATGGCGATGTGGGACCATGGTTGTTCAGGCACAGGTAGGGGAAGGAGAAGACCTGCAGGCTTCTGGCAAGGCGTCTTGTCACGTGCACAGATAGTGCAGGCCCGTACAAAGTCAGTCACATCTTCCTCCTGGGTAGGCCACCAATAGTGTCTGGCAATCAATTGTATGGATTTTTTGATCCCAGCGTGACCGGCTAGATGGGAGGAATGGCCCCACTTGAGTATCTTAAGCCGAAGGCGTGGAGGAACGAAAGTCTTTCCTGGAGGAATTGGCACGAGAGAAGCGGGAGCAGAGGAAATCAGACACTCAGGGGGTATGATGTGTTGAGGAGGAGTCTCGGTTTCTGAGGTATCGGAGAGACGGGACAAAGCATCAGCCCTGACATTTTTGTCTGCGGGCCGAAAATGGATCTGGAAGTTGAAGCGGGCAAAGAACAATGACCACCTGGCCTGGCGAGGATTTAGGCGCTGAGCGGACTGAAGGTAGGACAAATTTTTATGGTCAGTGTAGATGGAGATAGGGTGAAGGGATCCTTCCAGGAGATGTCTCCACTCTTCTAATGCCAACTTGATGGCCAACAGTTCACGGTCACCTATGGAATAGTTTTTTTCCGGAGGGGAGAAAGTTTTAGAGAAAAAACCACATGTGACGTTTTTCCCTTTAGCGTTTTTTTGAAGAAGCACAGCTCCGGCTCCTACCGAGGGGGCGTCGACTTCAAGGAAGAACGGCTTTAGAGGATCAGGCCGAGACAGGACAGGTGCAGAGGAGAAGGCGGTCTTAAGGCGAGTAAAAGCTTCCTCCGCTTGAGGCGGCCAGGACCTAGGATTCGCGTCTTATTTGGTCAGTGCCCCTATAGGAGCACCGATGGTGGAGAAGTGGGGTATGAACTGACGATAGTAGTTGGTGAAACCAAGGAAGCGTTGGATAGCACGAAGTCCAGAGGGGCGTGGCCAACCCAAGACTGCGGAGAGTTTGTCAGGGTCCATTTGAAGTCCTTGTCCAGAGACCAGATATCCTAGGAAAGGAAGACTGCTGCGCTCAAAAAGGCATTTTTCAAATTTAGCGTAAAGATGATTTACGCGGAGGCGCTGGAGCACTTGACGGACATGGAGCCGATGTTCCTTAAGGTTGGCAGAGAAGATTAGGATGTCGTCAAGATAGACAACCACACAGGTATACAGTAGGTCCCGGAAGATTTCGTTGACAAAATCTTGAAAGACTGCAGGGGCGTTGCAAAGTCCGAACGGCATGACGAGATATTCGAAGTGACCGTCTCTGGTGTTAAATGCGGTTTTCCATTCATCTCCCTTACGGATTCTGATGAGGTTATAAGCGCCCCTGAGGTCCAATTTAGAAAAAACTTTTGCTCCGCGCAGACGGTCAAAGAGCTCCGAGATGAGAGGCAGAGGGTAGCGGTTTTTAATAGTGATTTTATTGAGACCACGATAGTCTATGCAAGGGCGTAGAGATCCGTCCTTCTTGGCCACGAAGAAGAAGCCCGCTCCGGCTGGAGAAGATGATTTCCTAATAAAACCTCTCTTGAGGTTCTCCTGAATGTATTCAGTCATAGCCTTGGTTTCAGGAGAGGAGAGAGGGTAAATTCTGCCACGGGGTGGTGTAGTACCTGGGAGCAAGTCAATGGGGCAGTCGTAGGGTCTATGTGGTGGTAAGACCTCCGCCTGTTTTTTGCAAAAGACATCAGAAAAGTCCTGATAGGCCTTTGGAAGGCCAGGCAAAGGAGTAGTGATGGGGACTTGACAGGTCGGTACAGACTTAAGGCAATGCTTGTGACAGGAGTCACCCCAGGATTTGATGTCCCCAGTGGTCCAGTCGAGGGTAGGAGTGTGACGCTGGAGCCAGGGTAGGCCAAGAAGGATGTCAGAAGTACAGTTCGGCAAAACAAAGAATTCAATCTTTTCTTGGTGAAGAACACCAACGGACATGAGCAGGGGTTCGGTGCGGTAACGCACGGTACAATCCAAATTCTCTCCATTTACAGAGGAAATGAAGAAGGGTTTGATGAGACGGGTAACAGGAATGTTGAACCTGTTGATGAAAGAGGCTTCAATAAAGTTTCCTGCAGAACCAGAGTCCAGGAAGGCCACCGCAGAGAAGAGGGAGCCAGCAGAAGGAGAAATCCGCACAGGAATAGTCAGACGTGGAGAGGAAGAATTCACACCCAGTAACGCCTCTCCCACGTTCACTAGGTGCGGGCGTTTCCCTGACGCAGAGGACGAATAGGGCAGTCTTTTAGAAAGTGATCAGAGCTCGCACAATAAAGGCATAAGTTCTCGTTCCTACGGCGAGACCTCTCTTGTAGAGTCAGGCGAGACCGGTCCACTTGCATGGCCTCCTCGGCGGGAGGCACGGTAACAGGATGCATTGGATTCAGAAAGAGAGGAGCCAGGCGCGGATAACGCCTGGTGCGAACAAGATCTTTCTCTTGGCGAAGCTCTTGGCGTCTTTCGACGTAACGCATATCGATGCGGGTAGCTAAATGGATGAGTTCCGTCAAGGAAGAGGGTATCTCTCGTGCGGCCAGACAATCCTTGATGTGGCCGGATAAACCCTTCTTGAAGGTCGCGCAGAGAGCCTCATTATTCCAAGCTAACTCTGAGGCCAGTGTGCGGAACTGTATGGCATATTCGCCCACAGAAGAGTTTCCTTGGACAAGGTTAAGCAGGGCGGTTTCAGCGGATGAGGCTCGGGCTGGTTCCTCAAAAACGCTGCGAACCTCAGCAAAGAAGGACTGAACGGTGGCTGTAGCAGGGTCGTTGCGGTCCCAGAGTGGCGTGGCCCAGGCCAAGGCCTTTCCAGACAACAGAGAGACCACGAATGCCACTTTAGACCGTTCTGTGGAAAACTGGTCAGACATCATCTCAAGATGCAGGGAACATTGGGACAAGAATCCCCGGCACATCCTAGAATCCCCATCAAATTTCTCCGGAAGAGACAGGCGAATTCTCGAGGTAGTAGCGGCAGCTCGGAGAGGGGAAGATGCTGGAGGCTGCGGCGGCAGAAGCTGCTGGACCATGGCGGTCAACTGCGACAGCTGCTGTCCTTGTTGTGCGATCTGTTGCGACTGCTGGGCAACCACGGTAGTGAGGTCAGCGAGATTTGGCAGCGGTACCTCAGCGGGATCCATGGCCGGATCTACTGTCAGGGCCCGGACTGGCGGCTAGTGAGCACACAGTAGGTGGATCCCCTGTGCCAGAGAGGCGAAGGCACGGGTCGCACTGGAGGACCGGTTCTAAGTAGCTACCGGTTTTCACCAGAGCCCGCCGCAAGGCGGGATGGACTTGCTGCGGCGGTAGCAACCAGGTCGTGTCCCCCAGTAGCGACTCGACTTCTCTGGCAGCTGAGATAGGCACGGTACACTGGGACTAGGCAGAGGCAAGGTCAGACGTAGCGGAAGGTCAGGGCAGGCGGCAATGGTACGTAGTCAGGGGCAACGGCAGAAGGTCAGATACACTGGAAAGGCAAGTACAAAACGCTTTCTCAGGGCACTAAGGCAACAAGATCCGGGAAGGACAGGAAGGGGGAGTGGGTTTTTAAGTGTTTTGGAGTGTGACACAGTAATTGGACCAGGCACCAATCAATGGTACACTGGCCCTTTAAATTTAAGAAGACCGGCGCGCGCGCGCCCTAGAGAGCAGCGGGACTGCGCGCGCCGGGACGGAGCAGGAGGAGGCGGCCGGTGAGCAGAATGGGATGCGATCCGCGGGTGGACAGGTGCCGCCGCAAGGATCGCATCCCCGCCAGCATCAGAGCAGCGCTCAAGGTCAGAGGAGCCGACCGGAGCGCTGCAGGGAGACAGACGCCGCGGGCGCTCCGGGATGGATGGGACACCCGGAGCGCTCGGCGTTACATTCGTGCTCGGCTTTCTCGAGCCCATGAGGGTGGAAATTACTCCTGAAGCGCACCCGAGAGATTCCAGCTTTTCCCTCTTAAGAACCAGACCATCAGTCTCAGTAATGTCGGACAAGGGTGCAGGACTGCCCCCTGAGAAAGAAGGTCCGGCCTGAGATGAAGAGGTATCGGGTCGCAGAAGCTGAGCTGGGTCAGGAGGGGGAACCATGGCCTGTTTGGCCAGCAAGGTGCTATCATCACCACCTTGACCGCTTCCACTTGAAGCCTCTGTAAGAACCTGAGGATGATCGGGAGCGGGGGAAAGGCGTACGCCCTGTTGAAGTTCCACTGATCTGTCAGGGCATCTATTCCGAAGGCCTGGCTGCAATGGCCCCGAGTCTAATACTTCTTGATTTTGAAGTTGCAGGGGGATGCAAAAAGATCCACTTCGGGATTGACTCCCAAGGACAGAATCCACTCGAACGTCTGCACATGAAGTGACCACTCATTGTTGTCCAGCTGTGTGCGCGACAGGAAGTCCGCTTGGACGTTCTGGACTCCGGGGAGGAAGACCGCTGAAATATTGGCCAGATTTCTTTGAGCCCAGGACATGAGGGGCTCGACTTCTTGGAGCAGGGAAGAGCTCCAAGGGCCCCTTGCCTCTTCATATAGGAGACAGCACCAGGAAAAGAGGGGAGTATACCCCCTGGAACTCTTTGCCTTTTGGGACAGGTACCGTGGCCTCCTGTGCTATCAGTGACTCCACGTAGGACAGTAATGCCGCGTACACACGACCGCTTTTCATGTCAAGAAGAAAAACGTCGATTTTCTCGACGTTATTTTTCTTGTTTCCTCTCAAGCATGCCTTGCCTACACACGATCGTGAAAAAACTGATCTAGCAAAGCGCGGTGACGTCCAACACGTACGACGGCACTATAAAGGGGAAGTTTCATTCTGTTCGCGCCACCCTTTTGGCTACTTTTGCTGATTTCGTGTTTCCGCGTGTTAGTAAAAGTTTGGGAAGAGACGATTCGCGCTTTTCAGTCTTCGTGCTTTAAAGATCATTTTCGGGAGTTCAGTTTGTGCTTGTGGGTTCGTATCTGGCTTTCAGTGCGTGTAGTGAGTTCGTATCTGTTTTTGCAGTGCGTTCTTGTCCGCGCGTTACTGTTTTTCAGCTCGTTCTTCATAGGCCTTGCTGTTCTTCAGTGCGTTCTTTTAGTTCGTTCTGATTAGACGACCGTTTTGAAGCCATGTTGCGCGTACGTTCTTGTCGCCGAGATCGTGCTGTGCTTGCTGCTGGGCTTGTTGCTATGTCCCAGATCCGGTCCATGAGGAGGGTGAGAAGGAGTTCATGGACCAAGAATTGGTTGCTCCAGAGGGACCAATTATGTCATATGCCTCTGCTGCGGGAGATCCGGGAGAATAACCCTGATGATTTCAGGAATTTTCTTAGGATGTCTGACCCCGTTTTTCAGCAGCTCTTGGCTTTGGTGTCCCCCTATATCACCAGGCAGGACACCGTTATGCGGGAAGCCATTACTGCTGAGCAGAGGCTCATCGCCACGTTGCAATACCTTGCGACTGGGAGAAGCTTGCAGGACCTCAAGTTCTCGACAGGCATCTCCCCCCAGGCTCTGGGCGTCATTATCCCAGAGACCTGCTCTGCCATTATCCAGGTCCTTCAGGAGGACTATCTTAAGGTAAGTTTTCTCCTTTATAAACATCACAATCTATGTTTTTTTATGCTTGATAATGTATAGTATATTTTGAACTGTCTCTAATTACCATGATTTGAATATGCTGTGAATGTCCCCTTTGTCCCCCTGCATGTTGTAAGCTTTGAATGTTCTATGTTTTTGGGCTACATGCATATTTTTTGGTCAAGCAATCTCCAGCATTAGATCCTGGGCCCAAACACACCTAGCCTAGTCAATCCTCATTTTTGTTTTGTATGCTCCATTGTAGTGCTTAGATTGCCTGATCCCCCCCCCCCCCCTAATTTTTTAAGTTTGTCTAATCTACCCAAATAAATTACATCGTACTATAGATTTTAATTATGATGTCCCCAACTCATCTCAAACCCTCCACCCTCTCCGAATTTCTCAGGTCCATCAGAGTGGGTGATGTTTTTGTTGCTTATTTTTCTATCTTATTCAAGCGGACCTCCATCCTAAATTTTGTGGGTCCGCTCATTGTAACCCTCCCCCGGTGTCAAAATTGACACCTTTCAGGGGGGAGGGGGTGAAGATACCTGTTTAAGACAGGTATATTCACCCACATCCGGGAGTCATCTCTGCGGCAAATCTGCCTGAGCCAAGTCACTTCCCGCAGAAGACCCGTAGTGTTCTTGGAAACACTTGTCTCACAGAACACAGGAGGACCAGTCTGAACTGCGCAGCGCTTCTCGTGCATGTGCGTTTGGGAACCGGGCAGTGAAGCCGCAAGGCTTCTCTTCCTGGTTCCCTCACCGAGGATGGCAGAGGGGGCAGCAGAGTGACGAGCAATTGTTCGTCCTCTGCTGCGGACGTTGCTGGACTCCAGGACAGGTAAGTGTACAATTAGCAAACCTCTGCAGCTGCTGTAGCTGGAGCTGCTGTGTTATTTTATATTATTTTGGCTGCGTAGCTCCGCTCTAAAATCCTCCTTACAAATTAATGCTATCCTGATGTTTTGCCCAGAGTGTTTTGTGCTAACATGCTTGCAATGTATAGGTAGTAAAGTATATATTTGTTTTTTTTTTCCTTTGACTCCACAGTTACCATCGACGCCACAGGAATGGCAGAATGTGGCATCTGATTTTTCTCAGCGGTGGAACTTTCCCAACTGTGGAGGAGCCATTGATGGCAAGCACGTCCGCATCGTGCCACCAGCCCATTCTGGGTCTTTTTTTTGGAATTACAAAGGCTTCCACAGTATTGTGCTCATGGCGGTGGTGTCTGCGAACTATGAGTTCCTATTTGTTGATGTTGGGAAAAATGGGCGGATGTCTGACGGTGGTGTTTTCGCCCAGACCGAGTTTGCAGACCGGCTTCTTTCAGACGACCTGGCATTGCCACCTGCTGAAGATAATGAACATGGCCTCCCTTTTGTGTTCCTGGCAGATGAGGCTTTTGCGCTTGGACCACATTTGATGAGGCCTTTTCCCCAAAGGTCCCTCACCCCTGAGAGGAGGGTGTTTAATTATCGTCTGGCCAGAGGGCGAAGGGTGGTGGAAAACGCCTTTGGCATCATGGCCAGTCGCTTCCGGCTTTTTCTGACTGCAATAAACATGGCGGAGTATAAATGGAACCATTTGGTCATGTGTTGTTGCATACTGCACAATTTTTTAATCAAACACTCCACAAATTATCTTGCTACAGTTGACCTTCAGGGCACACAGGGTTTGGATGGACCATTGCCAGCCCAGTTAGCTGGCCCTACAGGCTTGGCCCCCCAAAGCGGCCGTGATGTGCGGCAACGCTATGTCGAATATTTTATGGGTAGGGGGGCCATTGCAATGCCTGATCAGTTTTAAATCAATTTTGCTCATAATAAAAAATAATATCTTGAAAACATCTTGTTTGCTTTTCTTTTGTTGTATTTGTTCTTTCTTCTAGGTCAGTGATGGTGAACCTTGCCACTCCAGATGTTTTTCAACTCCATTTTCCATGATGCTCAACTACACTGCAGAGTGCCTGAGCAACATTAGAAATGTAGTTCCAAACCATCTGGGTTGCCAAGGTTCACCATCACTGTCCTTGGTTATACTAGTGCAGTTGTAGTCCCATGTTTTTTCCTAACAAGTAAATTACAAGCATTTATAGAGTCTAAACACACACATTTTTGTTGGGGGGGGGGGGGGCAACATTGATATAAGAAGCCACACATTGTTTACTGATTAAAAATTTTTATGAGTATAAAATTGGTAAGGTTTGTATCAAAATATAACCCCAATTTTTTTAGGAATTTCAAAAATATTTGCTTTTTACAACTCAGTACAAAACTGTACAACACGAACAATATCCCTTTATAGAAATAAAACATTTCCCCCCCAAAAAATAAACATTTTTTTTTAAATATATACAAGTTTTAAACACTCCAAAGAATATGCTCAATTTTTTTTAGTTTTTTCTCCATCATTTTGTTTGTTTGGTACATCTGGACCAGGTTGTGTTTGATGGTTTCAACCTCCCGAGAGCAGACCCTCACTTCTTTAAGCAACATCTGGGCAGTGGCTCTGGTGAAGGTTGCTGGTGCCGCAGGCATTAAAGTCCCTTTAAGTTGTGAAAAGAAAATGTCTTACTAAATATACAGGCCAACATCTATTACGTGAGGCTGTGGTGTATGACACTGACCTGGTGAGTTGCCATTTCCCTCTTCTGCCACATCCTGCAGTTGTGGGTCTTGAGTTGGTGGTGCGGGGTTTGCAGCCTCGTGTCTCTTAGCTCTTTGAAGCCCTAGGAGATATAACCAAAAGGTCGACTTGTGTAACTAAATATATTTAGGCGTGAAAGAGGAATATTAATCATTCTTGGGAAGTGTGTTACAATTGTATTACTGATAATTTTGGAGAAGATGAACACATGATTGTATCCATTTCCCAAGATGGTAGATTAACCACTTGACCACTGGGCACTTAAACCCCCTTAATAACCAGACCAATTTTCAGCTTTCGGTGCTCTCAAATTTTGAATGACAATTACTCAGTCATACAACACTGTACCCATATGAATTTTTTGTCCTTTTTTTCACACAAATAGAGCTTTCTTTTGGTGGTATTTAATCACTGTTGGGTTTTTTATTTTTTGCGCTATAAGAGAAAAAAGACTGAAAATTTTGTAAAAAAATGATTTTTTTTTCGTTTCTGTTATAAAATTTTGCAAATTACTATTTTTTCTTCATAAATTTTGGCCAAAATTTATACTGCTACATATCTTTGGTAAAAATAAGTACAAATTGGTGGATATTATTTGGTCTTTGTGAAAGTTATAGAGTCCACAAGCTATGGTGCCAATATCTGAAAATTGATCACACCTGAAGTACTGACGGCCGATCTCATTTCTTGAGACCCTAACATGCCAGAAAAGTACAAATACCCCCCAAATGACCCCTTTTTGGAAAGAAGACATTCCAAGGTATTCAGAAAGAGGCATTGTGAGTTTTTTGAAGTTGTCATTTTTTCCCACAATTCTTTGCAAAATCAAGATTTTTTTTTCTCTTTTTTTTTTTTTCACAAAATTGTCATATTAGCAGGTTATTTCTCACACACAGCATATGCATTCCACAAATTACACCCCAAAACACATTCTGCTATTCCTCCCGAGTATGGCAATACCACATGTGTGAGACTTTTACACAGCGTGGCCACATAGAGAGGCCCAACATGCAGGGAGCACCTTCAGGCGTTCTGGAGCACCCAGGCCAATTCTGACATTTCTCTCCTACATGTAAAAATCATCATTTATTTGCTAGAAAATTACATAGAACCCCAAAACATTATATATTTTTTTTAGCAAAGACCTTAGAGAATATAATGGTGGTTGTTGCAACTTTTTATCTCGCAAGATATTTGCGCAGCAATTTTTTTAACGCGTTTTTTACGGAAAAAAAATGTTTTGTGCTTAAAAAAAAAAAAAACAGTAAAGTTAGCCCAATGTTATTGCATAATGTGAAAGATGAAGTTACGCCGAGTAAATAGATACCTAACATGTCACCCTTAAAAATTGCACACACTCGTGGAATGGCGCCAAACTTCGCTACTTAAAAAAATCCCCATAGGCGACGCTTTAAATATTTTTACTGGTTACATGATTTTAGTTACAGAGGAGGTCTAGGGCCAAAATGATTGCTCTCGCTCTAACGTTCGCAGAGATACCTCACATGTGTGGTTTGAAAACCGTTTTCATATGTGGGCGGGACTTACGTATGCGTTCGCTTCTGTATGCGAGCTCACGGGGACAGGGGCGCTTTAAAAAAAATATATATTTTTTTATTGTTCATTTTACTTTATTTATTTTAGTTTGACATGTTTTCCGCCCCCAAAATTTTTTTGATCACTTTTATACCTATTACAAGGAACGTAAACATCCCTTGTAATAGGAATATGGCATGACAGGTCCTCTTTACAGTGAGATATGAGGTCAATAAGACCCCACATCTCACCTCTAGGCTGGGAAGCCTGAAAAAAAAAAAAAAAAAAAAACAACAATCCTGGCTTTGATCGTAGCGGTGAGTGGGTAGAAGCACCGGAGGGCAGCGGGAGGGGGGGACATCCCCTCTCGCCTCCCGTAAGAATGATCAAGCAGCGGAACAGCCGCTATGATTGTTCTTATGGTGTAGGGAATCGCCGGCTGAAAAAGCTGATATCTGAATGATGCCTGTAGCTGCACCCATCATTCAGATATCCCCGTACAAAGTCAAGGACGTCATATGACGGCCGGCGGGCGGGAAGTGGTTATTGCAGAGTATTGCCGGGCATTGCAGGGCATTGCGGAGTATTGCGGACTATGGCAGGGTATTGCGGAGTATGGCAGGGTATTGCACGGGGTATTGCACAGGGTAGTGCAGGGTATTGCAGAGTATTGTGCAGGGTATTGCAGAGTATTGTGCAGGGTATTGCAGAGTATTGCACAGGGTATTGCAGAGTATTGCGCAGGGTATTGCAGAGTATTGCACAGGGTATTGCAGAGTATTGCGCAGGGTATTGCAGAGTATTGCGCAGGGTATTGCAGAGTATTGTGCAGGGTATTGCAGAGTATTTTGCAGGGTATTGCGCAGGGTATTGCAGAGTATTGCGCAGGGTATTGCAGAGTATTGCACAGGGTATTGCAGAGTATTGTGCAGGGTATTGCAGAGTATTTTGCAGAGTATTGCGCAGGGTATTGCAGAGTATTGCGCAGGGTATTGCAGAGTATTGCGCAGGGTATTGCGCAGGGTATTGCAGAGTATTTTGCAGGGTATTGCAGAGTATTGCGCAGGGTATTGCAGAGTATTGCGCAGGGTATTGCAGAGTATTGCGCAGGGTATTGCAGAGTATTTTGCAGGGTATTGCGCAGGGTATTGCAGAGTATTGCGCAGGGTATTGCAGAGTATTGCGCAGGGTATTGCAGAGTATTACGCCAGGGTATTGCAGAGTATTGCACCAGGGTATTGCAGAGTATTTTTCAGAGTATTGCGCAGGGTATTTTGCAGAGTATTGGCAGGGTGTATTGCAGAGTATTGGCAGGGTATTGCACCAGGGATGGCTGAGCAGGGATGGATGGATGGCTGGATCTGTGACTGCAATTGTCACAGATCCAGCCCACAGAGCTGCTGCTGCCATCCGCTCCCTCCCCTCTCCTCTCACACTGTACCGATCGGTACAGAGAGGGGAGGGAGGAACCGGCGTCATCAAATGACGCCGGTCTGTTTACAAGTGATTGCTCCGTCATTTGACGGAGCGATCACGTGGTAAACGGCCGCTATCGGCGGCGATTTACCGCGATTCGTGATCCGCCGGGTCCTCTGGACCCGGCGGTCACGGAGTTTCCCGTGTGCGCGCCCCAGGGGGCGCGCGGGAGCGCGATTCTGGGAGGACGTTATATAACGTCCTCCCAGAGTTAAGCAACCACCTTGTCGACGTTATTTGTCGGCAGGTGGTTGTTAAGTGGTTAATCTCTTTAGGTCATGTTTCACACATGGAAACACACCAGGTATCCACTGGATCACCTGTGTGTGACACCATCAAAAGGTTGTTCTTATGGCCCACACTTGTGCTAATGAGTCCAGATGTGTAAGCAGCTGCTGAGCATACTCTTGTAAACGTACACTGAATCTAGTTACATTAGCCAAATATAATTACGAACAACTACACAAGCATGTTTATAATTACTTCTCACATAAACATTTCATGATGTCCTGTTTCATGTTCTTGGCCACAAGAATCCAACGTTGAAATCCTCGTTCAATACCACCCAAACGATGTTTTGGTAGAATACATTGCTAAAAACATTTGAACCTGCCGATTATTTTGTGATTGATAAAATGTCATTCGAACAATGATGAATCGTGGCAAAAGCTTGTGATTGAGTGAACGTTTGAACGACCATTTATACGATCGATTCGTGTGGCCAAAAACATGAAACATGACATTTTTCACTGTAATACATACATTATTTAAAAAGCACATGCAACACCACGTTATTAGGCAAAATCACATTTAATGTTAATCTACTTACTTTTTTTGATGACTTTTTTAATCTTTTTATATTGATCCGGCTCACGCAACTTAATGTCCGACCATCGTTTCCGGATCTGTTCCCGCGACCTGCGAACCCCAAATTTTTCAAAGAGCGTTTTGACCACTTTATCCATGATCTTGGCCTTCACTTGATTTGGCTTTTTGTAGGGCCCATGTTTGGCGTCGTAATCATCCCGGAGCAATATGGTGACCATCTCCACCATCTCCTCAAAGCTCATGTTAGTGGCTTTATACCTTCTGGGTCGGGGCCTGCTTTCTTCCCCACTTTCCACATCATGTTGGTGATTCGCCGACATGTTTACACTCTCCGTCATTAAGGAGTAGTGTAACGAACGTCAGGGGCGGGAAAGCGTGCGGAGCGTCACGCATGCGCACTGTATATAACTCCAAAAAACATCGTTGAAAGCGACGTTCAGTGAGTGGAAGAAGGTCGGAGGAGACGAACGTGTAGATCGCGGGTACGTAACATTTTTCTTACTTGATATGGCTGTGTCCAGGAGCATTAAACCTATAAACATTCATTCACTGTATGTTCGGGGCCGGGGTTGGGCAATATGCATGTAACTTGGCGCTTGCTTCCCGTGCTGTTAGTACTGGCCGTGCACAAAGTGTCATTTTTGAATTGGGACTAAACTTTGAAAAGTCAATCGTGGCTCTAAATGAATTCTTGCCTCCCGGCAAATGGCAAGACTTTGAAAACTGATTTGTTTTTCTCATTCAAAGTTTTTATTAAGAGAAAGAATAAAAACAATACAGAAGCGCACTTATCAAAGGACGCAGATGCAACTGCAGACATTGCGATCGAAACAGTACATTGTGGCAAAAAATCAGTGTCAATGTTTAGCTGAAGACTGCTGTCAGGCGATAATCACGGGCGTGAGTCATGACTGACAAAGAGAAAGGTGAATGAATAGTGAAGAAAAAAGCCATTACACGTTATTACTACCAGTCTTCTGAGCAAACTTCATAGAAAGTAATGTTAATCTGTACATACATAGTCGAAAAGTGGGAACGCAACAGTGTCTTCTAGTTAGAAGGGATAAAAGAGCAATATCGGCCTGTACTTTCTGAGCAAACATTATTGCAACATCCGCTATCTCAATTGAAGCAGTGTTTAGATTTAAGAAAAGGAAAAGAGAAAGTAGGGGGTAAGCAAATCAAAGCGGGGGGGGGAAGAAGAGAGAAGGGGAGAGAGAAGAAAAAAAAAGGGGGGGTATTACGTTTATTACGAAGAGTAGACGGATTGGTCTCAAAAGGCGGTCAGCTTCTAAGGGCCAGCCGCAGGAGAGGTTATTGTAACGAACAGTCTTAGGAGGGTGTGTTCCTACCCTCATGTGAATATTCCCGAGAATATTTAAAATCAAACCACGGTAGCCAGATGTCGTGGAACTTCTTCGCATTACCACCATCCTGGGCCAGGGTGTCTTCCATGGTGGCTATTTCCCCTACTTTATTTAGCCATTCAGAAATGGATGGGACTCGAGACGAGTTCCAATACAAGGGAATTAGGGACTTGGCCGCATTCAAAAGGTGTTTTGTCAGGGAATGTTTGTATCTCTTAAGTGAAAAACTGGATATATGAAGCAGGCAACAAGCAGCATCTAGGTTTAGCTTAGTTTCAGTGATCTGTTTAATCAGTGTCCACACTTCTGACCAGTAGCTGGTGATCAGTGCACAATGCCACCAAATGTGAGCCAACGTACCCCTTTCCTTTTGACATCTCCAACATATCTCAGGTTTTTGGCTATCCCATCTGTGCAGTCTTACGGGCGTGTGATACCACCGTGTCAGTAACTTATAGCTGGTTTCCTGTAATTTAGTACTTATGGAGCATTTGTGTGCCAAGATGCTTGCATATTTCCATTGTTTATCCGATATCTCCGTGTTTAGGTCTCGGGACCACTCTCTCCTATGTACACTCTCCCCCACCTCTCCCGGGTTTTGCAACCAGGAATATGCTAGAGAGGTGGCCTTAAATACTGGGGTTTTGTTATGACAGGCCTCTTCCATCTCGGTCAGAGGTCTGTAAAGATCTGGAGAGTTTCTAAACTTACCTAGGTAACTTCAGATCTGAAAATAAGTCCACTGTTTTAGGTGGGGTAAGTCGCAATCAGTCTTAAGGGATGTCCAGTTTCTAACCTTAGTACCTAGAAAGCATTCACCCATTCGTAAGGAGATACCAGTCGTTGCTGAATGGAGCGTGGAGTTATGAATACCCGGGGAGAAGTCAGGGTTGTCTTTCAGCGGGGTCAGAGGGCTGGGGATCGTGGTGATATTTGGCCTATTCTTTTTAACTAGTGTTCTCAGAATGTCTAATGTATTATGTGTGATCGGACAGCTTTTTTGACTGGAGAAAAGGCCCGACCCTGGGATCCATGGTGAGTGCATGAGCGGGAACGCGCTTAAGGTCGCTTCCAACTTAACCCAATCTTTCGTGTCATCGTGGCAGTGCCAATCGATGACCCTGGCTATATGTGCTGCGTAATAATAGTTTTTAAAATTCGGTAGATTAATCCCACCTGCTTCTTTAGGCATCATCAGAGTAGTTAATTTCACCCTTGGTTTCTTGTGGTGCCATAAAAATTTCAGAATGATGGAGTTTAGTGCTTTAAAGAATTTCAGAGGGATCTTGGTCGGTATGGTGCGCATCAGGTATAGAAATTTAGGCAGGACCCCCATCTTGATGATGGCCGCGCGACCAAACCATGAAAAGGTGCCTAGATGCCAGTTATTGAGATCTGTTTCGCAGGTTTTGAGCATGGGGGGATAATTCACCTCGTAAATAGACTGTAGTTGTGGGGTCAGCCATGTTCCTAAGTACCGGAGGGCGATGGGATCCCACCGAAATGTGGAGTTGGCCTTAGTCAGGGAAAGTACAGCTTCTGGGAGAGAAATATTGAGTGCTTCAGATTTTGAATAATTTATCTTTAAGTTTGCTAAATAGCCAAATTGGGCGAATTCTTTTAAGAGACTGGGGACGGTCAATGTTGGGTCGGTCAGGAAGAATAAAAGATCATCAGCATATGCTGCCGTTTTAAACTCCCTATCCTGAATCTGGAAACCGTGGACCGTCGGGTTATTCTGGATCGTCCTTATGAAAGGTTCCAATGAAAGAATAAACAACAGGGGTGACAATGGGCATCCCTGTCTGGTGCCATTAGAGATGGATACTTTTTTAGATAGAGTACCATTTATTTTTAGGTATGCAGAGGGGTTCCTATATAAAATGGAAGGGTCCTCCCAGTCACCGCCCACACAACCAAGTTAGAGAAAACATATTAAACATTTCAATGTATTGTACACCCGACCATGGTGTAACTAAATTTTCTTAGGCAAGAAATGAACAAAAAACAATAAACAATAAACAACCGTTCACAGAAAAGGGAGCATCCGGGATAAGTGTAGTTATAAACCCCTTCTGGCTTGCTGAGCAAAGACTTATAGGCATATATATTATCTATGTACATGCGGATCCCCATTAGCGGAAAATGGAGGACCAAGTGCACCCAGAATCTTCCTCGATAAGTCTGTAAGAGAGTTGAAGTTATCAATAGAGGTTGGAAGATCTGGGCGTCGCAGATACAAACCCCTTAGGGAGCAAGGCTACATCTCTTGGGATGAGAAGGTAGACCTTGCGGCTGACAAAATATATTAAAAAAAAAAAAAGGGTCAATAGTTAAACTCCGACATTCATTTCAATGAGGCCGATCATGGAGGTTGATTAGGTATAATGGCTGTATAAAGACGCAAACAATCCTCAGTATTCCAGATCGATCTGTGCGTCAGGAAAGGATTCCAGCCTGGATTCAAGTTAGGGAGGCGGTGAATAGTTACCCCGGAGGGCCCAATTCAGACATTAATTACCAACATGGCAACAGGGGAGAGGTGAGTAATGGTAGCTGATCAAAGCGTGAACAGAGGTCTCACCACAGGTGGAAAGGTAGGCAGTTAGCAGGAACATGGAGTAGGGGAGTACCAGCAATGCTGCGGAGTGTCACTCTGCGTTTCGGTCCCCGGAAGGCCCCGCATGTCTGCCCGGTGTGTCGGGTCTGCTGCTCCCACCTTGCCCCTTCTTAGCTTTCTTAGAGAGTCTGGTGTCAGGTGACATGAAGGGAGAGGCGGGAGGGCTCCTCTCCAGAGGAGTGTGTAAAAATTCCGCGTACCATTCAGGGAGGGCTACATGTTCCATATCTAGCGATTCACAAAACTCAGGAAGGTCTGCTGGAGAACGTAATATATGCAAGTGACCATTGTAAGATACAGTCAAAGCGAACGGAAAGCGCCACGAGTATTTCAGGTCCCTTTCTCTCAAACGGTCCAACAAGGGATGTAGGGCCCGTCTGTTTCTCAGAGTTATCTGGGACAGGTCCTGAAACAACATTATTGTCGCACCATTAAAAATGATCCTGTCATTTCTCCGCGCTTTGCGCATAATATCCTCTTTAAGGCCAAAGCTCTGCAGGCAACATATGATGTCTCTTGGGGGTGCTGAATCAGAGCTTCTGGGTCTAAGAGCCCTATGTGCCTGTACAAAGTCTATCTCCATATCTTCTTGGCGTTCTAATAGACTATTGAACACTCTCCTGAGGGCCGGGACAATCTGTTCATGCTCGACAGATTCGGGGATCCCCCGCACCCTAATGTTGCACCTCCTGCCCCTATTGTCCAATTCCTCTATATGCCGATTCATGTCAATGAAATGCTGCGTTTGGGCCTGAGTGGTAAGCTCTAACCTGTATATGGCCTTGTCCCTGCGTTGACCTGCGTGCTCCACCGCCGCCATTTTTTCATTAATGACTATCATGCTCGTTTTCAAATCCGTGATAGCCGCTGAGAAAGTTGCTTTGATGTCCGCGGCTATCACAGACATATCTGCTAACGTTAAGGGGTGGTCTGGTGCAGGCTTACCCCTGTTAGAGTCTACAGGCGCTGGTCGGGAGTCCTCACTGTCGTCTTCCTCGTGTTGCGGCGGCGCCATCTTGGATCTCGGAGATCCGTTGCGGCCTGACTGTTGCGTTTTAAAGATGTCCGCTATGTTTTTCGCTGCGGATGATCCGGTATTGCGGCGCATGTGGGAGCGGGGAGTTGAATACAGCCTTCTGCTCGGCATCTGAGAGCCTGTGGTCGGGTGTAGGGCTTCTAATGGTCGTGTGGGCTGAGGAGCTCCTCTAGTGTGCTGCCATCCTCGCCGCGCGCCAGGCCACGCCCCCCTTGAAAACTGATTTGTACCTGAAAAAAAAAAACGTGGGGTTCCCCCAAATTCGAGTTGCAGGCCCTTCAGGTCTGTCAAGGATTTTAAGGGGAACTCCACCCCCAAATCATGAAAAAAAAGGGCGTGGAGTCCCCCCCAAAATCCACAACAGACCCTTTATCCGAGCACGCAACCTGGCCGGCCGCAGGGGAAAAGGGGGGGACGAGAGCGGCCCCCCCTCCCTCCTGAACCGTACCAGGCCACATGCCCTCAACATGGGGAGGATGTCCCCATGTTGATGGGGACAAGGGCCTCATCCCCACAACCCTTGCCCGGTGGTTGTGGGGGTCTGCGGGCGGGGGACTTATCGGAATCTGGAAGACCCCTTTAACAAAGGGGCCCCCTAGATCCCGGCCCCCCCCCCCCTATGTGAATTGGTAAGGGGTAAATTGTACCTCTACCATTTCACGAAGAAAGTGTACAAAATGTAAAAAATGAAAAGAGTCAGTTTTTGACAATTCCTTTAATTTTTAGTTTGTCTTTCTTCCATCTTCTTCCTTCTTCTTCTTTTCTCGCTTCGTGTTTCTTCATCCATCTTCCTCTTCCTCTTCATCTTCCTTCTTCCTTCGGTGTTCTCGTCCGCATCTTGCTCCGGGTTCTTCTTTCTCCGGCCGCTCCGTTTGAATTGGAGGTTCCCGCTGTGTGACGCTTCAGTTCATCAGTTCTCCTCTTGGTCCGGCGACCCCGCCCCCCTCTGACGCACAGAGATTTCACAGGTACTTTCCCCGTGCAGTCAGAGGGGGGCGGGTCCCCCGGCTCGCAGCGGACCTAGAGGAGAACTGCCTAACTTTGCGTCACACAGCGGGAAACTCAAATTCAAACGGAGCAGCGGGAGAACAAAGAAGAAGCCGAAGCAAGATGCGGACGAGAAGCCCGAAGCAAGAAGGAAGATGAAGATGAAGAGGAAGATGGAGGAAGAAACTCCAATGCAGAAAAGAAGAAGGAAGAAGATGGTTGAAAAACAAAACCAATAATAAAGGAATTGTCAAAAACCGTGTAGTGTCATTTTTCAGATAATGCCATTTTTTAAGGTGAAATGGTAGGGGTACAATGTCCCCCATTACCATTTCACATAGGGGGGGCGGGATCTGGGGGGCCCCTTTGTTAAAGGGGTCATACAGATTCCGATAAGCCCCCCCGCCCGCAGACCCCCACAACCACCGGGCAAGGGTTGTGGGGATGAGGCCCTTGTTCCCATCAACATGGGGACATGCTCCCCATGTTGAGGGCATGTGGCCTGGTACGGTTCAGGAGGGAGGGGGGGCCGCTCTCTCGTCCCCCCCTCTTCCCCTGTGGCCAGCCAGGTTGCGTGCTCGGATAAGGGTCTGTTATGGATTTGGGGGAGGGGACTCCACGCCATTTTTTAAGGGAATTTGTGGGGGAGTTCCCCTTAAAATCCTTGACAGACCTGATATGGATATTTGGGGGAACCACAATGCTTTCCCAATGTTTGTATCAATGACTTTTCTATGTATTGCAATTGACAGGAGACAACAATTAATTATACCCAGGAGTGAATTTAGGGTTAATTAAAATTTAATAAAAAATGACACTTGGTGCAGGGACAGTTCGAGGTACTCCTTTATTTTTGGGGAGTCCTTTTATTCACCCTATTTACAGGGCTTAATTTACTTAAATGGGGTTTGGGTTCGGGTAAAGTCAGGTCACGAACTCTAGCTTTTTACAAAGTTAGCTAAAAAGAGTTCAACACAAACATCCAGGTGTCCACTCAACTCTATGATGACTGATCAATTGCTACGTTAGTGGCCTATATATGGTTAGAAAGATTTGGAGTAGTCCTGACTGACATTCCTTTTTTGGTTTTGGGTTTTGAATTGCACAGATAATGAAGGCATTTAAGGACCCCGATTTTATGCTGGAATTCCTCCAAAGAAGGAAGAATCTTCCAATTTTATGGGAGACTAAAAATAAAAATAATAAAAATAAAGAAGCCAGGAAGAGAGCACTGGAGACCTTGCTGGAATTTGTGAAAACTCAGATCCCCACAGCAACACTACAGGATCTGAAGAACAAAATTGGGACCATTAGGGGCACATACCGGGCTCAAAGGAATAAAGTTCAAAAATCCCTGCGGTCAGGAGCAGGTGCAGAGGACCGATACATACCAAATCTGTGGTACTATCAGCACCTGAGTTTCCTAGATGAACATCTGGAATCCAGGGAATCCCTTTCCAGCCTTCCACCCAGAATGACCTCCAGCCTTCCTTGCAGCCAACCCTCCAGCCAACCCTCCAGCCTTCCCTCCAGCATTCCATGCAGCCAAGCCTCCAGCCAAGATGAGGTCTCTTTGGAGGAACAACCTCAAGTCCTGGAGGAGCCGGATTTAAATATTTGGAGCCAGGTATAATATTTCACAAAATATTTAGAGTAATAAAAGTTGAATGTTGTAAAAGTTTAAAAAAAAGTGTGAAAAATGTTAACAGTTTAAAAAAAGTGTCTGACATATCAATAGACAGCAGTGGCCACAAATTAAGGGCACCAAAAAGATATATACTGGTGTCAGAATGATTGACTTTAATATTTAGTAGCATTCAATTACCAAATGTCATGAGGTGACAAATGTGTGTGAAAGATGAAGGCAAAACTAACTCGATGTACCTTTTTTTTACAGGATGAGGAGACAGGCCCCAGTGGGACACACGAGGAGGCAGGTGCCACTGGAAGCCAGGAGGAGGCAGGCCCCAGTGGGACCCAGGAAGAGGCAGGCCCCAGTGGGACCCAGGAAGAGGCAGGCCCCAGTGGGACCCAGCACAACATCAGGCCCCAGATCCCTCTGCTGTGGATTCCTGCAAAAAGATCTAGGAGGCTGGTTCAAATGGAGGAGGAGACACAGGCCCTAATTAGGGAGGCTACTGCTGCACTCCGAGAGCCCCCCACCGCTGCAGAGGGATTTGCTGCCCTTATTGGGGAGAAACTGCCACAAATGGGTAGGACCAGAGGCTGAAATGTGAAACCCTTATATTGAAGGTGGTCAATATGGGCCTGTTGAACAAACTAAAGGAGTTCACAGACGTTGTGGACCTTTCCTATTTTTTTGCACAAGTTCCTGCCCCACTCCATGCTCCTGCCCCACTCCATGCTCCTGTCCCAGGCCCTGCTCCCGTCCCAGTCCCTGCTCCTGTTCCAGACCCTGCTCCTGCTCCAGTCCCTCCTCCACGGACACAGCCTCCAAGGAAGGCTGCAGGGAAGGTCAAACAAAAAAGACGAAAATGAACCCAGGATATGTGCCTCACATGGGGCCAGTTTTGGTCTTCACATGCTTTGGTGTTTGCTGTGGTGATCTGGGTATGCACTAATTTCAGCAGGGTCTCCAGTGCTGTCTTCCTGGCTTCTTGATTTGTAGTTTACATATGGTTTTGTTTTGGCTTACCTTTTAATTTGTTATTAGGCCATAATAAATGGGAATTTTTTTTGAAGATACAAAATTAACATGTGTTTTTCTTCTAAATAGCCAGTTTGTAAGTGAGTAGGCAGGGACAGTGGATAAAAAATTGAGAAATTAACAAATGACCCTAACCTCATTGAGGCAAAATTAGAATAAAGAATAATGTTGTGGTAACTTGACACACTCCAAAATAGCAAATAATATGTAAAAACAGTCTAAAATCTAAGACCACAAATTAAAGCAAAAATAAATAAATTTAAAAAGTTTTGGGTATTTAGGGAGATCTGGCTCCCCAAAATAGAGATTAATCATGATAAAACAATAAATCATAAAGACCAAAGATTGTCCTAACTCTGGGAGAATATCAGCAGCAAGAGAATTGGAATATTGCAGCATTAGAACGAAGAAAAGAATGCGCTGCATTAAACGATGTAATAATTTCATGCATGACGAATGTGCCATCTCCATTCCGAACAGTAGTTTTACCAGAACGAGCGCTCCCTTCTCCTCACTTGCTTCTGATCATGCGCGCTTTTTTAACGTCGTTAAAGCCTACACACGATCATTTTTCATGATGAAAAAAACGACGACCTGAAAAACGGCGTGAAAATTTAGAACATGTTCTAATTTTTCGTGCCGTTTTTAATGGCGTTTTTCTCGTTGAAAAAAACGACATAAAGCCCACAGACGATCGGTTTTCTCGGCGAGAAAAAAAAATGACGTTATTCTCGTCGAGAAAAGCGGTCGTGTGTACGCGGCATAATTTTTCGCGTCGTTTTTAATGGCGTTTTTCTCGTTGAAAAAAACGACATAAAGCCCACAGACGATCGGTTTTCTCGGCGAGAAAAAAAAATGACGTTATTCTCGTCGAGAAAATCGGTCGTGTGTACGCGGCATAACACCTGTTTCTTTTCTTCTGGTTGTGGAAGCAGAGTGGAAATAAATCTTGGGGGGGAGGAATAATGGTGAAGGACCATGTATGGCCTGTGGAAACCGTCTTGATGGTCCAGTAGTCCGAAATTGAGGCCACCCAGACATGCCGGAAGAGAAGTAGATGCGCCCCCACCCGACCTGCCTGGGCGGGCCCAATCTCAAAATGACTTAGCCGGCTCTAGTCCACTGGACGCCTGGCTCTTAGCGGGCTTCTGGAAGGATGCCTGTCTTCTGCTCCAATTCCTTCTGATATCTCGGCCAGGCCTGTAAGAGCGTGCTTCACTTGAACGCTCAGTGCTCAGTACTATGTCTTCTGTGCTGGGGCTTCTTCTGACCGAACAGACCTCCCACCTGTGGCCCTGGGCTATAGCGCTATCCAGCTTGGCACCAAACAGCGAGGACCCTTCAAAGGGTATCCTACACCAGGCCTGCTTGGATGCTGGATCAGCAAGCCAGGGGCGCAACCACAAGGCCCGCTTGGCCGTGACCAAGGGCAGCATAGTCCAGGCTGACAAGCGGATAAGCTCAATTGAAGCCTCCCCTAGGAAGGCCACTGCCAGCTTCAGCTCCTGGATTGCTGAGCCCCTGGCCAATTCTTCTGAGACTCCTCTGAGCACGGAGTCTACATTCTCTGTCCAGACCTCCATGGCCTTGGACAAGGCCGCAAGGGCCAAAGCGGGTTTGCAGGCCATCCCGGCTGACCCGTAAATCCTTTTAAGATCTTGATCTATTCTTCTCTCAAGTCCATCTTTGAAGGATACTGCATCTTCCAGAGGAAGAGTGATGTGTTTAGCTAGTCGCATCAAAGCTGCGTCTACGAGGGGAGCGTTTTCCAGATATTTCACTTCCTCAGCCTCAAAGGGGTATAACCTGGAGCTTTTACTTGACATAGAGGTCTTCTTATCTACCTTTCTTCATTCCTCGTCAATAATATTCTTTAATTCAGAAAGGAGTAGAAAATTGGATTCTTCTTTCCCCAGATGCTTAAAGAATATCTTCTGCTTAGCCGGGGGAGTAGAAGAATCTTCCCACTTAAGGGCCTCTTTGACCGCTTTAATTAATGGGGAAACCAGGGTGAAGTCGAAACCTCAGACAAACTAATTTCCTTCCATCTCGCTGTGCGAGGAATCAGGGGAGGAATCATTAGGCTGGGATGGGCCCGGATCCTCCTGGGCCTTGTCAGCCAGGGAGCCAGATAGTGTGGTGGACTGGCTCTGCATGTAAGATGTACCCCACTCTTTGAGCGATTGTTGCACCACCCGCTTGACTAGCGTCTCCATTTGCCGGCTTTCAGCTTCTTTTTCCCCCGATCGCTTTGGCATAACAAGGGTCACATAAGGACTTGCCTTCCAGGACTCGGATCCCACAACCCCAGCAGGATCTGTGATCAGAGCGGTTGTGGTGGCGGTGCGTGTGGTGTTTGGAGGAGGAATGGGAACATCTCCTCTGTTGTTGGGTCCTAGACGGAGAGTCACGTCTGCACCTGGAGGAAGAAGGTGGGCATTGCGGCCTGGCATGGTCCCTGTCGTCTTGATGGACTGACCTGGAAGGGCTAAAAAAGGGAGAAGGGTGAAACATGACATTAGGGAATCAGTCCCTTTCCACGTGGACCTGGCCCTCCCTTTCTCATGCCCCACATACCTAGAATGTGAGGGCTGGCCCCACGGAGGTGGAGATCTGTCTATGGCACCCTGGCAGGTGGATAGGTGATGATCCTGCAGCTTTGTAGGAGCACTCACATGTCCTGGAACAAAGGAGTACAAATAGCAGTGCAGCTTTCCCTTTAAGAAGCATCTTTGCCCCCCCTCTGTACCAAAGCCCCAGGCCGAAGCTTACCCTGTCCTGGGAGCCTGGCGCCTGAAGGAGCTGACGAAAGCTGCCTGCAGTAATCCTCGGAATGACAGGGCTCTCAGGGATTCAAATTCCCCGCCGGAATCACATCACCACCGTGCCCGAACTGCGCCTGCGCAGTGGCGACCTGCCGTAGAGCGCCTGCGCGCTCGCCGGTTTCCTAAAGAAGCGGGTCGGAGTCGCGACCTGGAAGAGGGAGCCAAAACCTGGAACACACTTGCATTCCAGGTGCCATAGAGGCAAAGAAAAAAAGAAGAAAGAGAGGCACATGAGGGGGAGACAGACAGGGGGCATTTTACATGCAAAAACTTCTGCCATGGAGGATCTTCAGACCTGCCAGCTGATCCACCCCACCTGGGCATACAAAGTCCATCCCCCACCACAGGACACAGGGGCCTGGAGCCACACACTCACTCATAGCTGGGCCCTGGGCTATCTTGATACTGCCCGGCATCAACCTCAACCGATTTGGACATCCGTAAACGTAACGCAGTCTCTAGGGGTGAGCTCACATTTATGGGAGTGTGGTCCTATAGCATTAGAGAGGAGGCGGGGTTAACCCACACGTAGTCTGCCATGGAATCTGTCAGGAAAGGATATTGGGGAATTGGGGAAAATGCAAAGTAGGGCAACCAAACTGATAAGAGGCATGGAGGAGCTCAGCTATGAGGAAAGATTAGAGGAACTGAATTTATTCAGAGGAGATTAAGGTGTATATGCTCAACATGCATAAATACATAAGTGGTCCATATAGTGAACTTGGTGGTGAGTTATTCACTTTAAGGTCAACACATAGGACAAGGGGGCACTCTTTACATCTAGAGGAAAAGAGTTGTAGCCACCCTGGCGGTATGATTATGTCAGATTTTTGCGTCTCAATGCAGGTCTGTAATTCTTAGTAGGGATGAGCCGAACACCCCCCGGTTTGGTTCGCACCAGAACCTTCGAACGGACCGAAAGTTCACGCGAACATTAGAACCCTATTAAATACAATGGACGCGAAAGTTCGAAATCTAAAGTGCTAATTATAATGACTAATATGCATGTTATTGTCCTAAAAAGGGTTTGGGGACCCGGGTTCTGCCCCAGGGGACATGTACCCGCCACGGTGTACATCTTGCAGCATGTATGCGTTCCTTGATCATCTGATCGAGGGCGATTACTGCTGTGCAAAATGTAAGCACATTGTTTCCCTGGAAGCCCAGGTTCTGAATCTAGGGAAGCAACTGTCAGCACTGGGAAGTCCCTCCACACTAAAGGAGAGCTGGATACGTACCCGGCAGGTGATGGCAGGGGCCAGCACAGAGGTGGGTGGAGACAAAGAGGTGCAGGCACTAGAAAATAGTAGATGGGTGACAGTCAGGAAGGGTAGAGGGCGAAGTGCCAGGGAGGCCGATCCAGGGCTGGAGCATCCCAATAAGTATGCTCCATTGAGTGACATTGGTGAAACCAGTTCGGGACCAGCACTGCTGGAGCTGAGGGACTCTCCTAGCTGCCAGGGGAAGAACTCCTCCAGTGAGAGTGGGGGGGAAGCGAAGGGAAAGGAAAGACAGATTCTGGTGGTAGGGGACTCAATTCTTAGAAGGACAGAGAGGGCAATCTGTAACAAAGACCTGAAGCGCCGAACTGTATGTTGTCTACCGGGCGCTCGGGTTCGGCACATCACGGATCTGGTGGACAGATTACTGGGAGGGGCTGGGGAAGACCCAGCTGTCATGGTGCACGTTGGCACCAATGACAAAGTCAGAGGCAGATGGAGTGTCCTAAAGAACGATTTTAGGGACTTGGGAGCTAAATTGAGGAAAAGGACCTCCAAGGTAGTATTCTCGGGAATACTACCGGTACATCGAGCCACACCAGAAAGGCAGAGGGAGATTAGGGAAGTGAACAAGTGGCTGAAGAGCTGGTGAAGTAAGGAGGGGTTTGGGTTCCTGGAGGACTGGGCCGACTTCTCAGTCGATAACCAGTACTATAGAAGGAACGGACTGCACCTAAATGAGGAGGGTGCAGATCAGCTGGGAATAAAGATGGCCAAAAAGTTAGAGGGGTTTTTAAACTAGGTGACGGGGGGGGAGGGTCCAGAGATAGTGAGAGTCAGCGGGGAACATATTCTAAAGGGTAGTATTAGGGGCATTAGTGGTAGGGTAACCAAAGGTAAGTATAGTAGCAAGTCCTAGTTGCAATCTGGGAACACCCAAGAGGATAGTATGTGACCGGTCAAAATATATTAATGCATTAAAGTGTCTGTTCACCAACGCCAGAAGTCTGCCAAGCAAAATAGGTGAGTTGGAAGCTATGGTGCATGAGGAGAGCTATGATGTAATCGGTATTGCTGAAACTTGGCTTCATTCCTCACATGACTGGGCTATTAATATTCCTGGCTATGCACTCTTTCGGAAAGACAGGGTAAAAAGGAAGGGTGGAGGGGTCTGTCTCTATGTGAGAAGTGATCTCAAAGCGAGTGTGAAAGAGGACCTGGTGGATGGAGAGTGTGATGAGTCTGAAGCATTATGGGTGGAACTGCATACAGATGTGCGTAGTTCAAAGCTAATCATTGGAGTTTGTTATAGACCACCCAATGTTAATGAGGAGTTAGAGACTCAGCTCCTTGCACAGATGGAAAGGGCTGCAAGGGCTGGGACGGTGATAATAATGGGGGATTTTAACTACCCAGAAATTGACTGGAGTAATGGAACTGCTGGGACAGTTAAAGGGCAAAAATGTATAAACCTATTGCAGGACAATTTTATGGTCCAGTTTATTGAGGCCCCAACTAGGAATGATGCTCTGTTGGACCTGGTAATCTCAAACCATGCAGAGCGTATTACTAATGTTCAGATAAAGGAACACCTGGGTAGCAGTGACCATAACATGATTTCATTTGATGTTAGTTGTAAGCAAAAATCACATACAGGAAAGATAAAAACACTTAATTTCAAGAGAGCAAATTTTCCAAGGATGAGCGCTGCTCTCCAGGACTTAGACTGGGAAGGAATATTGGCATCAATGGGCACAGAACAGAAATGGGTAGACTTGTGCACAACGGAAAAATTCGTTCCGTTTCGGTTCGTTTCTTTCCGGTCCTGTTGATTCGTAATCATTCGTAATTTTGCTAGACGGGATTTTTCGTGTTCGGACTCATTCGTATTTTTGCAAGCGACATTTTTCGTTGAATTTTTTGTTGCTTTATAATTCGTACTTTCGGTAGAGTACGTTGTTTTTCGTTGATTCTGGACACAACTCCTACTTTCGTAACTTTTTTTGGGTTCGTACTTTCGGTAGAGTACGTTGTTTTTCGTTGATTCTGGACACAACTCCTACTTTCGTAACTTTTTTTGGGTTCGTTGATTCGTAATTTTCCGTGTCTCTCTCACAACGACGCTGCCTATTATGCCTAATGTGCTTCGAATGGATTTGTACTTTTCTAAATACATAGCGGTTATTTGTAACGATTCGAAATCTCGTATTTTACTTTCGTTTTTTACATGCGGCTATAGGCTCCGCCCCTGTACACCATTTTGAGAGGGTTCAGCACGGTGAGGGAGAAGCAGAGAGCAGAGCAGAGTGAGTGTTATTGTGCTTCGAATGGATTTGAAATCTCGTATTTTACTTTCGTTTTTTCATGCGGCTATAGCCTCCGCCCCTGTACACCATTTTGAGAGGGAGTTCAGCATGGTGAGGGAGAAGCAGAGAGCAGAGTGAGTGTTATTGTGCTTCGAATGGATTCGTACATTCGTAACTTTTTTCATAACGAATTATGCCGAAGACCTTCGGGCATTCGCTATTTTGCGGTATAATTTATTTCGGATTCGGTTTTATTCGTAATTGCGCTGTTCGGAAATTCGAATGCTTCCGAATGTCCGAAAGTTGCTAAATTCGGACGAATTTTGATTCGTTACGAAACGAATTGCACAAGCCTAGAAATGGGAATTCTTCAAAAAGACTGTTTGTGAACTCACTGCAAAGTATATTCCCATGGGCAATAAGTTTAAAAGGCTAAAAATAAAACCTATGTGGCTCACTGCCAAAGTTAAAAAAGCTATAAACTATAAGAAAAGAGCTTTTAAAAAATATAAAAATGAGGGAACACTAGTGTCATTTAAATGTTACAAAGAATATAACATGATATGTAAAAAGGAAATCAAGGATGCAAAAATTCAAAATGAACGACAGATTGCAAAAGATAGTAGGACAAACCCCCAAAAATTCTTCAAATATATTAATAGTAAAAAGGTCAAGTCTGAGCATGTAGGCCCTTTACAAAATAATCTAGAGTGGGTGACTGGGGACAAAGAGAAGGCTAATTTATTAAATACTTTCTTCAGTTCTGTGTATACAAAGGAGCATGGGGGAGCTCATGTCCAAAATGGGGGTGGTAGTGACACAGCCCGAAATCCACAATGGCTCAAAAGTGATATGGTCCAGAAATAATTAGATGGAATAAAGGTGGATAAAGCACCTGGACCAGATGGCATACACCCACGGATCCTAAAATAATTGAGCTCTGTAATTTCAAAGCCATTGTATTTAATTTTTAGGGACTCATTAATGACAGGAATAGTACCACTGGATTGGCGCAGGGCCAATGTGGTGCCTATATTTAAAAAGGGAATTAAGTCTTTACCAAGTAACTATAGACCTGTTAGTTTAACTTCTATAGTTGGGAAAATACTGGAGAGATTAATAAAAGACCACATAGATGAGTTCTTGCTGGAAAAAAACAATTTAAGCAACAGACAGCATGGATTCATGAAAGACAGAAGTTGTCAAACAAACCTGATTTCTTTTTATGAAGAGGTAAGTAAGACCTTGGACAAAGGGGTGGCTGTGGACGTGGTATACTTGGATTTTGCAAAAGCGTTCGATACAGTTCCCCACACACGGCTCATGTGTAAGGTAAAGTCTACAGGATTGGAAATATCAGTTTGTAAATGGATAGAAAACTGGCTAAAAGACAGAATTCAGAGAGTAGTGGTTAATGATTCTTACTCTGAATGGTCCAAGGTTATCAGTGGTGTACCCCAAGGTTCAGTGCTGGGACCCTTACTTTTTAATATGTTTATAAATGATATTGGGTCTGAGATCAAAAGTAACATTTCTGTCTTTGCAGATGACACCAAGCTATGCAGTGGAATAACGTCCTTACAGGATGTCGCCAATTTACAAGCCGACCTCAATGCTCTGTCTAATTGGGCGACTATGTGGCAGATGAGGTTTAATGTTGATAAATGTAAAGTTATGCACTTGGGGGCTAATAATATGAATGCATCATACATACTAGGGGGAGTACAACTGGGGGGATCCGTAGTGGAGAAGGATCTGGGGGTTTTGGTAGATCATAAGCTCAATAATGGCATGCAATGCCAAGCTGCGGTTTCCAAAGCGAGCAAAGTCCTTTCTTGTATTAAGAGAGGTATGGTCTCCAGAGAGAGAGATATCATTTTGCCCCTGTTCAAATCATTAGTAAGACCTCATCTGGAATATGCAGTTCAGTTTTGGGCCCCAGTTCTCAAAAAGGATATTGGGGAACTGGAGAAAGTGCAGAGAAGGGCAACCAAACTGATAAGAGGCATGGAGGAGCTCAGCTATGAGGAGAGATTAGAGGAACTGAATTTATTCTCTCTTGAGAAGAGGAGATTAAGGGGGGATATGATCAACATGTACAAATATATAAGGGGTCCATATAGTGAACTTGGTGTTCAGTTATTCACTTTACGGTCAACACAAAGGACAAGGGGGCACTCTTTGCGTCTAGAGGAAAAGAGATTTCACCTCCAAATACGGAAAGGTTTTTTCACAATAAGAGCTGTGAAAATGTGGAACAGACTCCCTGCAGAGGTGGTTCTGGCCAGCTCAGTAGATTGCTTTAAGAAGGGCCTGGATTCTTTCTTAAATGTACATAATATAACTGGGTACTGACATTTATAGGTAAAGTTGATCCAGGGAATATCCGATTGCCTCTCGGGGGATCAGGAAGGAATTTTTTCCCCTGCTGTAGCAAATTGGATCATGCTCTTCTGGGGTTTTTTGCCTTCCTCTGGATCAACTGTGGGTATAGAATTGGGTATATGGGATTGTACGATATATTCTTATTTTATTTTTATTTTTTTATTTTTTATGGTTGAACTGGATGGACTTGTGTCTTTTTTCAACCTGACTAACTATGTAACTATGTAACTATGTATCAATGCAAAACAAAGTTTTAAAAATGGCCGTTTTTCGGGAGCAGTCATTTTAATGATGCATAAAGTGAAAAAAATAAGTGAAATATTACTTGAAATATCGTACCTGGGGGGTGTCTAAAGTATGCCTGTGAAGTGGCATGTGTTTCCCGTGTTTAGAACTGTCCCTGCACAAAATGACATTTCTAAAGGAAAAAAAGCCATTTAAAACTGCTTGCGGCTTTAATGTAATGTCTGGTCCCGGTAATATGGATGAAAAGCTTTGAGAAAAATGGCATGGCTACCCCACCAGCCCCCCCCCCCCCACCCCAGCCTATTACCAGCCCCTTTGGGTCTTGTATGCATATTAAGGGTGTGACGGTATGCGAGGTGAGATATATGACAGTCGCTATGTTTCACCTCGCATTCGGTCCATTGTAAGGGACGGAACCAGAATCCGGCCCAGGTTTTTCCAGCCTCTGTAGTTGGCTGGGTTCCGGTCCGGATATTCAGGTTCACTGGAATCCATAGGCAGCTGGGCTTTAAAGATCCAGGAAGAGAGCACAGCAATGCTCTGGCCTGAGACTCAGAAGGGAATCTGAGTAAGAGGAGCGCTGGTTATTTTGGACTGAAAGAAAAGGTTTGCTTTACTTCACCTTGTGTTTTGTGGGTGACGGGGACCGGCCCCTCACCATATAGAGAGCGGTTACTGTATAGTTTAGCGCCGGACGGCAAGGATTTGTTTTACTGTTTTGTTCACCATTCCGAACAGTAGTTTTACCAGAACGAGCGCTCCCTTCTCCTCACTTGCTTCTGATCATGCGCGCTTTTTTAACGTCGTTAAAGCCTACACACGATCATTTTTCATGATGAAAAAAACGACGACCTGAAAAACGGCGTGAAAATTTAGAACATGTTCTAATTTTTCGTGCCGTTTTTAATGGCGTTTTTCTCGTTGAAAAAAACGACATAAAGCCCACAGACGATCGGTTTTCTCGGCGAGAAAAAAAAATGACGTTATTCTCGTCGAGAAAAGCGGTCATGTGTACGCGGCATAATTTTTCGCGTCGTTTTTAATGGCGTTTTTCTCGTTGAAAAAAACGACATAAAGCCCACAGACGATCGGTTTTCTCGGCGAGAAAAAAAAATGACGTTATTCTCGTCGAGAAAATCGGTCGTGTGTACGCGGCATAACACCTGTTTCTTTTCTTCTGGTTGTGGAAGCAGAGTGGAAATAAATCTTTGGGGGGGGAGGAATAATGGTGAAGGACCATGTATGGCCTGTGGAAACCGTCTTGATGGTCCAGTAGTCCGAAATTGAGGCCACCCAGACATGCCGGAAGAGAAGTAGATGCGCCCCCACCCGACCTGCCTGGGCGGGCCCAATCTCAAAATGACTTAGCCGGCTCTAGTCCACTGGACGCCTGGCTCTTAGCGGGCTTCTGGAGGGATGCCTGTCTTCTGCTCCAATTCCTTCTGATATCTCGGCCAGGCCTGTAAGAGCGTGCTTCACTTGAACGCTCAGTGCTCAGTACTATGTCTTCTGTGCTGGGGCTTCTTCTGACCGAACAGACCTCCCACCTGTGGCCCTGGGCTATAGCGCTATCCAGCTTGGCACCAAACAGCGAGGACCCTTCAAAGGGTATCCTACACCAGGCCTGCTTGGATGCTGGATCAGCAAGCCAGGGGCGCAACCACAAGGCCCGCTTGGCCGTGACCAAGGACAGCATAGTCCAGGCTGACAAGCGGATAAGCTCAATTGAAGCCTCCCCTAGGAAGGCCACTGCCAGCTTCAGCTCCTGGATTGCTGAGCCCCTGGCCAATTCTTCTGAGACTCCTCTGAGCACGGAGTCTACATTCTCTGTCCAGACCTCCATGGCCTTGGACAAGGCCGCAAGGGCCAAAGCGGGTTTGCAGGCCATCCCGGCTGACCCGTAAATCCTTTTAAGATCTTGATCTATTCTTCTCTCAAGTCCATCTTTGAAGGATACTGCATCTTCCAGAGGAAGAGTGATGTGTTTAGCTAGTCGCATCAAAGCTGCGTCTACGAGGGGAGCGTTTTCCAGATATTTCACTTCCTCAGCCTCAAAGGGGTATAACCTGGAGCTTTTACTTGACATAGAGGTCTTCTTATCTACCTTTCTTCATTCCTCGTCAATAATATTCTTTAATTCAGAAAGGAGTAGAAAATTGGATTCTTCTTTCCCCAGATGCTTAAAGAATATCTTCTGCTTAGCCGGGGGAGTAGAAGAATCTTCCCACTTAAGGGCCTCTTTGACCGCTTTAATTAATGGGGAAACCAGGGTGAAGTCGAAACCTCAGACAAACTAATTTCCTTCCATCTCGCTGTGCGAGGAATCAGGGGAGGAATCATTAGGCTGGGATGGGCCCGGATCCTCCTGGGCCTTGTCAGCCAGGGAGCCAGATAGTGTGGTGGACTGGCTCCGCATGTAAGATGTACCCCACTCTTTGAGCGATTGTTGCACCACCCGCTTGACTAGCGTCTCCATTTGCCGGCTTTCAGCTTCTTTTTCCCCCGATCGCTTTGGCATAACAAGGGTCACATAAGGACTTGCCTTCCAGGACTCGGGTCCCACAACCCCAGCAGGATCTGTGATCAGAGCGGTTGTGGTGGCGGTGCGTGTGGTGTTTGGAGGAGGAATGGGAACATCTCCTCTGTTGTTGGGTCCTAGACGGAGAGTCACGTCTGCACCTGGAGGAAGAAGGTGGGCATTGCGGCCTGGCATGGTCCCTGTCGTCTTGATGGACTGACCTGGAAGGGCTAAAAAAGGGAGAAGGGTGAAACATGACATTAGGGAATCAGTCCCTTTCCACGTGGACCTGGCCCTCCCTTTCTCATGCCCCACATACCTAGAATGTGAGGGCTGGCCCCACGGAGGTGGAGATCTGTCTATGGCACCCTGGCAGGTGGATAGGTGATGATCCTGCAGCTTTGTAGGAGCACTCACATGTCCTGGAACAAAGGAGTACAAATAGCAGTGCAGCTTTCCCTTTAAGAAGCATCTTAGCCCCCCCTCTGTACCAAAGCCCCAGGCCGAAGCTTACCCTGTCCTGGGAGCCTGGCGCCTGAAGGAGCTGACGAAAGCTGCCTGCAGTAATCCTCGGAATGACAGGGCTCTCAGGGATTCAAATTCCCCACCGGAATCACATCACCACTGTGCCCGAACTGCGCCTGCGCAGTGGCGACCTGCTGTAGAGCGCCTGCGCGCTCGCCGGTTTCCTAAAGAAGCGGGTCGGAGTCGCGACCTGGAAGAGGGAGCCAAAACCTGGAACACACTTGCATTCCAGGTGCCATAGAGGCAAAGAAAAAAAGAAGAAAGAGAGGCACATGAGGGGGAGACAGACAGGGGGCATTTTACATGCAAAAACTTCTGCCATGGAGGATCTTCAGACCTGCCAGCTGATCCACCCCACCTGGGCATACAAAGGCCATCCCCCCACCACAGGACACAGGGGCCTGGAGCCACACACTCACTCATAGCTGGGCCCTGGGCTATCTTGATACTGCCCGGCATCAACCTCAACCGATTTGGACATCCGTAAACGTGACGCAGTCTCTAGGGGTGAGCTCACATTTATGGGAGTGTGGTCCTATAGCATTAGAGAGGAGGCGGGGTTAACCCACACGTAGTCTGCCATGGAATCTGTCAGGAAAGGATATTGGGAATTGGGGAAAATGCAAAGTAGGGCAACCAAACTGATAAGAGGCATGGAGGAGCTCAGCTATGAGGAAAGATTAGAGGAACTGAATTTATTCAGAGGAGATTAAGGTGTATATGCTCAACATGCATAAATACATAAGTGGTCCATATAGTGAACTTGGTGGTGAGTTATTCACTTTAAGGTCAACACATAGGACAAGGGGGCACTCTTTACATCTAGAGGAAAAGAGTTGTAGCCACCCTGGCGGTATGATTATGTCAGATTTTTGCGTCTCAATGTAGGTCTGTAATTCTTAGTAGGGATGAGCCGAACACCCCCCGGTTTGGTTCGCACCAGAACCTTCGAACGGACTGAAAGTTCACGCGAACGTTAGAACCCTATTAAATACAATGGACGCGAAAGTTCGAAATCTAAAGTGCTAATTATAACGACTAATATGCATGTTATTGTCCTAAAAAGGGTTTGGGGACCCGGTTTCTGCCCCAGGGGACATGTACCCGCCCCGGTGTACATCTTGCAGCATGTATGCGTTCCTTGATCATCTGATCGAGGGCGATTACTGCTGTGCAAAATGTAAGCACATTGTTTCCCTGGAAGCCCAGGTTCTGAATCTAGGGAAGCAACTGTCAGCACTGGGAAGTCCCTCCACACTAAAGGAGAGCTGGATACGTACCCGGCAGGTGATGGCAGGGGCCAGCACAGAGGTGGGTGGAGACAAAGAGGTGCAGGCACTAGAAAATAGTAGATGGGTGACAGTCAGGAAGGGTAGAGGGCGAAGTGCCAGGGAGGCCGATCCAGGGCTGGAGCATCCCAATAAGTATGCTCCATTGAGTGACATTGGTGAAACCAGTCCGGGACCAGCACTGCTGGAGCTGAGGGACTCTCCTAGCTGCCAGGGGAAGAACTCCTCCAGTGAGAGTGGGGGGGAAGCGAAGGGAAAGGAAAGACAGATTCTGGTGGTAGGGGACTCAATTCTTAGAAGGACAGAGAGGGCAATCTGTAACAAAGACCTGAAGCGCCGAACTGTATGTTGTCTACCGGGCGCTCGGGTTCGGCACATCACGGATCTGGTGGACAGATTACTGGGAGGGGCTGGGGAAGACCCAGCTGTCATGGTGCACGTTGGCACCAATGACAAAGTCAGAGGCAGATGGAGTGTCCTAAAGAACGATTTTAGGGACTTGGGAGCTAAATTGAGGAAAAGGACCTCCAAGGTAGTATTCTCGGGAATACTACCGGTACATCGAGCCACACCAGAAAGGCAGAGGGAGATTAGGGAAGTGAACAAGTGGCTGAAGAGCTGGTGTAGTAAGGAGGGGTTTGGGTTCCTGGAGGACTGGGCCGACTTCTCAGTCGATAACCAGTACTATAGAAGGAACGGACTGCACCTAAATGAGGAGGGTGCAGATCAGCTGGGAATAAGGATGGCCAAAAAGTTAGAGGGGTTTTTAAACTAGGTGACGGGGGGGGGAGGGTCCAGAGATAGTGAGAGTCAGCGGGGAACATATTCTAAAGGGTAGTATTAGGGGCATTAGTGGTAGGGTAACCAAAGAACATAAACCCAAGGTAAGTATAGTAGCAAGTCCTAGTTGCAATCTGGGAACACCCAAGAGGATAGTATGTGACCGGTCAAAATATATTAATGCATTAAAGTGTCTGTTCACCAACGCCAGAAGTCTGCCAAGCAAAATAGGTGAGTTGGAAGCTATGGTGCATGAGGAGAGCTATGATGTAATCGGTATTGCTGAAACTTGGCTTCATTCCTCACATGACTGGGCTATTAATATTCCTGGCTATGCACTCTTTCGGAAAGACAGGGTAAAAAGGAAGGGTGGAGGGGTCTGTCTCTATGTGAGAAGTGATCTCAAAGCGAGTGTGAAAGAGGACCTGGTGGATGGAGAGTGTGATGAGTCTGAAGCATTATGGGTGGAACTGCATACAGATGTGCGTAGTTCAAAGCTAATCATTGGAGTTTGTTATAGACCACCCAATGTTAATGAGGAGTTAGAGACTCAGCTCCTTGCACAGATGGAAAGGGCTGCAAGGGCTGGGACGGTGATAATAATGGGGGATTTTAACTACCCAGAAATTGACTGGAGTAATGGAACTGCTGGGACAGTTAAAGGGCAAAAATGTATAAACCTATTGCAGGACAATTTTATGGTCCAGTTTATTGAGGCCCCAACTAGGAATGATGCTCTGTTGTAATCTCAAACCATGCAGAGCGTATTACTAATGTTCAGATAAAGGAACACCTGGGTAGCAGTGACCATAACATGATTTCATTTGATGTTAGTTGTAAGCAAAAATCACATACAGGAAAGATAAAAACACTTAATTTCAAGAGAGCAAATTTTCCAAGGATGAGCGCTGCTCTCCAGGACTTAGACTGGGAAGGAATATTGGCATCAATGGGCACAGAACAGAAATGGGAATTCTTCAAAAAGACTGTTTGTGAACTCACTGCAAAGTATATTCCCATGGGCAATAAGTTTAAAAGGCTAAAAATAAAACCTATGTGGCTCACTGCCAAAGTTAAAAAAGCTATAAACTATAAGAAAAGAGCTTTTAAAAAATATAAAAATGAGGGAACACTAGTGTCATTTAAATGTTACAAAGAATATAACATGATATGTAAAAAGGAAATCAAGGATGCAAAAATTCAAAATGAACGACAGATTGCAATAGATAGTAGGACAAACCCCAAAAACTTCTTCAAATATATTAATAGTAAAAAGGTCAAGTCTGAGCATGTAGGCCCTTTACAAAATAATCTAGAGTGGGTGACTGGGGACAAAGAGAAGGCTAATTTATTAAATACTTTCTTCAGTTCTGTGTATACAAAGGAGCATGGGGGAGCTCATGTCCAAAATGGGGGTGGTAGTGACACAGCCCGAAATCCACAATGGCTCAAAAGTGATATGGTCCAGAAATATTTAGATGGAATAAAGGTGGATAAAGCACCTGGACCAGATGGCATACACCCACGGATCCTAAAATAATTGAGCTCTGTAATTTCAAAGCCATTGCATTTAATTTTTAGGGACTCATTAATGACAGGAATAGTACCACTGGATTGGCGCAGGGCCAATGTGGTGCCTATATTTAAAAAGGGAATTAAGTCTTTACCAAGTAACTATAGACCTGTTAGTTTAACTTCTATAGTTGGGAAAATACTGGAGAGATTAATAAAAGACCACATAGATGAGTTCTTGCTGGAAAAAAACTATTTAAGCAACAGACAGCATGGATTCATGAAAGACAGAAGTTGTCAAACAAACCTGATTTCTTTTTATGAAGAGGTAAGTAAGACCTTGGACAAAGGGGTGGCTGTGGACGTGGTATACTTGGATTTTGCAAAAGCGTTCGATACAGTTCCCCACACACGGCTCATGTGTAAGGTAAAGTCTACAGGATTGGAAATATCAGTTTGTAAATGGATAGAAAACTGGCTAAAAGACAGAATTCAGAGAGTAGTGGTTAATGATTCTTACTCTGAATGGTCCAAGGTTATCAGTGGTGTACCCCAAGGTTCAGTGCTGGGACCCTTACTTTTTAATATGTTTATAAATGATATTGGGTCTGAGATCAAAAGTAACATTTCTGTCTTTGCAGATGACACCAAGCTATGCAGTGGAATAACGTCCTTACAGGATGTCGCCAATTTACAAGCCGACCTCAATGCTCTGTCTAATTGGGCGACTATGTGGCAGATGAGGTTTAATGTTGATAAATGTAAAGTTATGCACTTGGGGGCTAATAATATGAATGCATCATACATACTAGGGGGAGTACAACTGGGGGGATCCGTAGTGGAGAAGGATCTGGGGGTTTTGGTAGATCATAAGCTCAATAATGGCATGCAATGCCAAGCTGCGGTTTCCAAAGCGAGCAAAGTCCTTTCTTGTATTAAGAGAGGTATGGTCTCCAGAGAGAGAGATATCATTTTGCCCCTGTTCAAATCATTAGTAAGACCTCATCTGGAATATGCAGTTCAGTTTTGGGCCCCAGTTCTCAAAAAGGATATTGGGGAACTGGAGAAAGTGCAGAGAAGGGCAACCAAACTGATAAGAGGCATGGAGGAGCTCAGCTATGAGGAGAGATTAGAGGAACTGAATTTATTCTCTCTTGAGAAGAGGAGATTAAGGGGGGATATGATCAACATGTACAAATATATAAGGGGTCCATATAGTGAACTTGGTGTTCAGTTATTCACTTTACGGTCAACACAAAGGACAAGGGGGCACTCTTTGCGTCTAGAGGAAAAGAGATTTCACCTCCAAATACGGAAAGGTTTTTTCACAGTAAGAGCTGTGAAAATGTGGAATAGACTCCCTGCAGAGGTGGTTCTGGCCAGCTCAGTAGATTGCTTTAAGAAGGGCCTGGATTCTTTCTTAAATGTACATAATATAACTGGGTACTGACATTTATAGGTAAAGTTGATCCGGGGAATATCCGATTGCCTCTCGGGGGATCAGGAAGGAATTTTTTCCCCTGCTGTAGCAAATTGGATCATGCTCTTCTGGGGTTTTTTGCCTTCCTCTGGATCAACTGTGGGTATAGAATTGGGTATATGGGATTGTACGATATATTCTTATTTTATTTATTTTTTTAAATTTTTTATGGTTGAACTGGATGGACTTGTGTCTTTTTTCAACCTGACTAACTATGTAACTATGTAACTATGTATCAATGCAAAACAAAGTTTTAAAAACTGCAGTTTTTCGGGAGCAGTCATTTTAATGATGCATAAAGTGAAAAAAATAAGTGAAATATTACTTGAAATATCGTACCTGGGGGGTGTCTAAAGTATGCCTGTGAAGTGGCATGTGTTTCCCGTGTTTAGAACTGTCCCTGCACAAAATGACATTTCTAAAGGAAAAAAAGCCATTTAAAACTGCTTGCGGCTTTAATGTAATGTCTGGTCCCGGTAATATGGATGAAAAGCTTTGAGAAAAATGGCATGGCTACCCCACCAGCCCCCCCCCCCCCACCCCAGCCTATTACCAGCCCCTTTGGGTCTTGTATGCATATTAAGGGTGTGACGGTATGCGAGGTGAGATATATGACAGTCGCTATGTTTCACCTCGCATTCGGTCCATTGTAAGGGACGGAACCAGAATCCGGCCCAGGTTTTTCCAGCCTCTGTAGTTGGCTGGGTTCCGGTCCGGATATTCAGGTTCACTGGAATCCATAGGCAGCTGGGCTTTAAAGATCCAGGAAGAGAGCACAGCAATGCTCTGGCCTGAGACTCAGAAGGGAATCTGAGTAAGAGGAGCGCTGGTTATTTTGGACTGAAAGAAAAGGTTTGCTTTACTTCACCTTGTGTTTTGTGGGTGACGGGGACCAGCCCCTCACCATATAGAGAGCGGTTACTGTATAGTTTAGCGCCGGACGGCAAGGATTTGTTTTACTGTTTTGTTTATTTTTGTATGACTATTGCAAACCACTTGTAAATAAAGCTGGCAAAACGCCAGGTTTTAAAGAAACTGCCTGTGGACGCCTGCGGAACCTCACGTATTGCAAACATGAGATATGGCAGCAAAAAATCCCAGTTTCTCCCATCTTTGTCGACCACCTTTTTCAGCATACTTTTCAAAGTTTTATTAAATCTTTCGACCAGACCATCCGTTTGGGGGTGGTAGACGGAGGTACGGAGATGGGAGATTTTGTATAACTTGCAAAGCTCCTTGGTAACCTTGGACAAAAAGGGGGTGCCCTGGTCGGTTAAGATCTCTTTTGGGATCCCCAGTCGACTAAAGACATGGACCAATTCCTTGGCGATAGCCTTCGCAGAGGTATTGCGCAAGGGTATGGCCTCAGGATAGCGAGTCGCATAGTCCAGGATCACCAGAATATGCTGGTGACCGCGGGCAGATTTCACAACCGGCCCCACCAGGTCCATGCCAATCCTCTCAAAGGGGACCTCGATTATTGGCAGAGGAACGAGGGGGCTGCGAAAATGGGGTGACGGTGCCGACATTTGGCACTCGGGGCACGATTCGCAGTACTCCTTGACATCTGCATGCAATCCGGGCCAGAAAAATCTCTGGGCAATTCTCTCCCTGGTTTTTTCAACACCGAGATGCCCCCCCATTACATGACCATGGGCCAAGTCTAGCACCACCCTGCGGAAGGGTTTGGGGACTAGTAGCTGTTGTACCTCGTCCTCTCCATGTTTTATCACTCGATACAATAAATTGTTTTTAATTGCCATGTAAGGGAAAGACACCACCCAATTAGGATCCACCGGTTCCCCATCCAACATCTTAACGTTTTCCTTGGCTCTCATGAGGGTGGCCTCTCGTAATTGCTCGGTACAGAAATCCTCTCTCATGACCTCTAAATCGGGTACCACATCTTGGCTACTCTCAATGTCAGGGTCAGAGGGGTTTTCCTGTTCGTTACCCTCAGGCTGGGAGCTAGCTTCCAGGTCCTCCGGCTCCCCAACCATGACAGGGAAAGGAAGTGGGTCTCCGGCTTCCTTGATCCCACCAACAGCATCCCCTTCCCTTTGGCAAAAAGGGTCGGGTGAGAGTTCCCGTGCTTCCCCAGCAGGGGGAGCTCCTTCTACCAGCCTCCCTTTGCTCTCCCATAAATTCCAGAAATGGGGAAAATCTCTTCCCACTAAAGCTTCATGAAGCAGTGAAGGTACCACCCCCACTGAATGTGTTATACTGCCCCTGGAGGTCTCAACCTCAACCACCGCTGTCTGGTAGTCTCGAGTGTCCCCATGGATGCAAATTACCCCAATAGTACTGGGGTGTCGTTTTGTGGGGTTCACACAATCACTCCTGACTAGGGTCACCACACTACCAGAGTCTAGCAGGGCTGTCAGTGGCTTTCCATCCACAGAAATAACACACATTTGTTTTTCAATGCGACTCTGACATGATGCAGTACATGCGACCTGTGCAAACAAAGACAAGCGTATTTTCATATAAGCATAATCGCATTGCATAGGTTCATCATTTAAAGGACAGTTCGCAGCAATATGCCCTAATGCATGGCAACGAAAACATCTTATATGCTCAACCCCCAGTCCTCTCAACGGTTCCAAAGACCTTCCTGGCTTCTTTGGCCAGTCTCCAGGTCTAGGAAGCACAGTCTCATGAGTTTGAACAACAGTCTTATCAAATCTCCCCAAGCTCTTGGACCCCGGAACAGTCTTACCCGAACCGTCGGGAGATCTTGCACCCCTAGACACACCGAAGTGGGGCGTAGTTGGATTCACCAAGTCCTCAGTAGCACTGTACCTCTCCACTAGGTTGACCAGTTGGGCTGTAGTTTTGGGGTCGACCCACTTCCTCAGAGCAGCCGGAAGCGCACGCAGATACCGGTCCATTACCACACGCTCTACGATCTGCGGGCCTGTCAAGGTCTCTGGCTGCAACCACTTCTTGGTGAGGTGGACCAGGTCAAACATTTGCGAACGGGGTGGCTTGTTGCTGGAGAATGACCACTGATGCACCCGCTGGGCCCGGATTGCCATGGTGACACCCAAGTGTGCGAGTATCTCTGTCTTTAGAGTCTCATAGTCCTGGGCCTTATTGGGTTCTAGGTCAAAATAGGCCTTTTGGGGTTCTCCTGTTAAAAATGGGGACAACAGACCCGCCCACTGTTCTTTTGGCCATCCTTCGCGGACAGCAACTCTCTCAAAAATCGCCAGGTATGCCTCGATATCATCAGCAGATGTCATTTTCTGTAAGTGGTAGGATGCACGTATCATCTTGGCTTCCAATGGCACATGAGGTGCGGACCCCTTTTTCAGTTCCATCAGAGCCTCTGCAAACTGACGGTTCATCTCCTGCTGGGCCGCCTGTTGTGCTGCAGCGGCCTCTGCGACTTGGTGGTTCATCTCCTGCTGGGCTGCTTGTTGTGCTGCAGTGGCCTCCTGTTGTGCTGCCTGTTGTGCTGCGACTTGGTGGTTGGTTTCCCGCTGAGCTGCATTGGCCTGTAGCAGGGCCTTTAACATTTCCTCCATCTTCAGAAAATGCCCGCATTCTCCACCACGTGTGGGAGATTAGCTCGTGGGGATCACCTTTTCACAGAATGAAGGTCAGCGTACAGGCAGTTTCTTTAAAACCTGGTGTTTTGCCAGCTTTATTTACAAGTGGTTTGCAATAGTCATACAAAAATAAACAAAACAGTAAAACAAATCCTTGCCGTCCGGCGCTAAACTATACAGTAACCGCTCTCTATATGGTGAGGGGCTGGTCCCCGTCACCCACAAAACACAAGGTGAAGTAAAGCAAACCTTTTCTTTCGGTCCAAAATAACCAGCGCTCCTCTTACTCAGATTCCCTTCTGAGTCTCAGGCCAGAGCATTGCTGTGCTCTCTTCCTGGATCTTTAAAGCCCAACTGCCTATGGATTCCAGTGAACCTGAATATCCGGACCGGAACCCAGCCAACTACAGAGGCTGGAAAAACCTGGGCCGGATTCTGGTTCAGTCCCTTACAATGGACCGAATGCGAGGTGAAACATAGCGACTGTCATATATCTCACCTCGCATACCGTCACAAGGGGAACCCCGCACACAAAATAAAAAAAAGGCCCTATATACTCTGAACAGCAGTATACAGGCGGTGCAAACAAGACAGGGACTGTAGGTTTGTTCTTAAGTAGAATCTGTTTGTAATTTTGAACACGTACATTGTTTAAGTGTAGCTCCAGCCCAAAAATCTATTTTTAAGCTTTTTGGAAAACATAGTGAAGGGTTATCACCCCTGTAACATTTGTTTTGCTGTCTGTGCCCCTTGTTCAGAACATTTCACCTCACTTTCCGTCCCAATGACAAAAGTTTTTGAAAAGTGGGGTTTTATTGAAACAAGGATTGGTGATAAAGCATCAGTAGAGAGGAGACACCTTTTTCCCATATTAACTTTTACAGGAGAGAATTTCCCTTCCTAGGGGTAGATTTCCTCTCACTTCCTGTTGTCTCCTTCCGTTTGCAAGTAGGAGTCGTTTGTAAGTTGGATGTTTGAAAGTAGGGGCCTGCCGTATATACTCTGCTGAAATTTGCCCCTTACATGTTGGTGTTGCCACAACACTGTGAGCCCTCACAGTTATTCTTGGTGGGCGCTGGAACGCCCTGCTGTGAACTATTACAGTATATCAGGAATTGTATTTACATGCCATTGTTGAACAGTGGTAGGAAAAATTGGGCCTTTGGTGGTGGTGCTGGTGCCACAACACTGTAAGCCCTCACAGTTACTCTTGGTGGGCGCATGAATGGGCCCTGCTCTGAATTATTAGATCAAGAATTGTAATGACATGCCCCTGTTAGCAGAAAAATTGGGCCTTAGGCATTGGTGCCACAACACTGCAACCCCTCACAGATACTGAACTTGGAGCACAGCAATGAGCCCTGTTGCAAAGTATTGCATCAAAAATTGTAATTACACGCCCCTGTTAAACAGGTGCAGAAAAATTGGGCCTTAGGCACTGGTGCCACAACACTGCAACCCCTCACAGATACTGAACTTGGAGCACAGCAATGAGCCCTGTTGCAAAGTATTGCATCAAAAATTGTAATTACATGCCCCTGTTAAACAGGGGCAGAAAAATTGGGCCTTAGGCACTGGTGCTGGTGCCACGACACTGCAACCTCTCCCAGATACTCTAGTTGGAGTGCAGGAATGAGCCCTGCTGCAAAGCATTGCATCAAAAATTGTAATTACATGCCACTGTTAAACAGGGGCTGAAAAATTGGGCCTTAGCCACTGGTGGCGGCACCCAGAAACAAAAAAGTTCCTCCAAGCTATCATCAAGAATCGGATCATTGAGGAGGAGGAGGATAGTCAGTCAACATAACAGGACAGTCACTCTGCATCAGCATCAGTCTTGAAGGGATCTGACATTTAAAAATAAATTATTCTGTTATATAAGCTTCAGGTGCTTGGTAGCTGGTGGTGATCCAAGACTGGTTCATCTTTATGAAGGTCAGTCGATCAACCGAGTCGGTGGACAGGTGTACCCTGTGATCCGTGACAAAGCCTCCAGCAGCACTGAATGTGCGTTCTGAAAGAACGCTGGATGCAGGACAGGCCAGTAGCTCAATTGCATACTGTGCAAGCTCTGGCCAGTGATCCATCCTCAACACCCAGTAAGCCAGAGGATTTTCGGTGGGAAAGGTTTCCAAGTCTGACCTTGCCCCTAGGTATTCCTGCACCATGTATATCAGACGCTGGCGATGGTTGCTGGAACCGATCATACCTTGGGGCTGCAGACTAAAAAATTGTCTGAACGCATCGGTCAGACGGCCACCTTCTCCACCGCTCCTTCTGCTACTGACCGAAGCCTCAGCAACTCGTTGTCCAGGACCAGGAGTTTGTTACCTCCTAGTCTCTGGGAGCGCGTTGCACAGACCTTTCTGCAAGGCCTCCCGGAGATGTCTCATCCTCTGCTTCCTCTGCGATGGCAAGATAAGGTCCGCAACCTTACCCTTGTACCGTGGATCAAGGAGAGTGGCCAGCCAGTAATGGTCCCTCTCCTTGATCCGAAGAATACGAGTATCCTTCCGCAGACTTTGCAGGAACAGGGAGGCCATGCAGCGTAGGTTAGCTGAGGCATTCGGTCCAGAGTCCTCTGGGTCACTAAGGACAACATGATCCGCAGCCACCTCCTCCCAGCCACGCACAAGTCCACGGGTTTGTTGGGACTGTAAATCATCCCTAAAAGACTGCTGCTGTTGATGCTGAGTGCCATGCTCCACCTCCATGCTGACACAATCCTCCTCCTCCTCCTCGTCCTCTTCCTGTGTGATGGGTGGGATAGAAGGAACACCGTCTGGGTAAAGGGGGCCTTGAGAGGCAAGGAAGTCCTCCTCTTCCTGCCTCTGTTCTGCCTCAAGTGCCCTGTCCATTATTCCACACAGCGTATGCTCCAACAGGTGGACAAGAGGTACAGTGTCACTGATGCATGCACTGTCACTGCTCACCATCCTCGTGGCCTCCTCAAATGGTGCCAGGACAGTGCATGCATCCCTGGCGTGGTGAAAAAAACCCGAGCTCCCCTGACCCTGTCCTGGTGCCGTAGTCACACAGGTACTCATTCATGGCCCTCTGCTGTGTGTGCAGCCGCTGCAGCATGGCCAACGTTGAGTCCCACCTGGTGGGCATGTCACATATAAGGCGGTTCTTGGGCAGGATCAACTCCTTTTGCAGCTCAGCCAGCCGAGCACTGGCATTATATGATCTGCGGAAATGCACACAGACTTTCCTGGCCTGCCTCAGGACATCCTGTAAGCCCGGGTACCTGCCCAAGAACCGCTGCACCACCAGGTTAAGGACGTGAGCCACACAGGACATATGGGTCAGTTGTCCCTGTCGGAGGGTGGAGAGGAGGTTGGTGCCATTGTCGCAAACCACCATTCCTGGCTTAAACTGGCATGGCGTCAACCACCTCTCGGCCTGCCCCTGCAGAGCAGACAGAACCTCTGCCCCAGTGTGGCTCCTGTCCCCCAAACACACCAGCGCAAGCACGGCATGGCATCTTTTTGCCTGCGTATTTGCGTAGCCCCTTGAACGCCTACGGAGCACCGCTGGTTCCGAGGACAAAGCACAGGAAGAGGCCATGGAGGAAGAAGAAGAGGAGGGGGTGGAGGAGAGAGGTGTGTCACAACCAGTAGTAGCATTTTGGAGGCGTGGCGGCGGAACAACCTCCAACACTACTGCACCTTGTCCTGCATCCTTCCCAGCTGCCAAAAAGTGACCCAATGGGCCGTGAGAGAAAGGTAACGTCCCTGTCCATGCCTGCTGGACCATGAGTCAGCGGTAATATGCACCTTACCACTGACCGCCCTGTCCAGCGAGGCATGGACATTGCCTTCCACATGCCAGTAGAGAGCCGGAATCGCCTTCCGTGAGAAAAAGTGGCGTTTGGGAACCTGCCACTGAGGAACCGCACATTGCACAAACTCACGAAAGGGGGCCGAGTCTACCAACTGAAAAGGCAGCAGTTGAATTGCTAGCAATTTAGCCAAGCTAGCATTCAACCGCTGGGCATGTGGATGGCTGGGAGTGAACTTCTTTAGACGGTCCAGCAGCTGGGGCAGGGAAATTTGCCTGCTAGAATCGGACTTCTGTGTACTGCTAGCAGAGTGCCCGCAAGTACTTGGCTGTGACACACCTAATTCTACACCTTCATTCCTCTCAGAGCAGGTTTCAGAGAGAACTGAAGGTACAGTGGGGTTGGAGATCCCAGCTGATGAGGAGCAAGGAGAGGTCCGCTTTGTTCTTTGGTGTGGGTCTTTAAGATACGCTTGCCAACAAGCTGCATGGCAGGTCAACATATGTCTGGTCAAGCATGTGGTGCCCAAGCGGCTGATGTTTTGGCCACGCGAGATACGCTTCAGACATATGTTGCAAACAGCAGCGGTGCGATCTGATGCACTTGACTCAAAAAAGGCCCACACCAAAGAACTTTTGGAATAACGGGCAGAGGCAGCGCCCTGCACAGGCGGAGCTCTGAGGTGTGATTCAGTCGGTGTGCTGCCCCCCGAGGGCACCCTGCTTCGTTGGAGATGTGCCTCCTCCTCCTCCTCCTCTCTCCTATCAGGCACCCACGTGGAGTCAGTGACCTCATCACCCCCTCCCTCCTCATCACTGGAGCCAATCTGGCAGTATGCTGCAGCTGCTGGAACATGACTGCCAGATTGCTGTCCTTCTTGAGCATCCCCTCTCTCTGCTCTCACGCTACTGCCTTCCTCTAGCTGGGTATCATCATTAGACCCTTCAAAACGCTGGGCAGCCTCCTGGAGCATGTACCCAACACTGTGCTCAAACAGTTCGGGGGACTCCTCAGGAGGACATGGTGGGTCTAGGGAAGGAGTGACTGATGATGACATTGATACGAGGGAAAGGACGCTTTGGCAGCTGCTTTGCCAGTACCCTGAGCCTGGGTGAGAGAGGATGAGGAGGATGAGGAGGGCTTGGTCATCCACTCTACCAAGTCTTCGGCATGATGCGGCTCAACACGTCCAGCTGCCGAAAATAAGGACAAGCGTGTCCCATGGCCACGTGCTGATGACGATGCGTCCACGACCAGCACTGTTGTCTCTAGACACAGAGCCTGCTTGCCCTCTTTTATTGGCTCCTGACTGTCTGCCTCTCCTTGTTTGCCTTCCAGACATTCTAATGGCCTGCAGGGAGATGGGAAAACCAGCAATAAGGGGTAGCTTCAGGTGTATACTGTGCAGGAGGCACACTACGCCCGCTGTAAGTGCTGCAGATGCCTGCCTGTGTTACACAACAGGAAAACACAGCAATAAGGGCTAGCTTCAGGTGTATATTTTGCAGGAAGCACACTACGCCCGCTGTAAGTGCTGCAGATGCCTGTTAGTGTAACACAAAAGAAAAAAAAAACACGAGCAATAAGGGCTAGCTTCAGGTGTATAATGTGCAGGAGGCACACTACGCCCGCTGTAAGTGCTGCAGATGCCTGCCTGTGTTACGTAACAGGAAAACACAGCAATAAGGGCTAGCTTCAGGTGTATATTTTGCGGGAAGCACACTATGCCCGCTGTAAGTGCTGCAGATGCCTGTTAGTGTAACACAAAAGAAAAAACCACGAGCAATAAGGGTTAGCTTCAGGTGTATACTGTGCAGGAGGCACACTACGCCCACTGTAAGTGCTGCAGATGCCTGCCTGTGTTACACAACAGGAAAACACAGCAATAAGGGCTAGCTTCAGGTGTATAATGTGCAGGAGGCACACTATGCCCACTGTAAGTGCTGCAGATGCCTGCCTGTGTTACACAACAGTAAAACACAGCAATAAGGGCAAGCTTCAGGTGTATAATGTGCAGGAGGCACACTACGCCCGCAGTAAGTGCTACAGATGCCTGCCTGTGTTACACAACAGGAAAACACAGCAATAAGGGCTAGCTTCAGGTGTATAATGTGCAGGAGGCACACTACGCCCGCTGTAAGTGCTGCAGATGCCTGCCTATGTTACACAACAGGAAAACACAGCAATAAGGGCTAGCTTCAGGTGTATATTTTGCAGGAAGCACACTATGCCCGCTGTAAGTGCTGCAGATGCCTGTTAGTGTAACACAAAAGAAAAAAAAACACAAGCAATAAGGGCTAGCTTCAGGTGTATAATGTGCAGGAGGCACACTACGCCCGCTGTAAGTGCTGCAGATGCCTGCCTGTGTTACACAACAGGAAAACACAGCAATAAGGGCTAGCTTCAGGTGTATATTTTGCAGGAAGCACACTACGCCCACTGTAAGTGCTGCAGATGCCTGTTAGTGTAACACAAAAGAAAAAAACCCACAAGCAATAAGGGCTAGCTTCAGGTGTATACTGTGCAGGAGGCACACTACGCCCACTGTAAGTGCTGCAGATGCCTGCCTGTGTTACACAACAGGAAAACACAGCAATAAGGGCTAGCTTCAGGTGTATAATGTGCAGGAGGCACACTACGCCCACTGTAAGTGCTGCAGATGCCTGCCTGTGTTACACAACAGTAAAACACAGCAATAAGGGCAAGCTTCAGGTGTATAATGTGCAGGAGGCACACTACGCCCACTGTAAGTGCTACAGATGCCTGCCTGTGTTACACAACAGGAAAACACAGCAATAAGGGCTAGCTTCAGGTGTATAATGTGCAGGAGGCACACTACGCCCGCTGTAAGTGCTGCAGATGCCTGCCTGTGTTACACAACAGGAAAACACAGCAATAAGGGCTAACTTCAGGTGTATATTTGCAGGAGGCACCCTACGCCCGCAGTAAGTGCTGCAGATGCCTGCCTGTGTTACACAACAGGAAAACACAGCAATAAGGGCTAGCTTCAGGTGTATAATGTTTAGGAGGCACACTACGCCCGCTGTAAGTGCTGCAGATGCCTGCCTGTGTTACACAACAGGAAAACACAGCAATAAGGGCTAACTTCAGGTGTATATTTGCAGGAAGCACACTATGCCCGCTGTAAGTGCTGCAGATGCCTGTTAGTGTAACACAAAAGAAAAAAAACACGAGCAATAAGGGCTAGCTTCAGGTGTATAATGTGCAGGAGGCACACTACGCCCGCTGTAAGTGCTGCAGATGCCTGCCTGTGTTACACAACAGGAAAACACAGCAATAAGGGCTAGCTTCAGGTGTATATTTTGCAGGAAGCACACTACGCCTGCTGTAAGTGCTGCAGATGCCTGTTAGTGTAACACAAAAGAAAAAAAACACGAGCAATAAGGGCTAGCTTCAGGTGTATACTGTGCAGGAGGCACATTACGCCCGCTGTAAGTGCTGCAGATGCCTACCTGTGTTACACAACAGGAAAACACAGCAATAAGGGCTAGCTTCAGGTGTATATTTTGCAGGAAGCACACTACGCCCGCTGTAAGTGCTGCAGATGCCTGTTAGTGTAACACAAAAGAAAAAAAACACAAGTAATAAGGGCTAGCTTCAGGTGTATAATGTGCAGGAAGCACACTATGCCCGCTGTAAGTGCTGCAGATGCCTGTTAGTGTAACACAAAAGAAAAAAACCATGAGCAATAAGGGCTAGCTTCAGGTGTATAATGTGCAGGAGGCACACTACGCCCGCTGTAAGTGCTGCAGATGCCTGCCTGTGTTACACAACAGGAAAACACAGCAATAAGGGCTAGCTTCAGGTGTATCTTTTGCAGGAAGCACACTACGCCCACTGTAAGTGCTGCAGATGCCTGTTAGTGTAACACAAAAGAAAAAAAAACACGAGCAATAAGGGCTAGCTTCAGGTGTATACTGTGCAGGAGGCACATTACGCCCACTGTAAGTGCTGCAGATGCCTGCCTGTGTTACACAACAGGAAAACACAGCAATAAGGGCTAGCTTCAGGTGTATATTTTGCAGGAAGCACACTACGCCCGCTGTAAGTGCTGCAGATGCCTGTTAGTGTAACACAAAAGAAAAAAACCACGAGTAATAAGGGCTAGCTTCAGGTGTATAATGTGCAGGAAGCACACTATACCCGCTGTAAGTGCTGCAGATGCCTGTTAGTGTAACACAAGAGAAAAAAACCACGAGCAATAAGGGCTAGCTTCAGGTGTATACTGTGCAGGAGGCACACTACGCCCACTGTAAGTGCTGCAGATGCCTGCCTGTGTTACACAACAGGAAAACACAGCAATAAGGGCTAGCTTCAGGTGTATAATGTGCAGGAGGCACACTACGCCCACTGTAAGTGCTGCAGATGCCTGCCTGTGTTACACAACAGGAAAACACAGCAATAAGGGCTAGCTTCAGGTGTATATTTTGCAGGAAGCACACTATGCCCGCTGTAAGTGCTGCAGATGCCTGTTAGTGTAACACAAAAGAAAAAAACCACAAGCAATAAGGGCTAGCTTCAGGTGTATAATGTGCAGGAGGCACACTACGCCCGCTGTAAGTGCTGCAGATGCCTGCCTGTGTTACACAACAGGAAAACACAGCAATAAGAGCTAGCTTCAGGTGTATATTTTGCAGGAAGCACACTACGCCCACTGTAAGTGCTGCAGATGCCTGTTAGTGTAACACAAAGGAAAAAAACCACAAGCAATAAGGGCTAGCTTCAGGTGTATACTGTGCAGGAGGCACACTACGCCCACTCTAAGGGCTGCAGATGCCTGCCTGTGTTACACAACAGGAAAACACAGCAATAAGGGCTAGCTTTAGGTGTATAATGTGCAGGAGGCACACTACGCCCACTGTAAGTGCTGCAGATGCCTGCCTGTGTTACACAACAGGAAAACACAGCAATAAGGGCCAGCTTCAGGTGTATAATGTGCAGGAGGCACACTACGCCCGCAATCAGTGCTGCAGATGCCTGCCTGTGTTACACAACAGGAAAACACAGCAATAAGGGCTAGTGTCAGGGAAATAGCCGAAGAAGGACTGGCAATTCTGCCCAAGACAATCATGGCTGCCATGGTGCACAGCATGACTAAGGTGGGCGGTACTTCCTCCTTGTAACCTGAACAGATCACATGACTAACTTCCTGGTCTATTTAAGCCTGCTGCTGGAGCTGCTCATTGCTGGATTATCTCTTCAGTCTCCGGTGTACCTTGACCTTGTCTCCTGATCCGTGCTTATCCGTTGTGACCCGGCTTGCCTTAACCTCGCTTCCTGTTCTCCTGTGTTTGACCCTCGGCCTGCTTCTGGACTCTGCTTCTGCTTCCTGACCACCAGGCTTGACCCTCGGCTCGTACCTGGACCCTGCACGTGTATGACCCCGGCTCGCCCCTGTATATGCTCTGGACTGATCTCCTGTGTTTGACCCCCGGCCTGGCTTCCGATATCTCCGTTCATCTGAATATAACAAGCTCAGTTCTGCCTGCCTCCGCCATCCCTCAGTGGCTGAGCTCATCAGACTGCAAGCAAGCACCTGGCCAACCGTGCTTCTGTGGGCACCGCGCTCCCTGTTCCCAACTCCAGGGGCGCGCTGCACTCAGCCGCAAGGGGAGCCCTCTTAGCATCTCGATCTCCATACTCGTTCCTGACAGTATAATCCAGCCATGTCAGAGATCGACAGAGGCGCTTCCCCTATAGAGGCTATGTGCCAGCAGATCACCGCACTTACCCAAACAGTGCAAAGACTACAAGACGCCCATGAGCAATTAGAGGGTCACCTGCATCACTTGTCTTCCAATCCTATATCTCCTGATCCAAGACCTACCTCCAGTTGTACTCCCTCTGCTGCAATGTCTCAGGAGGTTCCTCTCACCGTGCCGATCCCGCTTCCTGAACCACGTGTGCCGACCCCTGAACGGTTCTCGGGGGACCGAAGAAAGTTTAGGACTTTTAAAAATTCCTGCCTACTATACCTGGCTCTTCAACCAAGAACTTTCTCCTTGGAGAATATTAAAGTTGGTTTCATTATCTCCTTACTCTTGGACGACCCCCAGGTGTGGGCCCACGGGCTACTGGAACAGAAGAGCCCCATTACTGACTCTGTTGACACTTTCTTCACAGCTATGGCCCAGTTGTACGATGATCCCCATCGTATGACTACGGCCGAGAATGCCCTGCACACCCTGCAGCAGGGGCAACTTCCCGCAGAGGATTACACTGTGGACTTCCGCACATGGGCCGCAGACACATGTTGGAATTAAGCTGCCCTGAAGTACCAATATCGTCTGGGCCTATCGGAGTCCCTCAATGACGAGCTGGCCAGGGTAGCAATCCCGGATACCTTGGAGGGCCTCATCCAGTTAGCCATACAACTGGACAGACGCCTACGTGAACGTCTATTCGAGAAGTCTCAGACTCTCCAATCAGCTCAAAGACTGCCAGAATCCTCTTTTTCTCTCGCCTCCAATCCACCCATACCTGAAGTCAAGCCCAGACAGATGGGCCTGTTTCGGCCTGCTCTATCACCTGAGGAAAGACTCTACCGTCGAAAGGCGAACCTTTGCTTTTACTGTGGAGACAATGGCCATGGATCCCCAGAAAGTAAAAGCGATCCTGGAGTGGCCTGTCCCCTCCGACAAGAAGGGTGTTCAAAGGTTTATTGGCTTTTCAAACTTTTACAGACGATTTATTAAGAACTTTTCAGCCATTATATCACCCATTACCCAACTAACCCGTTTGCATTCCAGATTCCAGTGGTCCCCGGAGGCTCAGGCAGCTTTCGACAGACTTAAAATAGTGTTTGTTTCAGCGCCAGTTCTTCAGCATCCTGACCCTGCATTGCCCTACATTTTGGAAGTCGATGCCTCCGAAGTGGCCACAGGAGCTATCCTTTCTCAACGACAGGGCCCCAAATCATTGTTACATCCTGTAGCCTTTTCCTCTCGAAAAATGACACAACCGGAAAGAAATTACGACGTCGGAGATCGGGAGCTTTTGGCCATCAAAACAGCCCTGGAAGAGTGGAGATATTTACTTGAAGGTGCAGCACATCCCATTATGATCTTTACCGATCATAAAAATTTAGAATATCTGAGGACTGCAAAACGTTTGAGACCGCGTCAAGCTCGGTGGGCGTTATTCTTTTCGAGATTCAATTTTCACATCTCGTTTCGTCCCGGGTCTAAAAATGGAAAGGCGGATGCTCTGTCTCGGATGTTCCCAGACACCCCTGAAGAAACCACTCCCGGTACAATCCTGTCCACACAAAATTTCCTTCTGATTCAGCCAGACCTAAAAGCATCCATTGTACAAGCCTCTCTTCACTGCCCAGAGTCGGAAATTTCTACCTTAAGGAGTCACGAGGGATTTCTGTGGCATCAGGACAAAATCTTTGTCCCCCAGGAAGTCAGACTGCAGGCCTTGAAAAGATTTCATGATCACCAGCTGGCCGGGCATTTCGGAATCCGGAAGACGATCGACCTTGTCCAACGTTACCTATGGTGGCCTTCCCTAAGATCAGACTGTAAAAAATATGTTGAGTCCTGTTTGGTTTGCCAGCGTAACAAGGGTCCCAAGACCAGGTCTTGGGGTCTATTAAGACCCTTACCAGTTCCGGAGCAGCCTTGGAAAAACATCTCTATGGACTTCATAGTCGATCTCCCTCCATCAGAGAACTTTACAACAATCTTGGTAGTAGTGGACCGACTATCAAAGATGGCCCACTTCCTGCCCATGCTTGGCACCCCCTCCGCCATGGACACTGCAAAAGTTTTCATTAAGGAGATAGTCAGACTTCATGGGTTACCCGACAATATAGTCTCCGATAGAGGGGTTCAATTCACCTCTGGTTTCTGGAAGAATCTTTGTAAGATCTTGTCAATTGACTTATGTCTTTCTTCTGCTTACCACCCTCAAAGTAATGGCCAAACAGAAAGAACGAACCAGACCTTAGAGCAATACCTGCGGTGCTTCTGCTCTTTCTCCCAAGATGACTGGGTCTCCTTGCTACCTTGTGCGGAATTTTCATACAATAATACCATACACACGGCCACCAATCAGTCGCCCTTTTGGGCAAACTATGGCTTTCACCCATCCTTTCTTCCCAACACCATTCCTGAATCTCCGGTACCAGCCGTTCAGGATAGGATAAACTTCTTCCAAACCAATTACCGAATCCTTCAGGAGACCATGCGAAAGGCTCAGGAAGACTTCAAGAAACAACATGACAGGAGAAAGAGAGGGAATCCCATCTACAAGGTGGGTGACAAGGTATGGCTGTCCTCTATTAACCTCAGACTTTCTTGCCCTTCCAGGAAGCTTGGTCCAAGGTTTGTGGGTCCATTCGAGATCAAGAAGGAAGTGAACCCTGTGGCTTTTGAACTCGCTTTACCGGCCTCCTACAAGATCCATCCGGTGTTCCACGTCTCCCTTCTGAAACCAGCTGTGCCAAGTCCATTTCCAGGAAGAGAGGAGTTGCCACCTCCACCAGTTATCATAGGTAACGATACCAAATATGAAGTTGAAGCCATCCTAGATTGCCGGAAAAGAGGTAGGCAGACTCAATTTCTTGTTAAATGGAAGGGGTATTCTTCAGAGGAAAATTCTTGGGAACCAATGGATAATTTACATGCTCCAAGACTTTTGCAAAATTTCTGCAACAGGTACCCAGAAAGATGGTCTAGGTTGGGCATCCAGAGGCTGCCCCTCGGGGGGGGGGGCACTGTCAGGGAAATAGCCGAAGAAGGACTGGCAATTCTGCCCAAGACAATCATGGCTGCCATGGTGCACAGCATGATTAAGGTGGGCGGTACTTCCTCCTTGTAACCTGAACAGATCACATGACTAACTTCCTGGTCTATTTAAGCCTGCTGCTGGAGCTGCTCATTGCTGGATTATCTTTTCAGTCTCCGGTGTACCTTGACCTTGTCTCCTGATCCGTGCTTATCCGTTGTGACCCGGTTTGCCTTAACCTCGCTTCCTGTTCTCCTGTGTTTGACCCTCGGCCTGCTTCTGGACTCTGCTTCTGCTTCCTGACCACCCGGCTTGACCCTCGGCTCGTACCTGGACCCTGCACGTGTATGACCCCGGCTCGCCCCTGTATATGCTCTGGACTGATCTCCTGTGTTTGACCCCCGGCCTGGCTTCCGATATCTCCGTTCATCTGAATATAACAAGCTCAGTTCTGCCTGCCTCCGCCATCCCTCAGTGGCTGAGCTCATCAGACTGCAAGCAAGCACCTGGCCAACCGTGCTTCTGTGGGCACCGCGCTCCCTGTTCCCAACTCCAGGGGCGCGCTGCACTCAGCCGCAAGGGGAGCCCTCTTAGCATCTCGATCTCCATACTCGTTCCTGACAGCTAGCTTCAGGTGTATAATGTTTAGGAGGCACACTACGCCCGCTGTAAGTGCTGCAGATGCCTGCCTGTGTTACACAACAGGAAAACTCAGCAATAAGGGCTAACTTCAGGTGTATATTTTGCAGGAAGCACACTATGCCCGCTGTAAGTGCTGCAGATGCCTGTTAGTGTAACACAAAAGAAACAAAACACGAGCAATAAGGGCTAGCTTCAGGTGTATAATGTGCAGGAGGCACACTACGCCCGCTGTAAGTGCTGCAGATGCCTGCCTGTGTTACACAACAGGAAAACACAGCAATAAGGGCTAGCTTCAGGTGTATATTTTGCAGGAAGCACACTACGCCCGCTGTAAGTGCTGCAGATGCCTGTTAGTGTAACACAAAAGAAAAAAAACACGAGCAATAAGGGCTAGCTTCAGGTGTATACTGTGCAGGAGGCACATTACGCCCACTGTAAGTGCTGCAGATGCCTGCCTGTGTTACACAACAGGAAAACACAGCAATAAGGGCTAGCTTCAGGTGTATATTTTGCAGGAAGCACACTACGCCCGCTGTAAGTGCTGCAGATGCCTGTTAGTGTAGCACAAAAGAAAAAACCACGAGTAATAAGGGCTAGCTTCAGGTGTATAATGTGCAGGAAGCACACTATGCCCGCTGTAAGTGCTGCAGATGCCTGTTAGTGTAACACAAAAGAAAAAACCATGAGCAATAAGGGCTAGCTTCAGGTGTATAATGTGCAGGAGGCACACTACGCCCGCTGTAAGTGCTGCAGATGCCTGCCTGTGTTACACAACAGAAAACACAGAAATAAGGGCTAGCTTCAGGTGTATACTGTGCAGGAGGCTTAGCAAAGAATATCACTGACACTTTCCCTGCCTATCCTTCTCTCTCCCTGCACACAAGGTTTAGCAAAGAATATCACTGAAACTGTCCCTGCCTATCCTTCTCTCTCCCTGCACACAAGGTTTAGCAAAGAATATCCCTGACACTGTCCCTGCCTATCTTTCTCTCTCCCTGCACACAAATGAACAAATAGCACTGACACTGTCCCTGCCTATCCTTCTCTCTCCCTGAACCGGAACACACTACACAAGGCCGCCGCGCTGGCGGCCTTTTATAGTGTGGGGTGTGTGCTAAATCCCCCTGAGCTATAATTGGCCACAGGCATCCTAGGAACAAAGCATTGGACAAAGCACTAGGAACAAAAGGGATGTGAAATGATTTCATACAGTAATGTAATCTGTAATGTAATCTGTAAGATTACAGAGTACTGTATGTGTTATAAAGTTTGGAATTTTTTCATTTTCTGCTGGGCTCCGCCCCCATGCATCGCAACACTCGCAGGGAATGGAGCCCGGCACACAGAGGCATCAGGGTTACCACTAATACTGAAATAGTACTAGTACTGAAATCTAACCCCGAGCCACATTTGGGAATACCGCCAGGAAGGTTAATCCCCAAATATAGAAAGGTTTTGTCACAGTAAGCACTGTAAAAATGTGGAATAGACTAAGAGCTGGTTCTGTCCAGCTCAGTAGATTGCTTTAAAAAAAGGCCTGGGTTCTTTCCTAAATGTACATAATATAACTGGATACTAACATTTATTGGTAAAGTTGATTTAGGGAATATGCGATTGCCTCTCGAGGGATCAGGAAGAAATTCTTTCCCCTGCTGGAGCAAATTGGATCATGTTTGCTGGGGTTTATTGTCTTCCTCTGGATCAACTGTGGGTATACAATTGTGTATATGGGATTGTATGATTTTTTTCCCCTTTTATTGGTTGAACTGGATGGACTTGTGTCTTTTTTCAACCAGAATATGTAACTGTGATATGTATCAACAGCTGGGTATGCTTGGGAGTATTTTTCATTGGCTCATTTAGAAGGGCACCCTGAACGTTCTTAGGAATATTGATCAAGGTCTATCAGGTTATGGACTTGTGTCCAGAAATGCCTGACCTTTGGGTACTCTGATCACACGTGTAATACTGTTCCCACCTGGCCACATCTGCAAAAGCACAAAAAAGATGTTCCAGGATACATTTTTAATAATCGTTCAGGGACTAGGCACCACCTAGAGTAAACTTTATATCCACCTTCGAGCAAGGCTGTATTCATGATCCCTTTATATATGTGGGAAGTCTGGTCCTTCCAGTCCTTGTAGTCTAAACAACTCTGAAGTGGGCCTCTCCAGATATTGAACAAACTAAGAAGAGGGACGTATGCCCCTTCGATCCAAAAGGTGTCCTATGTGGTATAGTCCTTTGTTGTGCCACGTAAGGGGCATTTTTCAACTGACCTCTGATGAATTTATTTTAGCAGGGTTTCCCTGAGACCTGAAAATTATTTTAAGGGTTAAAGGTTGGCAAAGGCTGTTCTAGGGATGTTCAGCTTACCTTTCTCTTCTATATTGGAGCAAATTAAAATATGCTTTATTATTATTATTATTATTATTATTATTTTGCCTTCCTCTGGATCAACTATATATACATACACTGTATATGTGGGCAGATTTTGGCAGGGTGAATCACACTTTAGTTTATGAGTTGGAATTCCAGGATGCAGAAAGACCCATCAGAGAGATGCAGAAAGACCCACCAGAGAGATCTTCCCTTAAAAACTGCATGCCATGGTGGATTTCGCTAGTTAAAGGAGAAGTATGGGATGGGTTAAATAACTAGTACATATCACATTAGCCACATATCAGCTAATCTTTTTTTCCTACCTCTTTTAGTTTTTACAGCATGTGCACATGAACTTTCCTTTAGCTGGCAAAAACGGTCCACTTTCAGTTTGAAAAGTTCTCAGGGGGTGTGAACATCTGCACCAACACACCAACACACCCCCTGCCTCTGTCCCCCCTCCCCTAAGAGACGTGTCTGTGCTGATAGATAGGGAGGGGGAGGAGGGAGGAGGGGGAGGGGGGAGGGGGGAGGGGTGCAGCTACGCTCTAAAGTCTCAGAAACAAGCAAAGGAAGGAGAGCCGACATCAATCAAGCAAAATGACAGGAAAGGGGGTGGATCCAGACTTTAGTCACACCATTGTCTACATGATGCTGTAAGAAAGACTGTAGAACCTCCCACAGGTATTTATCTTGATTTTAACAGAATTTGGCCCTTCTGAGAGGGCTGGGAGGGTTTATAGATATCAGCAGCTCACATAGAATAAATGTAAGCAAAAAAAAGGAAAGCCATACTTCTCTTTTAATGGCTTGGCTTTTTAGAAAAAAAGAACAATTGTACAGACTTTAACGGTATCAAAAGGAGACGCAGCAACCAAAATTGGATTAAAAAAGTTTTATTACAAAAGTTAAAAATAACACATATAAAACATTTAGAGCCCAAGCTCATGTAAGAATGTGAATACTTGGCCAAACTGTTAGCTTGCACTGTTCTGTTAAGAGGTGGACACGTTTCGCAATCTGCTTCCTCAGGACCGTTTTATCTTGACAAACAACAGTGAGCTATCCAAAAAATATACAGCATAATTAATTAAATCTAGACATACAAAATAGACAGCATAATATGTACAGCATATTCTCAGTGATCGAAAAAGGGGCAGATTAGACCACTTACATGCCTCCAAAGTTAGGTGAGAGAGTGGCGCGCCAAGCACAATGCAGATGCAGCTTTATATTTAATGTAACAACATCACAGAGAGAAGGTTGACCCTTTTCAAAATTATCCTGGCAACACAGAACATAGGAAGAAACCAGGATATTAGCTGACTATTTTATATCTAACCCCTATTAAACTTTATAAAAAAAATGAAGAGGGAGAGGAAAAGGGAGGGGCCACCAACAGGGGGCGGGTACTTACTGAAAGCAGGGTTCTCACCCAAATCAATCAGGAAGAGGAAAAAGGAGAAAGAAATCCAATCAAGATATGAAAGCAACCACAAATCCATTGATAGAAGATATCTCCTATGGTGTTAGGAGTAATATTCTATATTAGATAACCTAGTCATCACATGCAACTTCCCACAGACTGCATATAAAGCTATACATCCACATAGCCTATCATAATTACTATAGTGAACAGATCAAGCAGTTCACAGAATATCCGCAGAATATCCGCAGACTAGCTTCCTGTATAAATGGATTATAGTGCCCGATATTTCTAGTATCTAAGAAAAAATATATGTCCTTTGTTTCAAATTCATTAAATGTAAACACACAAACCCCCAAAAAAGAGAGGGGGTGAATAAAAACATCCTAAGCCGGCTATATCAGGAAAGTGGAAGAGGCTACTTACCAATATGTATGAGAAGATCTACTTAATCTGATCTGCTATTTTCTTATCACAGCCTCACCCCACTTCAAGCAGGCCTCTGAAAACAACATATAACCATTACTCTAATCCAAGTTTAAAGACCATTAATCCACCAGCCATACCCATAGACTGCAGCTTACCTCCAAGACTGTCATCCCCTGCATAGCATCAGCCACCATTGTCTCACTACAGATCAAGCCTTTTAAATATCTGAGTTTGGCGCCAAAACGCTGGCGTCTAATCACCCAATAATTAAATCTCTGTCATCTAATCCTGTCCTATGTAAATGTAGGAGGTCCATCCTCCCGCATCAAATAACATGCCTCCCTGCAATCAGGGATATTGATGCATCACTCCGTTTTTGCCAGTGGGCGTAGCTGCATCTCACGTCCCTCTTCTCACGCGTCATCACAACAACTAGAATGAGATCAACTGAAAACAAAAGTATGCGCCGCTTCCCAATCATCATCAGCAGGGGAATATCCCCTATTAGAGATCCATGCCGGACACATTTCCGGCCAAGGAGATGATATATAAGAGGAACAATTTACATCCTTCTTATGCGGGATATAAAGCCACTAGACAGACTTTCTCAATCTCAAGCATGATAAAAGAAATTAAATTCAAATATAATCCGTCCTACAGCAGCATTCATCTTGTGTAAACAACGCAAAAAGAGGGGGAGGGGGGATTTCAGAGGACCCAGGACTAGGTATTAAAGGACCCAGATGTGAGGGGGAACCCCATATATCCTACCACCTCAACTCCACCACCTTGGCCAGGCGGAGACCTATAAATAGACCTACCGCCCCCAGATTGTATCCAAATATGGGGCCCCAAATAATTAGAGGAGTCTGCGGCATCCAAAAAGATGCATGGCGCGCCACTCAGCTTTTTAGCAAGGCTACAGCTATCGCTGGCCTAAGTGAATTCTCCATATATTCCTGCAGGCTATTTACAAGAAGGCTCAGTTCACAGAAATGTTACTATATAGAAAAATATGGTTAGTAGTTGAGCCTGTCCTCTCACATATTTTGTATTGGTTGGAACATAGGCAAGCATTCCATTTGTTCAGATGGTACAGTTGTACAAGGGCCCTCTAGAAGTTAGAGTCACATTTACTGTATACTATATCTGGGTTGGGCAGGTTCTAGAACTCTCCTCCTGCCCTGACCATGGTATTTGTTTGAATCCTTCAAATGGTATCAAGCAGCAATAACCTTCTTTACCACCTGCTAGATAAGCACTGAGACATGAAAAAAAATAATCCTATCACCTGTTGACTTTTTTGATGTGGAGTGTTTTCTGTTGCATAGCATAAACCACGAGAGAGTGCAAAATATTGCCCCCCTCGGCTTATACTCGATTCTCACTGTCCATCTGCAGCCTCATGTGCCTGATCTCCCAGCGCTGTAACATGCAGTCAGTTTAGTCGACGGCCGTGCAATGTAACAAAGCCCCGCCTGCGCCTCCTCCTCGTCCTTGCCTGTAATAGGCGGGACACTGACTCACTGCTGGGAAAAAATGGAATCTATGTTCCGTCATGGACGAGGGATGAGGATGAGGCGGAGGCAGAGTTACACTGCACGGCCGTCGACTAGACTGACTGCATGTCACAGCGCTGCAGATCAAGGTACATCAGGCAGCAGGGAGATGACACAGTGAGGCGGCAGGCAAATGGGCACAGTGAGGAGGCATGCAAATGGGCACAGTGAGGAGGCATGCAAATGGGCACAGTGAGGAGGCATGCAAATGGGCACAGTGAGGAGGCATGTAGATGGGCACAGTGAGGAGACATGCAGATGGGCACAGTGAGGCATGCAGATGGGCATTGTTGTCCCTCTTTTCTACTTACAGTAGCTGCTGCATTTCTCACCGTAGGCTTATACTCGAGTCAATACGTTTTCCCAGTTTTTTTGTGGTAAAATTAGGTGCCTCGGCTTATATTCGGGTTGGCTTATACTAAAGTATATACGGTATCTAATTTTCTAGCCATCTGACTAATTATCTATACACCGTTAATCAGTATTTGTACATAGGTAGCTTTTTTATACTTTGCTGCACCTCAGCATTGCTGATCTCCAACTGTCCATTTGCAGCCACTTACTAATGATGGATTTTCTATTTTTTTTAAAAATCAAAATGATAAAATATTTACAATAATAAGACTGCTCTTTCAAAATCTTAAAATAGGTTTTTGAATACCTAACAAACATATTAATATATACTGGGGGGGATTTACTAAAACTGAAGCATGCAAAATCTGGTGCAGCTGTGCATAGAAACCAATTCGTTTCCAGGTTTTAGCCCTTGTTCACACTGGTGCGATTTACAAATCTCATGTTTTGAGTGCGATTTGGCACTCCGATTTCTTTCCCAGTCACTTCTGATTTTGTTACGATTTCTTTTGTATTTGTTTGAGATTTCTAGAGCCTACTTGCGATTTGCAGATATTATGATTTGTACTTATTCCAATGAAAAGCAAGCTGATTTGTGACTTAATAAAGATAGCAGCGCTGGCTGTGAAAAAACAAAAACGTCTTGCTCCATACTCCTCACTGTAACACCTGCTAGGGGAGGGGACAGATCAGCTGTTTTCATACACATAGCAGCGCTGGCAGGGTTAAAAAAAAAGTCATGCTCCAAACTCCCCACGAAAACTGAAGCTGCAATGACATCACCAAAAAAAAGACTGCTCCAAATCGCACTGATATAAACAGTACTGCGATTTCAGGTCGATTTACATAGCACTCTATGGATGTTAAATCGACCTGAAATCACAAAAAAGTAATACAAAAACCTTTTGGAAATCGCTAGTGTCTTGTGTCGCACCAATTAGCACATTTCCATTGAAATCCATGGGGTGCGACTTCAGGTATGATTTTGAAATCGCATGTCGCACCTGAAATCGCACCAGTGTGAACCAGGGCTTATTGTCAAAGCTTAATAAAACAAGCTGAAGTTACAAGCTGATTGGCTACCATGCACAGCTGCACCAGATTCTGAGTTCTCCAGTTTTAGTAAACCTCCCTCACTGTGTGTAAAAAAAACATTGGCGATAAATACAAAGACAATAAGCTAATAAGAGACAAAGAATAATATATATGTGCAAATTCTATCCATTGTTGATTTACACTACTGTGCAAAAGTTTTAGGCAAGTGTAAATATATGCTGTAAATTAGGCATGCTTTCAGAAATAGAAGTGTTAATAATTTACTTTCCATTTTGTTAATTGATAAAAGTGAACTAACAGAAGAGAAATACAAATCAAATCAAATCAAATCAATATTCGGTTTTACCACCCTTTGCCTTTAAAACAGCATCAATTCATCTAGGTACGTCTTCACACAGTTTTTGAAGGAACTCGACAGGTAGATTGTTCCAGACATCTTGGAGAACTAACTGCATTTATTCTGTGGATGTAGGCTGCCTCACATCCTTCTGTCTCTTCATATTATCCCAGACAGACTCAACGATGTTGAGATCAAGGCTTGTGGGGACCAAACCATCACTTCCACTCCTTGTTCTTTTTTACTCTAAAGATAGTTTAATGATATTGGTTGTATGTTTAGGGTTGTTGTACTGCTGCAGAATACTTTGGGGGCCAATCACACGCCTCCCTGATGGTATGGAATGATGGTTATATTTTAGAAAATTTAAAAATAAATTTTTGGAATCGTTCTACCCCCGGGGATTTATTTCTACTTCACCAACTTCTTCCTCTTTCCTGATCAACTCCTGTAACTTTTCTTCCTTATTTCTTTGGCTCTTTTTGGCGCAGTAATGGTATGGTTCCCGATCCAGGATCTTGTCTTTAACTACACCAGTTTATCATAGCTTATCCTTCTCTAGTGCAAAGATTGCATGTATTGGAACTTTACGGTAATTTGACTTTTTATTTTCCTTTGGTGATAGCCACTCCAGCAGTTTTGTTAAAGTGGTTGTAAACCCTTCGGGGGAAGTTACACCTACAGGTAAGCCTAGTTTAAGGCTTACCTGTAGGTATTTGCCAAAAGGAATACATTGTTGTCTACGGCGCATGCGCACTGAGAATCCCATTCATAAAACCGGCAGAGCCGGCTTTGATGGCACCCATGCGCATGCGCGGAGTGACGTTTTCACCGCTCCGGCCAATCACAGAGCCGGAGCGGCGATACCCGTAAGTAACCTTCCGGAGAGATGTCTGCAGCCGGAGGAGGAGACAAGGACGGCTTTGGGGGCTTCGATCTAAGGTAAGTAATGCATAATGAGCTAGTATGCTAGTCATACTAGCTCATTATGGCTTTGTCTTGCAGGTGTTTATTTAAAAAAATTAAATAAATTTGGGTTTACAACCACTTTAACAGTAGCTTTATGTTCACCGCCTCCAGTGAGTGCTGCGTCTGTCCTTAACTTTTGTTACCCGATGCCAGACCAGTACATGTCTAGGTCTACTTATATACCATCCACTGTACCTGAATTGTTCCTATTACATTTAAATGTGAATAAACAAATTTGACAAGAAATATGGAGAAGTAGCATTTATTACCGGGTTCACAAACAATATAAGCAGCTGGAACGGATAGTTAACAAATATTATGCCATTTTGTTAAGAGATGCAACATTGAAGAGAATATTACCAAAATCTGAATTTATATAGAGTAGATTGCTGGGGTTGAGAACTAAGTTAGTTCATAATATTTCAGATCCAACCAAAAATACAGTAACATTTTTAGATCAAAAAGGTGCTAGTCCTGTAAAACGGTTTCTAATGAGGAGAGGAAAATAACAAAATTTACTAGATCCACCTTAAGGAAATACTGTAGAAAAAAAAAAAATCTCTTGTGATAGTACATGTCACCTACATATTGGAGTGCCCTTGTGGCCTGCAGTACGTATGGAGAACCACCAGAAAACTGTCAGTAAGGATCAACGAGCGTATAAATATTTTTAAGAATGGCTATAAAAACACAGTGGGTGGATTTTCTAAAGGCAAATAGACTGTGCACCTCGAAAGTGCAGTTGCACTAATTTTCCTTAGTAAATGTAAATGTAGTAAAGCTTCACTTTGTAAAGAATATCCAGTCAGGTGCCAGGAAAATAAGACAAAACAGCATTTTTCTTGCACATGATTGGATGATGGAAATCAGCAGAACTTTACCACATTTACTAAGCGCTGGGGAAAATTTGTGCAACTGCACCTGTAAAGTGCAGAGTATATTTATCCTTAGGGAATCTACCCCCATGTGTTCTGTTTCAAATGCAAATTATACCCAATCTGTCCAGACAGTATGGTCACCTGCTGACATGGTGCTATCCACAGGCAGCCTAATTCGTCAACAGGACACAGATCGAGATACCGACATTCCACCCCCACTGACCATAGGCTGAATCCTCACAACATAGAAATATAGCGATTTGATCAGATAGCAACATGTAATTGAGAAGCAGCAAAGAGCATGAGGGACAGCACAACATACATAAAGGAGGCACACAATAAGAATCATGTCCTCCCTTAGGCTAGGTTCACATCTGAGCGGGTGTGGGAAGGCATGTAATCACATGCTTTCCTGCACCCGCAAAAAAAAAATGCACTGCTGCTTAGGAGATATGTGTGGGTACCATTAACCCTAATGGCACCTCCATGCACTGTAAACCACAGCACGTTTTTCCATACTGGGAACTGCACTGCAATACATGGTCTCCCTGTGGCCACGTTTTTGAAAAAGGTGCAAGAACCTTTTCCCTGTGTTTTCAGGAGGTACAACAGCCATGCTATTCTCGAGTAAACACTGGAAACTGCATATATGTGAACCAGGCCTTTGGGAGGCAATACATGATTCATTTTTTTCATTCAACCTGCTGGTTGAGCCGATTCCCATAGCACCACATTTGAAGTGGATGGGGGAATCCTCCCACTGTGCTATTGTATTCTGCTATAGTGGCAACACTTATCACTGCATTCTGCTGGTGGGGAAGGCTCCTCACCAGCAGAATACAATGCTCAGTGTTAATACTATAGCCAGCAGCACTAATCGTCTGGAAAATGCTCAACAGGCTGGGTGTACACAAGTCGATTGATTGATTTGTGTACAAGCTGGTAGCCCATACATGGATCGAAATTTGATCGGTCCCTGCTGAATGGCCAGATTTTCGATCCATGTACTGTATCGCCAACTTTAGAGGTCTGTGCTTATACAAATACTGAAAAGATAAAGGCAGGCGATGGAGATAAAAAACAACAACTGGCCAGACACTTCTGCAGCATAAGTATTACAAGAAACAACACTGTTAACCATTAAACATTATTATAACTAATAAACTATTATGCACAGTTAAAATCCCAAGCCTGTTGGAACCACATATGTAAGATCATTTTAATCAAGAGTAAAGGTATTACACATCTAAAGTTACTAAAGGTCAAGAACACATTTATATTCATCTCACATATGGTAGAATTCCTTTTTCAAATAAAGGATTAATAGCTTACAATTTTCTAACTAATTTATACAGTAGTTCTAAATATGGCAGAACAAATCATTCTGTCACGTACCAGCCTAGAGGCTGAGGTGACGAGAGGGCTCCCCTTGCGGCTGAGAGCAGAGTACCCCTAGAGTTGGAGAGAGAGGATGCTCTGCCCAGAGATGCATGGGTTGCCTGCTGATGAAGCTGTCTGGTGGTTCCAGAAGTGCCCCCCCCAGAGCAGAGAAGGTGGTCACAGCCAATGATTCCCTGGAGGTACTGGTGGATCTTAGCAGGTGGAAAAGCAGAGACGTTGTCAAAAGCCAGGCCGGGGGTCAAACACAGGAAGGCAGTCAGAAGCAGAGGCAGGAGGTGTAGTTGTGATCAAGCCGGGGTCAAACACAGGAAGTCAATCTGGAACAGGCAAGGAGCAGGTCCATTAAACAAGCCGGGTTCAGAGCCAGGAGAGAAGTCAGAGCAGGTCAGGGTAAGCTGGGTCGGTAACAGGTAATCAAACAGGAGCAAGGAGCACAGGAACACAGGATACAGAGCTGACGATAATCCAGCGATTTATGAGAGCAGTTGGAGTCCTTATATAGGCCAGCAAAATACCGGTAATTAGCACGTTTGCGTACGAACGTTAGCGGTTGCTAACATGCGTTCGCCGTTACGCGCTGATTGCTAATGCGCATGCGCGGATTAGCGCGACCATAACAGATATTGGCATATCTGCCAGTTCTTCTCCAGTTTCTTCCCTGACACGTTCAAAGGAAAGGTGTAAAGCCCAGGTGCCCAACTTGCACCGCAGTGACGAAATTTGGCTTTTTGAAACTTTTTGTGTGACCCTCGGGGCCCCTGCAAACAAAAATTAGTGTTTCTCTATTACCCTGTTGAGGCAATTATTTTTAGCAGCTTCATGTAATATGTCTCCAGTCTCTGACTGCCTCCTGAATCATGTCCCTGATTTCCAACAACTCCTATAACATGTTTACAGCCTCTGAAAGTCTCCTGCAGCATGTTCACAGTCTCTGACTTTATCTTGTATCATGTCTGCAGTCTCTGTTTATCTGTTGTATCATGTCTGCAGTCTCTGACTCCGGTATCTCTTGTACCATATCCACAGTCATTGACCGTTTCTTGTATTATGTCCACAGTTACTCTTTCATTATGTCCATAACTATTGGCTATCTCCTGCATTAGTTCCACAGTCTCTGGCCATCTCTTGTACTATGTTCACAGTCTCTGACCATCTGCTGTATTACATCTACAGTCTCTGACCATCTCTTGTATTATATTTACAGTCTCTGGCCATCTCCTGTATTATGTCCACAGTCTCTGACTATCTCCTGTATTACATCCACAGTCTCTGACCATCCCTTGTATTATGTCCACAGTTTCTGACTATCTCCTGTATTATGTCCACAGTCCCTAACAATATCTTGTATTATGGCCAAAGTCTTTGACTGCGTATGTACAGTGGATATAAAAAAGTCTACACAGCCCTGTTAAAATGTCAGGTTTCTGTGATGTAAAAAAATAAGACAAAGATAAATAATTTCCAGAACGTTTTCCACCTTTAATGTGACCTAAAACCTGTACAACTCAGTTGAACAACAAACTGAAATCTTTTAGTTTGAGGGAAGTAAAAATAAAAAACGAAAATAATATGGTTGCAAAAGTGTACACACCCTTAAACTAATACTCTATTGAAGCACCTTTTGATTTTATTACAGTACTCACTCTTTTTGGGTATGAGTCTATCAGCATGGCACATCTTGACTTGGCAATATTTGCCCACTCTTCTTAGCAAAAACACTCTGAAACTGTCAGATTGCGGTGGTATCTCCTGTGCACAGCCCTCTTCATGATCACCCCACAGATTTTCAATAGGATTCAGTTCTGGGCTCTGGCTGATTTTGCTGATTTGGATGTATGCTTTGGATATTTGTCATGCTGAAAGATGAAGTTCCTCTTCATGTTCAGCTTTCTAGCAGAAGCCTGAAGGGTTTGTGCCAATATTGACCAGTATTTGGAACTGTTAGGATGTGCAGTGTTGTTTTTGCGCTAAACTTTAAAAATTATGACCAAAAAGTTCAACCTTTTTTTTATCAGATCGTAACACAATTTCCCACATGCTTTTGGGAGACTTCAGATTTTTTTTGCAAAATTTAACCGAGCTTGGATGTTTTTCTTTGTAAGAAAAGGCTTCTGTCTTGCCACTCTACCCCATAGCCCAGACATATAAAGAATATGGGAGATTGTTGTCACATGTACCACACAGCCAATACTTGCCAGATATTCCTGCAGCTACTTTAATGTAGCTGTAGGCCTATTGGCAGCCTCTCTGATCAGTTTTCTTCTTGTCTTTTTATCAATTTTGGAGGGACGTCCAGTTCTTGGTAATGTCACTGTTGTGCCATATTTTCTCCGCTTGATGATGATGTTCTATGGTATATCTAATGCCTTGGAAATTCTTTGTACCCTTCTCCTGACTGATACCTTTTAACAATGAGATCCTCTGATGCTTTGGAAGCTCTCTGCAGACCATGGCTTTTGCTGTGGGATACGACTTAGAAAATGTCAGGAAAGACCTACTAGAACAGCTGAACTTTATTTGGGGTTAATCAAAGGCACTTTAAATGATGGCAGGTGTGTACTCACTCCTATTTAACATGAGTTTGAATGTGACTGCTTAATTCTGAACACAGCTACATCCCCAGTTATAAGAAGGTGTGCACACTTATGCAACCACATTATTTTTATTTTTACTTCCCACCTCTAAGAGCCCATTCACATAGGGGCGTCTTTGGAACCGACTCCAAATCGCCCCAGGTCGCCCCTAGTCGCCTCAGGTTGCGCTGGCTGAAGAAATCAATGTAAATTAATGGAGCCGTCCTAATGCACACTACTGCAGTCGCTCCAACTTCAAAAAAGGTCCCTGTACTACTTCAATCCGACTCCTAGGCGACCTGTAACCATTCATTTCAATGGGAGTCGCCTCTCACTGTCTTAATAGGAGCACTCTCCAGGAAGATAACATACATTTATCCTGCAAAACTCTCTCTCCCCCCTCCCTCCCACAGAGCTGATTCTTGTTTGATTGGCCACTGGAATGTCTCTTGTCCTGCAGGCAACTTGGAGTTGCCTTGTAAATAGCTCCAGGTCGCGCTGTGATTCATACTCAGGTCGTGTCTGAGTTGCCTCATAAAATCGCGCTGGAAGTCGTGTTGCCCCTGTGTGAATGGGCTCTAAAAGATTTCAGTTTGTTTTTCAATTGAGTTGTACAGTTTATAAGTCACATTAAGAGCCCATTCACACAGGGGCAACACGACTTCCAGCGCGATTTTATGAGGCAACTCAGACACAACTTGAGAATGAATCACAGCACGACCTGGAGCTACTTACAAGGCAACTCCAAGTTGCCTGCAGGACAGGAGACATTCCAGTGGCCAATCAAACAAGAATCAGCTCTGTGGGAGGGAGGGGGGTTTGGGAGAGCTTTGCCTGATAAATGTATGTTTTCTTCCTGGAGAGTTGCTCCTATTAAGACAGTGAGAGGCGACTCCCATTGAAATGAATGGGTACAGGTCGCCTAGGAGTCGGATTGAAGTAGTAAAGGGACCTTTTTTGAAGTCGGAGTGACTGCAGTAGTGTGCATAAGGACGGTTCCATTAACCACTTCAATACCATGCACTTATACAGCTTCCTGCCCAAGCCAATTTTGAGCTTTCAGCGCTGTCGCAATTTGAATGACAATTGCGCGGTCATGCTACACTGTACCCAAACAAATTTTTTATCATTTTGTTCCCACAAATAGAGCTTTCTTTCGGTGGTATTTGATCGCCTCTGCGATTTTTATTTTTTGCACAACAAATAAAAAAATAGCGAAAATTTTGAAAAAAACAACATTTTTCTTTGTTTCTGTTAGGCCCCTTTCACACTGGGGCGGGCAGGAGCGGTGGCGGTATAGCAGCGCGATTTTCAGCGCTGCTATACTGTCGTTCTTACCGCGGTATGCGGTCACTAGCGGGGTGAATTTAACCCCCGCTAGCGGCTGAAAAAGGGTTCATACCGCTCGCAAACCGCGGCTATTGAACACACCGCTCCTTCACCGCTGTAAAGAAGCGGCTAGCAGGACTTTTGGAGCGGTCCTGCTAGCGCACCGCTTCAGTGTGAAAGCCTTCGGGCTTTCACATTGAAGGCTACAGGGCAGGAATTTTTCATGCGGTATAATAGCGCTAATATTGGCGCTAAACCGCATGAAAAACGCCCCAGTGTGAAAGGGGCCTTAATTTTTTTTGTAAATAAGTACCTTTTCTACTTCAATGACGGGCACTGATAAGGCGGCACTGACGGGCACTGATAAGGCGACACTGATGGGCACCGATGAGGTGGCACCAATGAGGTGGCACCGATGAGGTGGCACTGATGGGCACTGATGATGGGCACTGATAGGCGGCACTGATGGGCACTGATATGTGGCACTGGTATGCGGCACTGATGGGCACTCATAGGTGGCACTGATTGGCACTCATAGGCGGCACTGATTGGCTCTCATAGGCGGCATTGATTGGCACTCATAGGCGGCACTGATGGGCACTTATAGGCGGCACTGATGGGCACTTATGGGTGGCACTGATAGGTGGCACGGGCGGGCACTGATAGGTGGGCACTTATGGGCACAGATGGGCACGGATGGGCACTGATAGGTGGCACTGATGGACACTAGTAGGTGGCACTGATGGACACTGATGCCCAGCAATGCCAGCCACCACACATTGTGGTAGTGCCAGTCAGTGCCCATTTGTGGGCACTGATTGGCATATTTTTGTTATGTTTTTTTTATTTTATTTTTTGTTTTACTACATGTGGATGGCCATGGGGGCCATCCACATGCTTGGGGCTTCCCTGGTGGTCCCGGGGGACTTCCCTGGTGGTCCAGTGTGGGTATCCGAGGGGGGGCTGCGCTGATAAACAATCAGCGCGAACCCCCCCTGTCAGGAGAGCCGCCGATCGGCTCTCCTCTACTCGTGTCTGTCAGACGCGAGTGAGGAAGAGCCGATCAACGGCTCTTCCTGTTTACATCCTGATCAGCTGTGATTGGACACGGCTGATCAGGTGGTAAAAAGCCTCCACCGGAGGCTCTTTACCGAGATCAGTGTAGCGGTGTGCCAGACTGACACACCGCTCCACCGATCGCCGCGATGCGCGCGCCCCCCCCCGGGCGCGCGGCGGCTGTTATCCTGCAGGACGTCATATGACGTCCAGTGTGGATAACACAACCACTTCCCGGACGTCAATATGCTATTGACTGGGCGGGAAGTGGTTAACTTACATTGATTTCTTCAGCCAGCGCGACCTGAGGTGACTAGGGGCGACCTGGGGCGATTTGGAGTCGGATCCAAAGACGCCCCTGTGTGAATGGGCTCTAAAGGTAAAAAAAAATCTGAAATGATTTATCTTTGTCTCATTTTTGTATATCACAAAAACCTGACATTTAAACAGGGGTGTGTAGACTTTTTGTATCCACTTGTATATTGTGTGTTTGATGTCTCTGACACTGAATATTCAATTAATTTTATGTGCAGCACTTGATGCCACCCATATCCAGAAAGTTGACCACCACATATGTACAGCTTACAGCTTTTTTGAGAATCTGCAGGAGACAGTGTCAGAGAATTGTTGAGCAAAACAGCTGTAGATCCTTTTTCTATTTTTTAAATACACTATGGACTGGATTGCTCCTTTTTTTTAGCCCAAGTGAGCCGTGGCTTTAGAGAATATTTAGGAGAATCCTGCAATTTCTGGGGTCAGTTAATCTTCCCCACGCTTGTGTGACAAAGGTAGCTCTAAGGCGCCTTTCACACTGGGGCGGTGGGTGCGGTGGCGGTATAGCGGCGCTATTTTTAGCTGCGCTATACCGTCGGAATTGCCACAGAATTGCGGCGGTATTCGGGCGCTAGCGCTGCGGTATTAACCCCCGCTAGCGGCCGAAAAAGGGTTAATAGTAGGGCTGTTACTGATTAAAAATTTTGTGTTCGATTTATTCGATTTTTTTTTTAAATCGACTAATTTCGATTAATTATAACGCACATAGATCCAACTACTTTTAGCTGATCTCCTTGCAGGCCGATTCCCTGTGCAGCTACCAACCACTGGAAAAATGGATGGCAGGATACAAAAAACACACAAAGGCAGCGCTCGATGGGAATAGCATTAAAACTTTTATAGTCTTCAAGTAGGTAACAAAATAAATATTGCACTGGAGATAAAATCGATGTAGCTACATAAACTGTAAAAATAGTGCGAGTAATACCAAACAGTAGCAAAAGCAGTCATAAAAACATGTAGCTAAGTATGATACTGGTATAAAAATGTGTACAATGATACCACTGCTGAATCCAGATGAGAAGGGGCTAACATCAGTCCGTCGGCATGTAGATGTCCTGTGAAGGGAACTATCACAACTCCCAGTGGATGGCTGTAGAATCCCAGGTTGATAGAGGGAAGTGATAGAGGGAAGTGTAACAGCCCTTGCGTGTGGCAGATAGTAAGGTCCCGCCGGCATGCAGATATGAAGGCACAGCAAAGGAGCCCTTCAGATGGACACAGCAAGCCCAAAGAATTTTGATTGATCAAAAGAATTTTGATCGATCAAAACAATTAATCGATTAATCGAGGAATTAATAGTTCATTTCCACAGCCCTAGTTAACCACTTAACGACCGCCCACCGCCGATTTACGTCGGCAGAATGGCACGGACAGGCAGAATCACGTAGATCTACGTGATCGCCTTTGTGCAGTTGGGGGGTCCATCCGGACCCCCCTTCACTGCAGTGAGCGGCCGTTAAGTGTTCGGGAGCGATCAGGCATGAGGGGGGGGCGCTCGATTCCGCCCCCCCCTCGCGATCGCTCCCGGCCAATGAAAATGCTTCCTCCGCCATGTGATGTAAACAAGGCTGGAGGAAGTGATGTCATCTCCCTCGCCGCGGTCTTTTCGTTCCCGGCGCCGAGCAGAGAAGAAGCAGGTTAGTGCACCAACAGTCCACTGACACGTAGGTACACATAGGCACACAAATCACCCCCCAGTCACCCCCAGATCACCCCCCAGGTCACCCCAAAGCCCCCAATCACAGTGTCACTGATTGCAGTGATCATTTATTTTACTGATCACTGCATTTAGTGTCATCTGTGATTGTAAAAAGTTGCAGGGCAGTTAGGATTAGGCCCCTTTAGGTCCAGGGTAGCCCCCTAACCCCCCCTAATAAAGGTTTAACCCCTTGATCACCCCCCAGGTAACCCTTTCACCCCCTAACTTCAGCGTCACTAAGCGATTGTTTTTCCGATCGCTGTATTCGTGTCGCTGGTGTTTTAGATAGGTAGTTATTTTTTTTTAGGTTCGCGGCAGGTTTTTATTAGTGTCAGGTACCCCCATATATTATTTTAACCCCCTGATTGCCCCTAGAGTTAACCCTTTCACCAGTGATCGCCGTATAAGCGTCACTGGTGTCACTGGTTAGCCAGTAAGTTATTTAGTTATTTAGGTTACCCGTCAGGTTTTTATATAGTGTCAGGTACCCCCATATTTAACCTAATAAAGGTTTTAACCCCCTGATTGCCCCTAGTTAACCCTTTCACCAGTGAGCACCATATAAAGGTTACGGGTGACGCTGGTTGATTAGTTTGCTTTTTATAGCATCAGGGCACCCGCCGTATATAACCCAATAAAGGTTTAACCCCCCTGATCGCCCGGCGGGTGAGATCAATTAGGTTTTAGCGCCAGAGAGGGTCTGCGTCGCCCCAGGCAGTGTTAGGTTAGTGACAGTAACGCTAACACCCACACGCAAAGCATACACCCCCCTTAATGGTATAGTATCTGATCAGATCTGATCAGATCTATACTAGCATCCCCAGCGGTTTAGGGTTCCCAAAAACGCAGTGTTAGCGGGATTAGCCCAGATACCTGCTAGCGCCTGCGTTTAGCCCCTCCGCCCAGCCCAGCCCAGCCCAGCCCAGCCCACCCAAGTGCAGTATCGATCGATCACTGTCACTTACCAAACACAACACACATAACTGCAGCGTTCGCAGTGCTTGGTTTTTGGGGCCCTGTACGCGGCTAGGCTCCCAAAAAGTCCCACACATGTGGTATCCCCGTACTCAGGAAAAGCAGCAGAATGTATTTTGGGGTGCAATTCCACATATAACCATGGCATGTGTGAGCAATATATCATTTAGTGACAACTTTTTGTACATTTTTTTTTTCTTTTTGTCATTATTCAATCATTTGGGACAAAAAAAAAAAATATTCAATGGGGTCAACATGCCTCTCAGCAAATAGCTTGGGGTGTCTACTTTCCAAAATGGGGTCATTTGGGGGGGTTTTGTGCCATCTTGGCATTTTATGGCCTTCAAAACTGTGATAGGTAGTGAGGAGTGAAATCAAAAATTTATGCCCTTAGAAACCTTGAAGGCGGTGCTTGGTTTTTGGGGTCCCGTACGCGGCTAGGCTCCCAAAAAGTCCCACACATGTGGTATCCCCGTACTCAGGAGAAGCAGCAGAATGTATTTTGGGGTGTAATTTCACATATGCCCATGGCATGTGTGAGCAATATATCATTTAGTGACAACTTTGTGCAAAAAAAAAAAAGTTTGTCATATTCCCGCAACTTGTGGCAAAATATAAAATATTCCATGGACTGAAAATGCCTCTCAGTAAATAGCTTGGGGTGTCTACTTTCCAAAATGGGGTCATTTGGGGGGGTTTTGTGCTATTTTGGCATTTTATGGCCTTCGAAACTGTGATAGGTAGTGAGGAGTGAAATCAAAAATTTGCGCCCTTAGAAATCCTGAAGGCGGTGCTTGGTTTCCGGGGTCCCGTACGTGGCTAGGCTCCTAAAAAGTCCCACACATGTGGTATCCCCATACTCAGGAGAAGCAGCAGAATGTATTTTGGGGTGCAATTCCACATATAACCATGGCATGTGTGAGCAATATATCATTTAGTGACAACTTTTTGTAATTTTTTTTTTTTGTCATTATTCAATCACTTGGGACAAAAAAAAAAATATTCAATGGGCTCAACATGCCTCTCAGCAATTTTCTTGGGGTGTCTACTTTCCAAAATGGGGTCATTTGGGGGGGTTTTGTACTGCCCTGCCATTTTAGCACCTCAAGAAATTAGATAGGCAGTCATAAATTTAAAGCTGTGTAAATTTCAGAAAATGTACCCTAGTTTGTAAACGCTATAACTTTTGCGCAAACCAATAAATATACGCTTATTGACATTTTTTTTACTAAAGACATGTGGCTGAATACATTTTGGCCTAAATGTATGACTAAAATTGAGTTTATTCGATTTTTCTTATAACAAAAAGTAGAAAATATCATTTTTTTTCAAAATTTTCGGTCTTTTTCTGTTTATATTGCAAAAAATAAAAATCGCAGAGGCAATCAAATACCATTAAAAGAAAGCTCTATTTGTGGGAAGAAAAGGACGCAAATTTCATTTGGGTACAACATTGCATGTCCGCACAATTTACAGTTAAAGCAGCGCAGTGCCGAATCCCAAAAACAGGCCTGGTCCTAATGGCCCGAAATGGTCCGGGGCTTAAGTGGTTAATACCGCCGGCAATGCGCCTCTGCAGAGGCGCATTGCCGGCGGTATTACCGCGGTTTCCCATTACTTTCAATGGGAAGGAGCGGTGAAGGAGCGGTAAACACACCGCTCCTCTCACCGCTCCAAAGATGCTGCTAGCAGGACTTTTGGAGCGATCCTGCTAGCGCACCGCCTCAGTGTGAAAGCCCTCAGGCTTTCACATTGAGACTGCAGGGGCAGGAGTTTTCAGGCGGTATTTAGGCGCTATTTTTAGCGCTAAACCGCCTGAAAAACTCCCCAGTGTGAAAGGGGTATAAGTAAAAAAAATGCTCATCTGTTATCAACCCTAAAAAATCTTTTGTGTACTTTCCAATGCTTAGACTAGGTTAGACTAAACAAACCTGCACTTAACATGAAAGTTTTCTGCCAGCTTTGATCCAGCTTTGATCGTTGTTAGGAATAGGCAAGAATATTCCTTTGCAGAGACCTTTATATAGCTAAGCATACAGATGGTTTTTCTGCAGATACAACATGCCTTTACACAGCTTTACAAAAATAACACAGTGTGACATATGAGGGTATTTATTCCCTGCGTATTCTTCCAAATGTTTCCCTAGTGTTTTTTTTTTCAAATAGAGCAACACCAGATCACTATACATTTTATTAAAAAATATTATATTAATGAAAAAATAATGTTTTTGCATTGCCTTTTTTTTTTCTTCTTCATGATTATGTAGGCGGTTTTATCCAGTTAATTACCTCTTCTTCTGCAGTCACATGTTCTCTTCAAACTACAGATGCTCTTGACTGTTTATGCTTAATTGTAAGAAATCATGATTTTAATTAGACATATGCCATCAGACAAATCTACCTGTGCAGAAAAGTTAAATGTTCTATGTATCATTATCCATTAACTTTGTAAAGCTAGCCGCTGGATTGCTAACAATATGAGACAATGTGCTTTGAAGTAAACCCTTTTGTTTCTATGGCAGTAGGCATGTGACTCAGGTGCTTTGTTATAATATTCCAGTCGTTCAATTAATTTCTTTAGGTTAGTGGGGTGATATTGCTCTCTGTTTTGTTTTTCTATGTTGTTTATTGAATTAATTTATTGAAGCAATTAAATGGATGTTAGAAAATCATATGGGAAATTGTATTCATTTGAGTTAGCCCCTATGGGTAACCCAAGGTCACTGCAATGTCATTTTAGAAGTCTATAATTATCCTGAATGCAAATCTTGGTTTAACAAATGATTGTTAAAGTCTTGTTGTTTTTTTTTGTATAAAAATAACAAACATGTTATAATTACCTCCTCTGTGCAGTTGGTTTTGCACAGAGCAGCCTCGATCCACCTCTTCTCGGGTCCCTCGACAGCACTCCTGGCTCCTCCCTCGTGCCGAGTGCTATGGGGCACCCGAGACGAGCCGCTGCTCTGTGTCTCCATTCAGACAAGGAGCCATGGCTCGGATCCACCCCTCTCTCTACTGATTGGCTCACGGATTTTGATTGACAGCAGTGGGAGCCAATGATGCCCATTGCTGTGTCTCAGCCAATCAGGCAGGAGAGTCCTGGACAGCCGAGTCTCTCATGCAACATCGCTGGATCGAGATGGGTTCAGGTAAATATAAGGGGGGCTGGTGCACAGGAGGTTTTTTATCTTAATGCATAGAATGCTTTAACCACTTCAGCCCTGGACCATTTTGCTGGTCAAAGACCAGGCCACTTTTTGCGATTCGGCACTGCGTCGCTTTAACTGACAATTGCGCGGTCGTGTGACGTGGCTCCCAAAAAAAATTGACGTCCTTTTTTTCCCACAAATAAAGATTTCTTTTGGTGGTATTTGATCACCTCTGCGGCTTTTATTTTTTGCGCTATAAACAAAAATGTAGCGTCAATTTAGAAATTTTTGCTATAATAAATATCCCCAAAAAATCTATAAAAAAAACTTTTTTTCCCTCAGTTTAGGCCGATACGTATTCTTCTACACATTTTTGGTAAAAAAAAAAAAAAATCGCAATAAGCGTTTATTGATTGGTTTGCGCAAAAGTTATAGCGTCTACAAAATAGGGGATAGTTTTATGGCATTTTTATTAATATTTTTTTTTTTTACTAGTAATGGCGGTGATCAGCAATTTTTATTGTGACTGCGACATTATGGCAGACACATCGGACACTTTTGACACCATTTTGGGACCATTGTCATTTTTACAGCGATCAGTGCTATAAAAATGCACTGATACTGTAAAAATGACACTGTCAGTGAAGAGGTTAACCTGTAGGGGCCGCTGAAGGGGTTAAGTGTGACCCTAGGAGTGATTCTTACTATTAGGGCGCATGGCTTGGCGTGACACGTCACTGATCGCTGTTCGCGATGACAGGGAACAGACGATAACTGACAGTGTCACTAGCAAGAACGGGGAGAAGTTTGTTTACACTTACCTCTCCCCGTTCTTCAGCTCTGTGACCCGATCGTGGGACACCGGCGGCGATTGGGTCCGCGGGTCCCGCGGGAGCTGTCACGGAGCTCCCGACAGGGTCGCGAGCGCGCTGCCGGTCCGCACGCGTGACCCACGGCTCGCATCTTAAAGGGGACTTACCTGTACGCCCATATGCACAGCCGTGCCATTCTGTTGACGTATATCGTCGTGCGGCGGTCGGCAAGTGGTTAATATAAAAAAAACTTTTGGTGGTGTTCTCATACCAATACCACAGGCAGGGATCAGCTTTATTTTCACTTAGTGTACTGTGTCCTTTGCACACTGTGCACCTAAAACTAACTGAAGACAATTGCTGCTTTTCTCATACTAATACCACATCAGGCAGTTGATTGTGCTAGCTGCCGTGTTTCACATAGTGTACTGTGTCCTTTGCACAGAGTGTACCTGAATACAATTGGCGGTGTCCTCATACGAATACCACAGGCAGGGAGCTGCATTAATGTCATTTAGTCTACTTCTGTCCTTTGCACAGCGTTCACCTAAAGGTACCTCAATACAATTAGTGGTGTTCTCATACTAAAACCACAGGCAGGGAGCTGCATTGATTTAATTTAGTGTACTGTGTCCTTTGCACAGCGTTCACCTAAAGGTACCTGAATACAATTGGGGGTTTTCTCATACCAATAGCACAGGCAGGGATCTGCTTTTTTTTCACTTAGTGTACTGTGTCCTTTGCACAGCGTTCACCTAAAGGTACCTGAATACAATTGGTGGTGTTCTCATACCAATACCACAGGCAAGGATCAGCTTTATTTTCACTTAGTGTGCACCTAAAACTAGCAATTGATGCTTTTCTCATACTAATACCACAGCAGGCAGTTGATTGTGCTAGCTGCAGTATAATCACTATATATATATATATATATATATATATACATCCCACCTTTGTGCAGCTACATCTCACTGCAGGCCGTTAGTATGTCTAGAAGGCAAACAAGGAGAGGCAGACAGTCATGAGCCAATAAAAGAGGGCAAGCAGGCTTTGTGTCTAGAGGCAACAGTGCTGGTTGTGGACACGGTGCATCCTCATCAGCACATGGCCATGGGACACGCTTGTCCTTCTTTTCGGCAGCTGGCCATGTTGAGCCGCAACGTGCCAAACACTTTGTAGAGTGGATGACCAAGCCGTCCTCATCCTCTCTCACCCAGGCTCAGGGTACTTTGTCTGGCAAAGCAGCTGCCAATGCGGCCTCTTCCCTCGGCTCAATGGCATCAGTCACTCCTTCCCTAGCCCCACTATGTCCTCCTGAGGAGTACCCTGAACTGTTTGACCACAGTGTTGGGTACATGCTCCAGGAGGATGCCCAGCGTTTTGAAGGCTCCGTTGATGGTACCCAGCTAGAGGAAGGCAGTAACGTGAGCCCAGAGAAAGGGGTTGCCCAAAAAGGACAGCAATCTGGCAGTCATGTTCCCCCAGCTGCAGCATACTGCCAGATTTGCTCCAGTGATGAGGAGGGAGGGGATGATGAGGTCACTGACTCCACATGGGTGCCTGATAGGAGAGAGGAGGAGGCACATCTCCAACGAGGCAGGATGCCCTCCAGGGGCCAGCTTAAGGGCAGCCAACTGACTGCATCACACCGCAGTGTTCCACATGTTCAGGGCGCTGCTGTCTCTGCGCGTTATTCCAAAAGTTCTTTGGTGTGGGCCTTTTTTCAGACGTGTGCAGCAGATCGCACCGTTGCTATTTGCAACATATGTCTGAAGCGTATCTCGCGTGGCCAAAACATGAGTCGCTTGGGCACCACGTGTTTGCCCAGACATACGTCGACCTGCCATGCAGTCCGTTGGCAAGCATACAAAAAAGACCCACACCAAAGAACAAAGCGGACCTCTCCTTGCTCCTCATCAGCTGGGATCTCCAACCCCACTATACCTTCAGTCCTCTCTGAAACCTGCACTGAGAGGAATGAAGGTGTAGAATTAGGTGTGTCACAGCCAAGTACTTGCGGGCAATCTGGTATCGGTACACCGACGTCAGATTGTACCAGGCAAATTTCCCTGCCCCAGCTGCTGCACCGCTGAAAGAAGTTCGCTGCCAGCCATCCACATGCCCAGCAGTTGAATGCTAGCTTGGCTAAATTGCTAGCACTTTAACTGCTGCCTTTTAAGTTGGTAGACTCTGCCCCCTTCCATGAGTTTGTGGAATGTGCGGTTCCTCGGTGGCAGGTTCCCAAACGCCACTTTTTCTCACGGAAGGTGATTCCGCCTCTCTACCGGCATGTGGAAGGCAATGTCTTGACCTCACTGGACAGGGCGGTCAGCGGTAAGGTGCATATTACCGCTGACTCATGGTCCAGCAGGCATGGACAGGACGTTACCTATCTTTCACGGGGCATTGGGTGACTCTGCTGGCAGCTGGGAAGGATGCAGGACAAGGTGCAGTAGTGTTGGAGGTTGTTCCGCCACCACGCCTCCAAAATTCTACTACTGGTGATTCTGACACACCTCTCTCCTCCACCCCACCTCTTTTTCTTCCTCCATGGCCTCTTCCTGTGCTTTGTCCTTGGAACCAGCGGTGCTCCGTAGACGTTCAAGGGGCTACGCAACTACGCAGGCAAAAAGATGGCATACGGCGCTTGAGCTGGTGTGCTTGTGGGACAGGAGCCACACTGGGGCAGAGGTTCTGTCAGCTCTGCAGGGGCAGGCTCAGAGGTGGTTGACGCCATGCCAGCTTAAGCCAGGAAAGGTGGTTTGCGACAAAGGCACCAACCTCCTCTCCGCCCTCCAACTGACCCATGTGCCCTGTTTGGCTCACGTCCTTAACTTGGTGGTGCAGCGGTTCTTGGGCAGGTACCCGGGCTTACAGGAGGTCCTGAAGCAGGCTAGGAAACTCTGTGGGCATTTCTGCCGGTCATATAATGCCAGTGCTCAGCTGGCTGACCTGCAAAAGGAATACAACCTGCCCAAGAACCGCCTAATCTGTGACATGCCCACCAGGTGGAACTCTACGTTGGCCATGCTGCAGCGGCTGCACACGCAGCAGAGGGCCATCAATGAGTATCTGTTGCAAAATGGCACCAGGACAGGGTCAGGGGAGCTTGGATTGTTTTCCCCACGCCATTGGGCCATGATCAGGGATGCATGCACTGTCCTGGCACCATTTGAAGAGGCCACGAGGATGGTGAGCAGTGACAGTGCATGAATCAGTGACACTGTCCCTATTGTCCACCTGTTGGAGCACATGCTGTGTGGAATAGTTGGACAGGGCACTTGAGGCAGAACAGAGGGAGGAAGAGGAGGACTTCCTTACCTCTCAAGGCCCCCTTTATCCAGATAGTAAAACAATAGCAAATGCAAGCGCTTGGGATGCCTGCACAGACAAACACTATTAATCCTAAATGTGTAAAGGATATTATACAAAGGTTGAAAATCAAAAAACAAAAAAAGGGTTCCAATCGGGTGGACATAAAGTTATTATTGTTACCAAGGGATGGCAGGTAGCATAAAGTTTTGAAAAACTCTATAGTAACAATTGTGGATAGGAAGTCTTTAATAAAAACTCAGTTGCCCAGGGCAGCTCTTCTCCAAGTTGAAGCCGACTCAAGGAAATGACATGAAAGGAAAAATAGAAAAGCGCCTCTTAGCAAAACAGATTTATTATGTAGCAGACAATTTGTATCAAACACTTACATCATGGTAAGTTTCAGGTGTCATCCAGTAGGATCAATGTTTATATTGCGTCCAGGATCTCTGACGCTACTCCACGGATTTCCCAGGTCCCGGTTATGGCGGCCGCGAGTAGCCGGGATGCAGGCTGGCTTGTCCGTGATAGGAGACAGCAGCGAAGGATGGCAGCGGTCGGTCCGGAGAGGAGCGTCTGACGTCAGCTGGATGGTGCAGGGAACCACAACGCGTTTCAGAGCATGCGCAGCTCTCGTACAGGGCATGCGCGCTCCTTTCTCAAGGTACACTTGAGAAAGGAGCGCGCATGCCCTGTACGAGAGCTGCGCATGCTCTGAAACGCGTTGTGGTTCCCTGCACCATCCAGCTGACGTCAGACGCTCCTCTCCGGACCGACCGCTGCCATCCTTCGCTGCTGTCTCCTATCACGGACAAGCCAGCCTGCATCCCGGCTACTCGCAGCCGCCATAACCGGGACCTGGGAAATCCGTGGAGTAGCGTCAGAGATCCTGGACGCAATATAAACATTGATCCTACTGGATGACACCTGAAACTTACCATGATGTAAGTGTTTGATACAAATTGTCTGCTACATAATAAATCTGTTTTGCTAAGAGGCGCTTTTCTATTTTTCCTTTCGTTTTATCCAGATAGTGTTCCTGCTGGCCCACCTATCACACAGGAAGTGAAGGAGGATTGTGTCAGTATGGAGGTGGAGCCTAGCACTCAGCATCAGCAGCAGTCTTCAAGGGATCAGTTACAGTCCCAAGACACCCATGGACTTGTACGTGGCTGGGAGGAGGTGGCTGCGGATCATGTTGTCCTGAGTGACCCAGAGGACTCTGGACCGAATGCCTCAGCAAACCTACGCTGCATGGCCTCCCTGATCCTGCAAAGCCTGCGGAAGGATCCTCGTATTCGTGCTATCAAGGAGAGGGATCATTACTGGCTGGCAACCCTCCTTGATCCACGTTACAAGGGTAAGGTTGCAGACTTTATCTTGCCGTCGCACAGGGAGCAGTGGATGAAGCATCTTCAGGAGGCCTTGCAGAAAGGTCTGTGCAACGCGTTCCCAGAAACTGGGCGGTTACAAATTCCTGGTCCTGGACAATGTGTTGCTGAGGCTTCGGTCAGTCAAAGGAGCGGTGGAGAAGGTGGCCGTCTGACCGATGCGTTCAGACAATTTTTTAGTCCGCAGCCCCAAGGTATGATCGGTTCCAGCAACCATCGCCAGCGTCTGATTTACATGGTGCAGGAATACCTAGGGGCAAGATCAGACTTGGACACCTTTCCCACCGAAAATCCTCTGGGTTACTGGGTCTTGAGGATGGATCACTGGCCAGAGCTTGCACAGTATGCAATTGAGCTACTGGCCTGTCCTGCATCCAGCGTTCTTTCGGAACGCACATTCAGTGCTGCTGGAGGCTTTGTAACCGATCACAGGGTGCACCTGTCCTACGACTCGGTCGATCGACTGACCTTCATAAAAATGAATCAGTCTTGGATTACCACCAGCTACCAAGCACTTGATGCTGATGTAACAGAATAATTTTCTTTGAAATGTCAGATCCCTTCAAGACTGCCTATGCTGATGCAGAGTGACTATCCTGTTATGCTGAGTGACTATCCTCTTCCTCCTCAATGATCATGCTGATAGCATGTAAGAACATTTTTGTTTCTGGGCACCGCCACCAGTGGCTAAGGCCCAATTTTTCAGCCCCTGTTTAACAGGGGCGTGTAATTACAATTTTTGATGCAATACTTTGCAGCAGGGCTCATTCCTGTGCTCCAACTAGAGTATCTGTGAGGGGTTGCAGTGTTGTGGCACCAGTGCCTAAGGCACAATTTGTATGCCCCTGTTCAACAGGGGCATGTAATTACAATTCTTGATCTAATATTTCACAGCTGGGCCCATTCCTGCGCCCACCAAGAGTAACTGTAAGGACTTACAGTGTTGTGGCACCAGCACCACCACCAAAAGCCCAATTTTTCCTACCACTGTTCAACAATGGCATGTAATTACAATTCTTGATATAATAGTTCACAGCAGGGTGTTCCAGCGCCCACCAAGAGTAACTGTGAGGGCTTACAGTGTTGTGGCAACACCAACACCTAAGGGCCAAATTTCTGCAGAGTACATACGGCAGGCCCCTACTTTCAAACATCCAACTTACAAACGACTCCTACTTGCAAACGGAAGGAGACAACAGGAAGTGAGAGGAAATCTACCCCATGGAAGGGAAATTCTCTCCTGTAAGAGATAATATGGGAAAATGGTGTCTCCTCTCCACTGATGCTTTATCACCAATCCTTGTTTCAATAAAAAAAAAAACATTTTCAAAAAACATTTGTCATTGGGGCGGAAAGTGTGGTGAAATGTTCTGAACAGGTGCACAGACAGCAAAACAAATGTTACAAGGGTGATAACCCTTCCCCATGTTTTCCAAAAAGCTTAAAAATAGATTTTTTCAGCTGGAGCTACACTTAAAAAATTTACCTGTTCCAAATTACAAACAGATTCTACTTAAGAACAAACCTACAGTCCCTGTCTTGTTTGCACCGCCTGTATACTGCTGTTCAGAGTATATAGGGCCTGGGGGCCCCACGCCTTTTCTTTTTTTTAATTTGGGTGCAGGGTTTCCCTTATTATCCATACAAGACCCAAAGGGGCTGGTAATGGGCTGGGGGGGGTACCCATGCCATTTTTCTCAATGATCTTCATCCATATTGCCGGGACCAGACATTACAAGCAGTTTTAAATTACTTTTTTTCCTTTAGAAATGTCATTTTGTGCAGGGACAGTTCTAAACACGGAAAACATGTGCCACTTCACAGGCATACTATAGACACCCTCCAGGTACGATATTTAAAGGAATATTTCACTTTTTTTTCCACTTTAAGCATCATTAAAATCACTGCTCCCAAAAAAACAAACGTTTTTAAAACTTTTTTTTGCATTGATACATGTCCCCTGGGGCAGGACCCAGGTCTCCAAACCCTTTTTTAGGACAATAACTTACATATTAGCCTTCATAATTAGCACTTTTGATTTTGAACGTTCGAGACCCATAGACTTTAATTTGGTTGTAAAGGTTTGCGCAAACTTTCGGTCCGTTCACAGGTTCTGGTGCGAACCGAACCAGGGGGTGTTCGGCTCATCCCTACTTGTATACAATTCAATCCTTACAGCAAGGAACAGAGAATTTCATCCTTTAAATTCTGTAGGTTTTTCTCGTATCTAATGTACTTGAAGTCTGGAGTAGACGTTCTGACCTCCATAGGATTTCAAACACCGTGGGTGAGACCTCCACTTCTTGGTCTCCAGCATCTAGATATAACTTGTATGTATTTGGAAAATACCGTTGACCATGCTGTATGAGGTTTTGGATCTCAGGAAGGAGAATAGGAGGTTCTCGGATTGGAGACTGTACCCGTGGATATCATGGCCTGCAGGCCACAGGGCAATTATTGTTATTACCACCGAACGGCTGCGAATCCGGATAAGGATCCTGGAGACTATTAGGTTTGTTCAATATACATATTGGCTAATCTGCCGACCCAGTTGGTTGTCATTAGTTTCTCTGCTTTCACCTCTGGGAAGCCACCCAGGTTACTGTCAGACCAATATCTTGATAGCCTTACTTGTTGCCGATCCCTTGATCGGCTTGTTGGTTTGGAGACTGTCCCTTGTCATCCAACGGCTTTTGTATCTTACGCCGACTGGCCGTAAGTTCTAGAAAACCCTAACCTAACGTGCTGGTAGACCTGACTGGGAGATACCTCTGACAGAAGTTGACTAGTTTTGCATTCCTTCTTGACAGCGAAGATAGGCCTTCTCCATTTTGCTGAGTCTTTGCAGCATAGTTGAGGCTCTTTTTGTTGCGTTTCGGAAAGACTTCAGTCTGCAACCACTGCAACTCTGACTTTTGGAGACCTTGTCCTCCATTGGCATGAATACCCGACGAGTAACAACTTGTGATGATTGGTATGCCTAATAGCTGATACGATGAAAGATTAGTTAGCTTATCTACCTCCCCAAAAGGGGACTTTTTTCCTCTGTGGAGTCACTGTTCCTGGTGCAGGAAGTAAGTCTTTCCTTACTACAAAAACCAGTTAATACAGTTGTCAACCTTCCCTTGGGCCCCTCGGACTACATGGGCTACTTTATCGCTCTTGCGACCGTGGGATGCAACCAATGGGAAAGAGCTATTTGTTCAAGTAAGATATTTATATTATTGCTCTCTCTGAGGGTAATTTTATTGTATTTTTTCAGAGATTCAGAACTGATTCCCGGTAGGGATGAGCTTCGTGTTCGAGTCGAACATACGTTCGACTCGAACATCGGCTGTTCGATCGTTCGACGAAGATCGAACGATTTGGGCCGTTCGCGCCAAATTCGAGTGACGCGAACGGCCCACAATGCACTACGCCATCGCAGTGTCATCCAGGCGCTGTGATTGGCCAAGCATGCACTGTGACCCCGCATGCTTGGCCAATCACAGCGCCGGCAGCGAGGAGAGCAATGATTGGCCACAGGCAGGATGCCTGTGGCCAATTATTGCTGAGGGTGTTTAGTACACGCCCCACACTATAAAAGGCCGCCAGCACGGCGGCCTAGTGTAGTGTGTTCCGGAGCAGGGATAGAGCAGCATAGGCAGGGACAGTGACTTTTATTTCTTTCTTGCTTAACCTGGATTCCTTTAGTTTAGGGAAAGAGAAGGATAGGTAGGGAGAGTGTCAGTGTGTTTTGTGCTTGTGCTATATTGTGCTTAAAAAAAACATTTTTTCTAGGGACAGAAAACTGTAGGTAGGGAGAGTGTCAGTTTCTTTCACTGTCAAAGTCCTTGTTTCCAGGGACCTGGAAGGACAGTGAGTGAATTCTCCTTGTGCTAAATTGTGCTTAAAAAAAACATTTTTTCTAGGGACAGAAAACTGTAGGTAGGGAGAGTGTCAGTTTCTTTCACTGTGAAAGTCCTTGTTTCCAGGGACCTGGAAGGACAGTGAGTGAATTCTCCTTGTGCTAAATTGTGCTTAAAAAAACCATTTTTTCTAGGGACAGAAAACTGTAGGTAGGGAGAGTGTCAGTTTCTTTCACTGTGAAAGTCCTTGTTTCCAGGGACCTGGAAGGACAGTGAGTGAATTCTCCTTGTGCTAAATTGTGCTTAAAAAAAACATTTTTTCTAGGGACAGAAAACTGTAGGTAGGGAGAGTGTCAGTTTCTTTCACTGTCAAAGTCCTTGTTTCCAGGGACCTGGAAGGACAGTGAGTGAATTCTCCTTGTGCTAAATTGTGCTTAAAAAAAACATTTTTTCTAGGGACAGAAAACTGTAGGTAGGGAGAGTGTCAGTTTCTTTCACTGTGAAAGTCCTTGTTTCCAGGGACCTGGAAGGACAGTGAGTGAATTCTCCTTGTGCTAAATTGTGCTTAAAAAAAACATTTTTTCTAGGGACAGAAAACTGTAGGTAGGGAGAGTGTCAGTTTCTTTCACTGTGAAAGTCCTTGTTTCCAGGGACCTGGAAGGACAGTGAGTGAATTCTCCTTGTGCTAAATTGTGCTTAAAAAAAACATTTTTTCTAGGGACAGAAAACTGTAGGTAGGGAGAGTGTCAGTTTCTTTCACTGTCAAAGTCCTTGTTTCCAGGGACCTGGAAGGACAGTGAGTGAATTCTCCTTGTGCTAAATTGTGCTTAAAAAAACCATTTTTTCTAGGGACAGAAAACTGTAGGTAGGGAGAGTGTCAGTTTCTTTCACTGTCAAAGTCCTTGTTTCCAGGGACCTGGAAGGACAGTGAGTGAATTCTCCTTGTGCTAAATTGTGCTTAAAAAAAACATTTTTTCTAGGGACAGAAAACTGTAGGTAGGGAGAGTGTCAGTTTCTTTCACTGTCAAAGTCCTTGTTTCCAGGGACCTGGAAGGACAGTGAGTGAATTCTCCTTGTGCTAAATTGTGCTTAAAAAAAACATTTTTTCTAGGGACAGAAAACTGTAGGTAGGGAGAGTGTCAGTTTCTTTCACTGTGAAAGTCCTTGTTTCCAGGGACCTGGAAGGACAGTGAGTGAATTCTCCTTGTGCTAAATTGTGCTTAAAAAAAACATTTTTTCTAGGGACAGAAAACTGTAGGTAGGGAGAGTGTCAGCTTCTTTCACTGTCAAAGTCCTTGTTTCCAGGGACCTGGAAGGACAGTGAGTGAATTCTCCTTGTGCTAAATTGTGCTTAAAAAAAACATTTTTTCTAGGGACAGAAAACTGTAGGTAGGGAGAGTGTCAGTTTCTTTCACTGTCAAAGTCCTTGTTTCAAGGGACAGAGAAGGACACCTGAAGGTAGCCCTTATTGCTTTTTTCCCATCTCCCTGCAGGCCATCTATTAGAATGTCTGGAAGGCAAACAAGGAGAGGCAGACAGTCAGGAGGCAATAAAAGAGGGCAAGCAGGCTCTGTGTCTGGGGGCAACAGTGCTGGTCGTGGACGCGGTGCATTGTCATCAGCACATGGCCATGGGACACGCTTGTCCTTCTTTTCGGCAGCTGGACATGTTGAGCCACATCATGCCGAAGACTTGGTAGAGTGGATGACCAAGCCCTCCTCCTCCTCCTCATCCTCTCTCACCCAGGCTCAGGGTACTGGAAAAGCAGCTGCCAAAGCGTCCTCTTCCCTGGTATCAATGTCAGACTCATCATCAGTCACTCCTTCCCTAGACCCACCATGTCCTCCTCCTGAGGAGTCCCCCGAACTGTTTCAGCACAGTGTTGGGTACATGCTCCAGGAGGATGCCCAGCGTTTCAAAGGGTCTGATGATGAAACCCAGCTAGAGGAAGGCAGTAGCGTGAGAGCAGACAGAGGGGATGCTCAAGAAGGACACCAATCTGGCAGTCATGTTCCAGCAGCTGCAGCATACTGCCAGATTGGCTCCAGTGATGAGGAGGGAGGTGATGATGAGGTCACTGACTCCACGTGGGTGCCTAATAGGAGAGAGGAGGAGGAGGAGGATGAGGAGGAGGCACATCTCCAACGAGGCAGGATGCCCTTTGGTGGCCAGCGTAAGGGCAGTACACCGACGGAATCACACCGCAGAGCTCCGCCTGTGCAGGGCGCTGCCTCTGCCCGTCATTCAAAAAGTTCTTTGGTGTGGGCCTTTTTTGAGGCTAGTGCATCAGATCGCACAGCTGCTGTTTGCAACATATGTCTCAAGCGTATATCGCGTGGCCAAAACATCAGCCGCTTGGGTACCACATGCCTGACCAGACATATGTTGACCTGCCATGCAGCTCGTTGGCAAGCCTACCTCAAAGACCCACACCAAAGAACAAAGCGGACCTCTCCTTGCACCGCATCAGCTGGGATCTCCAACCCCACTATAACTTCAGTCCTCTCTGAAACATGCACTGAGAGGAACGAAGGTGTAGAATTAGGTGTGTCACAGCCAAGTACTTGCGGCCACTCTGCTAGCAGTACACCGACGTCCGATTCTAGCAGGCAAATTTCCCTGCCCCAGCTGCTGGACCGTCGAAAGAAGTTCACTCCCAGCCATCCACATGCCCAGCGGTTGAATGCTAGCTTGGCTAAATTGCTAGCGCTTCAACTGCTGCCTTTTCAGTTGGTAGACTCGGCCCCCTTCCGTGAGTTTGTGCAATGTGCGGTTCCTCAGTGGCAGGTTCCCAAACGCCACTTTTTCTCACGGAAGGCTATTCCGGCTCTCTACCGGCATGTGGAAGGCAATGTCTTGGCCTCGCTGGACAGGGCGGTCAGCGGTAAGGTGCATATTACCGCTGACTCATGGTCCAGCAGGCATGGACAGGGACGTTACCTTTCTTTCACGGCCCATTGGGTCACTCTTTTGGCAGCTGGGAAGGATGCAGGACAAGGTGCAGTAGTGTTGGAGGTTGTCCCACCGCCACGCCTCCAAAATGCTACTACTGGTTGTGACACACCTCTCTCCTCCACCCCCTCCTCTTCTTCTTCCTCCATGGCCTCTTCCTGTGGTTTGTCCTATGAACCAGCGGTGCTCCGTAGCCGTTCACGGGGCTACGCAAGTACGCAGGCAAAAAGATGCCATGCCGTGCTTGCACTGGTGTGTTTGGGGGACAGAAGCCACACTGGGGCAGAGGTCCTGTCTGCTCTGCAGGGCCAGGCCGAGAGGTGGTTGACGCCACGCCAGCTTAAGCCAGGAATGGTGGTTTGCGACAATGGCACCAACCTCCTCTCCGCCCTCCGACAGGGACAACTGACCCATGTGCCCTGTGTGGCTCACGTCCTTAACCTGGTGGTGCAGCGGTTCTTGGGCAGGTACCCAGGCTTACAGGATGTCCTGAGGCAGGCCAGGAAAGTCTGTGTGCATTTCCGCAGATCTTATAATGCCAGTGCTCGCCTGGCTGAGCTGCAAAAGGAGTTGAACCTGCCCAAGAACCGCCTTATATGTGACATGCCCACCAGGTGGAACTCAACGTTGGCCATGCTGCAGCGGCTGCACACGCAGCAGAGGGCCATCAATGAGTACCTGTGCGACTACGGCACCAGGACAGGGTCAGGGGAGCTTGGTTTTTTTTCTCCACGCCAGTGGGGCATGATCAGGGATGCATGCACTGTCCTGGCACCATTTGAGGAGGCCACGAGGATGGTGAGCAGTGACAGTGCATGCATCAGTGACACTGTACCTCTTGTCCACCTGTTGGAGCACACGCTGCGTGGAATAATGGACAGGGCACTTGAGGCAGAACAGAGGCAGGAAGAGGAGGACTTCCTTGCCTCTCAAGGCCCCCTTTACCCAGACAGTGTTCCTTCTGTCCCACCCATCGCACAGGAAGAGGAGGAGGAGGAGGAGGAGGAGGAGGAGGATTGTGTCAGCATGGAGGTGGAGGCTGGCACTCAGCATCATCAGCAGCAGTCTTTTAGGGATGATTTACAGTCCCAAGAAACCAGTGGACTTGTACGTGGCTGGGAGGAGGTGGCTGCGGATCATGTCGTCCTTAGTGACCCAGAGGACTCCGGAGCGAATGCCTCAGCAAACCTACGCTGCATGGCCTCCCTGATCCTGCAAAGTCTGCGGAAGGATCCTCGTATTCTTCGGATCAAGGAGAGGGACCATTACTGGCTGGCCACTCTCCTTGATCCACGGTACAAGGGTAAGGTTGCGGACCTTATGTTACCGTCGCAGAGGGAGCAGAGGATGAGACAACTCCGGGAGGCCTTGCAGAAAGGTCTGTGCAACGCGTTCCCAGAGACTGGGAGGTTACAAACTCCTGGTCCTGGACAACGAGTTGCTGAGGCTTCGGCCAGTCAAAGAAGGAGCGGTGGGGAAGGTGGCCGTCTGACCGATGCGTTCAGACAATTCTTTAGTCCGCAGCCCCAAAGTATGATCGGTTCCAGCAACCATCGCCAGCGTCTGATAAACATGGTGCAGGAATATCTAGGGGCAAGGTCAGACTTGGACACCTTCCCCACCGAAAATCCTCTGGCTTACTGGGTCTTGAGGATGGATCACTGGCCAGAGCTTGCACAGTATGCAATTGAGCTACTGGCCTGTCCTGCATCCAGCGTTCTTTCGGAACGCACATTCAGTGCTGCTGGAGGATTTGTCACGGATCACAGGGTGCGCCTGTCCACCGACTCGGTTGATCGACTGACTTTCATCAAGATGAACCAGTCTTGGATCACCACCAGCTACCACACACCTGATGCTGATATAACAGACTAATTGATTTTAACATGTCACATCCCTTCAAGACTGATGCTGATGCTGAGTGCCTGTGCTGTTATGTTGACTGGCTATCCTCCTCCTCCGAGTCCTCAATGATACGATTGATGATGATAGCTTGGAAGATCATTTTTGTTTATGGGTGCCGCCACCAGTGGCTAAGGCCCAATTTTTCAGCCCCTGTTTTACAGGGGCGTGTAATTACAATTTTTTTAGCAATAATTTGCCATAGGGCTCATTGCTGTGCTCCAAGTACAGTATCTGTGAGGGGTTGGAGTGTTGTGGCACCAGTGCCTGAGGCCCAATTTTTCAGCCCCTGTTTAACAGGGGCGTGTCATTACAATTTTTGAAGCAATACTTTGCAACAGGGCTCATTGCTGTGCTCCAAGTACAGTATCTGTGAGGGGTTGTAGTGTTGTGCCACCAGTGCCTAAGGCCCAATTTTTCAGCCCCTGTTCAACAGGGGCATGCAATTACAATTCTTGATCTAATAATTCACAGCAGGGTCCATTGCTGCACCCACCAAGAGTAACTCTGAGGGCTTACAGTCTTGTGGCAACGCCACCACCACCACCACCACGAAAGGCCCAATTTTTCAGCCCCTGTTCAAAAGGGGCATGTAATTACAATTCTTGATCTAATAATTCACAGCAGGGCCCATTGCTGCACCCACCAAGAGTAACTGTCAGGGCTTACAGTGTTGTGGCACCAGCACCACCATCAAAGCCCCAATTTTTACTACCACTGTTCAACAATTATATGTAATTAAAATTCCTGATATAATAGTTGACAGCAGGGCGTTCCAGCACCAACCAAGAGTAACTGAGTGCTTACAGTGTTGTGCCAACACCAACAACTAAGGGGCCTATTTCTGCAGAGTATATACGGCAGGTCCCTACTTTCAAACATCCAACTTACAAACGACTCCTACTTGCAAACGAAAGAAGACAACAGGAAGTGAGAGGAAATCTACCCCTAGAAAGGAAAATTCTCTCCTGTAAGAATAAATATGGGAGAAAGGGGTCTCATCTGTACTGATGCTTTATCAGCAATCCTTGTTTCAAGAAAAACACCACATTTCAAAAACAGTTGTCATTGGGACGGAAAGTGAGGTGAAATGTTCTGAACAGGGGCACAGACAGCAAAACAAATGTTACAGGGGTGATAACCCTTACCTATGTTTCCCAAAAAGTTTAAAAATAGATTTTTGGGCTGGAGCTACACTTCAACAATGTACCTGTTCAAAATTACAAACACATTCTACATAAGAACAAACCTACAGTCCCTGTCTTGTATGCACCGCCTGTATACGGCTGTTCAGAGTATATAGGGCCTTTTTTATTTTATGTGCGGGGTTCCCCTTAATATCCATACAAGACCCAAAGGGGCTGGTAATGGGCTGGGGTAGGGGGGGGGTGTTGATGGGGTAGCTATGCCATTTTTCCTAAAGATTTTCATCCATATTACCGGGACCAGACATTGCATTAAAGCCGCAAGCAGTTTTAAATGACTTTTTTCCCTTTAGAAATGTTATTTTGTGCAGGGACAGTTCTAAACACGGGAAACACGTGGCACTTCACAGGCATACTTTAGACACCCCCCAGGTACGATATTTAAAGGAATATTTGACTTTTTTTTTTCACTTTATGCATCATTAAAATGACTGCTCCCGAAAAACGACCGTTTTTAAAACTTCTTTTTGCATTGATACATGTCCCCTGGTGCAGAACCCGGGTTCCCAAACCCTTTTTAGGACAATAACATGCATAATAGTTGTTATAATTAGCACTTTAGAATTCGAACGTTCGCATCCATTGTATTTAATAGGGTTCTAATGTTCGTTCGAACTTTCGGTCCGTTCGCGGGTTCTGGTGCGAACCGAACCCGGGGGTGTTCGGCTCATCACTAATTCCCGGCAGGTCATTGTTGTCATGAGACTAGTTGGTCTTTAGATGATGGCTCCTCCCGACTCGATCAGGACTCTTTTCCCAGAACCTGGAAGACATTGCGCCCATCTGTTGCCCAAACAAGGCTTACCAGAAGTCCTTGCTCCCGCAAGTTGGCCCCTACTGGACCCAATATCCCAGGAAATGCCCAGAGTTTGTGGAAAGGTGACAGTCTGCCAGATGAACTCGTAGTGAACTCTAACTGCCAAGCGAAGGTACTTGCCGAAACATGGGTGTCTCGAAGTATGTATACACACACACACACACACTTGTGAACGACCACAACCTACAAGATATACAAGGTAATACCGACATATAATCACACACATAGGTTGGACTTGATCGACTTGTGTCTATCCTCAATCTCACTCACTATGCAACCATGTGATTATGCAACTTGCTAGGTCTAAAGACCATAGGTTTCCACTATTGCGACCTAAAAACCGTGCAGTTTTACTGCAATTTCTATGCGACTTGAATCAATGCCTGTGTATTCTTGATGTCCATGGCCCCAAGTTAGATCACAGTGGGATCAAAAGTAGTGTAGGGACTACTTTGAAGTCGCTGCGACTTGGAGTCGCACCGCTATGAACGATACTCCTTGGAAATCATGGGGTATGATTTGTGGAGGTCAAGTTTTTCTGACGGCTGGAGAGATTAATTGCAATGATGGCCTATGCAATTTTGGATCCTCATCCTTCTACTTGTTATTCAAGTCTAATGCCGCGTACACACGATCATTATTCACGGCGGTTAAAAAACCGCCCTGAATAATGACAGGAAAAACGAGGGAACCGCTTGGTTCCCTACACACGGTCGTTTTTCCCGTCATTTTTTCTCTTGACGAGAAAAACGACTGTCTGTGGGCTCCGCGGCAGTGTTTCCCTATGGGAAAACTGCCGCGGAAAAAAATGCTGGAAAAAACGATGAGAAAATTTAGAACATGTTCTAAATTTTCTCGTCGTTTTTTATGCCGTTTTTCTAGACGAGAAAAACGACATAAAGCCCACAGACGATCGTTTTTCTCAGCGAAAAAAAAAATGCAGTTTTTCTCGTCGAGAAAAGCGGTCGTGTGTACGCGGCATTACTTTTGACTAACGACCATGTATTCACAACCCTTGTGCTCTAATGCGTACTGGAGGGAATGCAATGAATTGGTAGAGAGGAATGAAAATTGCATTGGCTTCCTTAATGCACAGGACCCACGGATCCTAAGCTCAAATTTACATGTAACTGTCAGCTGACCCTACTGGGCGGCTTCGGTTTAGGCAAATAAAGATGATTATTGATTTTTTATTCTCCTCTCTAGTTCTCCCAGGTTTAACCTGTCATTCACTCTTCGTTGCTTTGCCTTTTGGCTATCCTCTGGTCATTGGCGATTAACATAAGGGATTAATCCTCCTTCAAGATATCACCAGATCTGACTTGAACAGTCACCCCTCTGACTTAAAGCGGCATGTGTTTACTTGTGGGATGGGCCATAAGGGTTCACTGACCACTATGATTACTGGAGAAACAGCATACAGTCTTGTATCCACAGTGGCTGAACTACATCATTGGCTACTCCACTTTCAATCTAGGATCCGTCATCATAGAGATTTTATCACAAGCCAGAGCTCTGCTTTCATCCTGTCTGGGGTCCTGACAGTCTGGCTACCGAAGTGAGCTCAATCACAGGTCACAAAACACTACTTAGTAGTAGTATGAACCTTCTTCATCTACATATCTATTTGCTGTCCCAGGGTCTCTGCAATGGATATTGTTTCTTCTGTTGGAAGAATGGCACCCTTGGTTAGTCTGATGCAGCTTGTTTGGCCGGCTGCTTTTAAGGCAGAGGTACCCTTTAGATGACTTTTTTTGAATAGCTTAGTACCTGAGCTCCACACAGTCAGTTTGGACGGGGCTAAACTATCCACCTCTTGCTTCTGATATGCCAACTTGCCATAGCAATTTCCCAGAAGCAAGCTCTGAGGTAGAGGTTGCCTTTAAATAAACACAGCTGTTTGATTTAGTCTTGGTATGGAACCATTAGTGACTGTAGGCCCTCTCAGTCTCTGCCCATTTGTCACTGCCTCTGGCCTGCAACTTTGTTTTGCATTTTGGCCGACACCCCAGTTACCCCCAGACCACTATGATTACTATAGAGATTTCTTGATCTGCCCCTTCTGGCAGTTAACTACATAGTGGTTCTTTCAGGGCTGAAGAGGATCTGTCCCTTGTTGCAGAAACAGGTTGACTGGTGTTGGTGTTGAGGACTGGAGAGATTTACACTCATTATGCCCATAATGTGCACTCTTTTAGGATATAGCATATACCTACCTGCCCTCACCTTAGTTAAAGTTTCTGGTCTCTAGGAAGGCTGATTGCTACTGGTTCACAGATGAGCTGAAAGCCTGGAGCCATGCCTGGGAGTGTTTGCCATAAGTAGTAACCACTACAAACCACATATCTCTCTGTGGGGTACCAAAAATAACACAAGCAATTACATATTGCTAACAGGTAAGGTACTAAGAAATGTGACTAAACAGATCCTGACTTTTATTGTAGCACCAAGGTCAGCATGGAAATGCATAGAAATAAACACATAACAGTCATTCATACTTTAGAGTTAATGTAATCACAGGTAAGCAGCGTAAGTTAATAGTCATCTGACAATTAGCACTAGCAGGTTAAACCTACCTTAGACACATGTACCACCAAGGATCATACCACAACCAAGCATCATACCACAACACAGTGAGCCCAGCCTGCAGGGCCAGGCCCTGCGTTAATAGAAAAGGGCTCAGTATCACCTGTTATCAGTCCAAGCATTAGCAATACTGCAGACACAGACTTCAACCTGTGAAAAATTAGTAAACAGAGTGGCACTATGGACAGCCAGTAAGATTCGCATGTGTGATATATGCTTTTCAGAAATGCAAACCAACAGCATACCTGCAGAAAATAAGTCAAGACTGTAGGGCCAGGCTTGTTCAGTTAATAGGAAGGCTTCAGCACAGCACAGCACACCCGCTATCAGCATTAGCAGTATTGCAGACACAACCACAACCCTCAGAAATGTAAGTTTAACCACATACTTGCAGCAGTAACTGGATAATATGGATTTGTGCACCATGTGGTGCCTTACCACCTGCATGCTTCATGTCCAAACAGAAAGTCCAATTCATGTCCACCCATGGCGTCATGATAAAGAAGCAATCCCTAGAGACCAGATGCCCTCATCCCCCTTTCTTCCTGGATCTTGAGGGGGGGAGGTCTCCCACATATAGGCGTTCATGTCTGCCTGTGCAACGGGGAGCTTCGTCACAGAAGAGGCTTGAACCTGTGCGGCTTGGCCAGAAGCGTCCGGCAATGTGAGGGAAAAACTCCTCCTCCTCCTCCTGGTTTTAGGCGCCACTTTCAAATCTGAAACTTGATTCCCTGTCGATTGAAAGTGGTTGAAATTGCTGAAAGTTGCCACATGCTTGGCCAGCTTGGGAGTGTAGGATGTACAAATGAGTAGGACGCGTGTGGATGGGGCACCTGACTGCTCCTTTACACTTGTTTTGATTATGAAGAACAAAGCAATGCTCAATAACGCACCTATAGCATTTATGACATGTTTTTGATATGTTTTTGTTGTGTTTTTGAAGCATTGAAAAAGCATCAAGAATGCTCATAAAATGCCCATGAAAGGGTTGTTTTTCTAGGGAGAAGTGCCTAAAAAGGAAGTGATGTAGACTAAATAATCTGATTTGAGGCGGGGTTAGGTTGTGGTGCGATAGCAGCCATTTTTGGGAATTCTCTGCAAGATGTATTTGTATACTTCAATCTCTTTGATACTTAGCTTGATCCAGCTCAACTTTGCTGAAACAAAATCTTTGCCACTGTCAATAATGCTCAATGCCTCTGCTCCTTCCTGGCACTATCAGTATTGCTGGCTGGCTTGATGCTTTTGCCCACACACAGAAACAAATGGTGTTACCACACGGCTGCTCTGTACAAACAGGAAGTGGTTGGAGCTGCTGTAGCCTAGTTCTCTATTATTTCCCAGTGCATTCTGGGAAAAGGGAATCTCCACTGCCTGCCCCTCAGCACCCAGCTAACACTTTATAAATACTTCACAAACAAGCCATAAATGCTGTAGGTGAGGTTAAGGTGCAGTTATGGTGCGTTACCTTTGAAATTAATGGAGGCGGCTGGAATGCTCGATGCCTCATGAAAGTGATATGGTGCTTAATTTTTAAACACAACACAATGCTACCTCTCCTGTGTGAACAGCACTGTGTGGTGCCCATTGTAATATTCATGGCTTTGACAGTAAAGCTTTGACAGTAGAACCTGGAAGCTGATGGGTTTCTATGCAGAGCTGCACCAGATATTGCACGCTCCAGTTTTAGAAAATCTCCCCCATAGGCTTAGCCGCCATCGGCTCTCTCTCCTCTCCCCTGTAGCCACCGCTGACTGACTGAGCCAAAGCTGCGGATCATGTGGACAGCGGACTAAAAATAGGTAAGTATACACATCTTTTTGCATACATAGTCCACATGAGAGGTCCAAACTTTGCTCCAAACACAATTTGGTACTCTTGGAGATTATTATCTCTCTTGGAGCCTGTCTGTGCTTTTGCTGAGCACTCTCTAGTGGTCAGCTGCAGTAACAAAAAATTTTTATGGGCAGAATTTGTAGCCCTCCTGCGGTGCGCCAATGGACCGCCGAGTGCGTGTGTCTATTTCCCGGTCTAATTGGATGTAATCCAGAAAAATCTCTGCACATCAAACTGCAATTGAATATTACAGATTATTTTTAATTCTTGGTTAAACTCTATATGTGTGTATGCTCCTGGTAATCAACTGTCCTCCCTGAAGAAGCCACGATAGCCGAAACATGTCGGAGATGCTTATCAGAGCTTATTTTGATAAAAACAGTACCTGTATTGTTTCCTTTGTTTTTAACACTATAATTAGATTTTATATATCTAATAAAACTGTATGGATTTGAAAAGAGAAGTATGGGATTTTTTTTTTTTTTTAATCATACCCTCCTAGGTGAATGCAGCATCCGTCCCATTCTGCATCTGTCCCCTGCCAGCTCTAAGGCTGAGAACCAAGCGATCAAACACCACTGATCGTTCGGTTCTCAGAGTTCCCTGAGTAGAGAGCCATGACTGTCAGTCACTGGCTCTCTGCTCTGCCCCGCTGTGAGGCTGAGCCAGGTGCCAGGTGCAAGTCCAGGCATGTGGGCGGTTCCCGACCATATGGTCACGATCTTTCCAGAGCCTGGACCAGCTCTTTGGTCACAGGCGGGTCACAGAAGTGCAGAATGATCTGTACTCCTGTGATCCACAGAAGTACAGCCAAACAAGCTTTGGCTGTACTTCTCCTTTAACTAATTGGATTCATACCTTTGAAAGTCCCAAAAAATGTCTTGATTATGTTGATTTGTTAATAACACTTGGTTAGGGACGATGATACCTTTTGTGTATGCTCAATGGATTTTTTTTTTAAATATTTTTAGTTAGAAACCATAAGTAGCAGGAGGGGGAGGGCACATTTTTTAAACTAGTTCGTTTTAGGCTGGAATTCTATTTTAAATCTCTGCAATAATTGCCTTTTTTAATTCATATTGCCAAGCTTAGAACAGTATAAGCTTCAAAAGGTTTGCTCTTAACTTCTCCCCCTTTTGGTAAAAAAATACAAATGTTGCCATTTTGTATTGGCAAATTTAGGCTTCACAAGTGCAAAAAAAAACACATCAGCATTGCCATATGCCATGGCTCGGCACTGTCATGAATGTTCCCGTATAGCTCATATATTTAGCAACATATACATATAGAAAACTGGGAACAAAGCCACATAGTAGTAAGTTATTTTTAATGTTGAAGGGTTAGACGCAGCAAATTCCCCCAGAGTGTAATTAATCCCTGGACAGTGGACAAAAGCAAAGCAACCCATTAAAAACTTAGGGTAGAGCTCAGGTAGTTCCAATAAATTTTTCAGTTTGGATTTTTTTTTTTTGCAAAATGTTATACTATTAATTGCCAATTTGCATATGTGTGCAGCTGCTGTTTTGGCTCCTATCTGAATCCGATAAGCTCGCTGGAGGTATAACAGAGCACTTGGCAGCTTTCCTATTTGAAAAGCAAGCCTTCCCTAACTACAGAACAGCTGATAAACCCTGATGGCGTGAATTACAATTACACTACTTTTCACACTAAATCTGGGTGATAGCTACTTGGAAAGAAGTTTCATCATCTCTTACCACAAACTGGAAAAAGAATTACATGGTCATGCTGTGCTTTTAAAGGCAGGTTGATTCACTTTTGTCTATTTAACACCTAATTCTATAATGTCCATAGGCATCTAGAGATCAGAATTCTGCGTAATGAAAATCTCTGGTTTGATTTTTTTTCTGTTTTTTTTTTTTTTTTTTAAATCTACCTCAAATTAAATTTAATAACAAGAAGAGATGGAAGTGTTAAAGTTGTCAGACACCTCACTTATTAAATAATTTGTGAGTATTTTCAGTTTTCATAAAAAGAGTCACAGGGTTTCCTTTTTTAATTAGTAATCAAAAAATTGTAAATGCAACCTATATTCTGTGCATGAGACAGCAAAAAAAAAAAAAAAAGGGAAAATTCTTATGACTGGCATTAAGTTATGTTCTGTAATCGTGTTTACAATAATAAAATTCAAACATATTGGTTCCGAGGAAGGCTGGAACTGCCTGCTGTAGAAACACTCATTAGCCAAATAATACAAATAGGATGGAGAATGACATCGTTATCAAAGCATACTCAGACTGACAGGCACAAAAATGGGTAATACTTGCACCACAAGCCATAAGCATCATTGTTTTATTTGTATGTATGCAGTGTCTTTGTGTACACACATGAAAGCATATACATACAAATAAATACATATGTAACTAACTGAGTTTTATATTTATCTAAAAATAATTTATTATCCTTTTATATATAATATAATATTTTAAACACTTTGGAATTTTATAGGTATTAGTTAAATAAAATGAAGACACTGTAAACTCTAAATTTGTTGATTATTTTATACATTATCTGCATATGAAAAATTAGAAAAATTTATAAATAGACAGAACAATAATAAGATATCACACATTGACACACACTGATCCACAATAAACAGCTCTGACAACTTTCATAATCACACTGTATAAATGGAAACAATATTTTTTGCGCTTACTTTTTCCAGTTTTACTGATTTAAATTTATATATAAAAAAACCAGAACTCATTCTTTAAAAATAAAAATATTAGAAGTAAGTTGATTAATAAAAATATGCCTCTAATTTTTATTTATTCCTTCTATGGTTTATGAGGCTAGTTAATGGGAGAAGTGGCCTATCTTTTGGGTTATATTACCCTATTGTTTATTTTCCTTTATGTATTTATTCTATTTATAAATATTACAGTCTATATTTCTATAGATTTTTTTTCTCTCTCTGCAGTGTATATAAAAGGTCCAACAGGACCAGAAGACAAGTTGCCCTAAACAATAGAGCTTGTAGCCATTTATATTATTTTTTTTATTTTTTATTTTTTATATACTGTCATATGCTCTCATATGTACATTGTGACTTGTGGAGGCAATGTGATCATCTTCAAAGGAGAAATGTGTGAAATTATGTTATATTTTTATTACTGTTATTTCTTGTTGTTGTTACAGTTCATTTTAAATTACATTATTCTGTGACATTAGAGTTTATATAGCCCTAATTAATCTCATCCCAAAACTAATTAATGCATTAACATAAGTGCTTGTATGTCAACTATTATCTCTATTGTTATTATAATTGCACACATCTTATTCAACACCAGCAATTGCAATAATTATGGATAAATATGTTTAATTTTATTTTGTGGACATGTCTAATGTTGCTGTGCTCTGATAGGCTATTTATTGATTGAAACATATTAAAAATAAGAAAAAAAATGGAACAAAAGCAGTGTGCTGTTTAAGAGGATAAAATAATTGCTTCTCTTCTTTAAACAACATACATTTAATATCTTACACTGACCTAAATGAAGGTATGGGGAATAGATTTCCTTTTTCCCACTTTCACTGCAGTTGCCTTGTTTATTAGATGTGCTACCTCCTACATGATAATCATGAACTAGCCAGTGAATGACCCCCTGCAGTGCTGCATTTGGTAGAAAGAAAATCCTCACTGCTTTATTGGATCCCAGGGGATCTGAGGAACAGAACAAGATATTGAGAAAAATAATCATGCTTTAACAAGGTAATGATGGAAGGTTAAGACTTCAAGGCTTAGTGATGTGTTGTAAATTATCCCAGCATCTTCTTTCATCAATTATTGGAAAATAAACCAATGCCTTATACTTTAATAATAATAATAAAAAAATAAAAAAAAATTGTTGTATATAAAAAAAAAAGACTTTGATGATGCATCCTTTACAAATAACTATAAAATTTTAAGCCAGTGTCTAATTTTTCCGCATTGTTCACTCAAGATGTCCAAATGCGTCTCAAATTGGTGCTCCAAAGGTGTTAACAAAAGAAGACCAAAACATCTGGTATTAGAATTGATTAGAATTTTCTTCATTATTATCATTTTAAAGGTGAGATAGCTGTTTAATCTACCTGATGTTCTAAATTTACAGATTAAAAAAGAATAATAAAAACAAGTGACTTTTTCAATTTTATTTACAAATATAGGTTTTTTCTCACCCAATACATTTAAAAAAATATTAAATATAGTTAATTACATGCAATGGTTGAGTCATTATTTTAAAGAAGAGAAAAACTATTTGGAGTTTTGCCGAAAGCAACCAATAAAATTTCACTTTTAATTTTATGAAACAATAATTTCAAGGCCAATGTCTTTGGTGCTTTTGTTCTTTTCTCTACTTTAAATGAAGAAACACCAATATATTTTATATATTTTATCCTGCAACCAGAAAATCTGTTTTTGTTGATGGGTTTTGAAATACAATTGTTGCAAAATATACAAAAAATCTTTATTATAAATGCTTCAAACACTTAAAAAAACATTAAGAAAAATATTAGATATCCTATATTAATAGTACTGTTGTCTAAAACAAGGAATCCATGATTACCTTCATTTCCAGGCTGAGACTGCTGTATTATTTCTACACATATTATCAGTCCAATGGTGTGCATTGTAGTTAAATGGTGCACTAAAACAGATGTCATATAGGGGTTATTTACTAAAACTGGAGGGTGCAAAACCTGGTGCAGCTCCGCACAGAAACCAATCAGCTTCCAGGTTTTTTTTGTCAAAGCTTAATTAAACAAACTGAAGTTAGAAGCTGATTGGCTACCATGCACAGCTGCACCAGATTTTGCTCTCTCTAGTTTTAGTAAATCTTCCTCATAGTTTGCGTATTTTACATTTCATAGTTACTAACGCCAGAAGCTAGGCTTACAATTTCATTAAAAGGCCAGCAAGCATTAATTATTGTGATCTGAAATATCAGTTCTGACTCTTCTTTGTTAAAGCGGAACTAACCTGTGTCTGAGCACCACAAACTGAAAACGCTATTTCATTCATTTTTAATAATGAAAGCAAACTCACCCATCCATCCATGTCTCCATGTTTTATTTTGTTGATTTTTTTTTTTTTTTTTAAATCAGCCCACTAGCATTTCTTGCAGCAGACATCTTAAATAAGGACAGATGATTCATGTAGCATTTACTGGAATCCATCTGCCCTTAGCTCAGGTATTTAGGCAGGAGGGTGTGCTTTGCTAAGAAATCCCCTCCTCCCCTTCTCCAGATGAAAGAAATAAATACCCAAAAAGACTCCTGCGATGTATGACATCATTTTGGCCTGAAGAAATGTAAAAAAAAGTTTAAAACAATAAATATAATATACCTTCCTATCGATTTACTAAGGCTAGCAGCATAAGGATTGAAAATAAATAATGATGATCGAGAGAGTTTTGTTTCACTTTAAATACTATTATAATAATTGTTTGATTTTTCACATTTCCATGCAAAAAACAGTAAATGCTGGACAGTGTAACAATGTTACAATAACCGTAACAATAGCAGTACTGCAAGTTACAGATTCTCAGTGAGCTTGAGAAATCAGGCTATCACAGCATTAGCAAGAGTATTTAATAAGTCAGATAGTTTAGTAAATTTTTAGTGGAGTTAGCTGGTGTAAAATCACAACAAATTTCATCATATTACATTTTAAACAGTGGGAAGACATCCAAGAAGACGTGGCCAAAAGGAATTCCGCGATGCAACCCACAATAGGGGAGAGAGATCAAGGAAATCTGCTAGTTATTATTAAATCACAACTTCACCCAAAGTGTAGATACTTCTGTCTAGGACACCAACAGGGAGATCACCGGCCCTTCGAATTAGGGCTTTCCTTTTCGGGCAAATGGCGGTGGTAGCTCAGCTTTGGGGCCGGTTCACACTACAAATCGCACAAGGAACGATTCAGTGTGGTGCGATTTGAGCCTATTCATTTTGAATGGCCTCAAATCACACAGCACAGCACAGCACTGAAAGTATTTTTGGAAACTTACTGCAGTCAGATGGCATGGTACTTCCGTACCATGGGGTGCAGTGCAGACAAGCACACTGCATTTGCAACCTGCATTTGGGGTGTTAAGTTAACAATGACACCCGCTGCAGGTTGTAACTGCAGTGTGTTTTACCTCTTGCTTACTGGGCACATTCACCCCCTTCCTGCCCAGGCCAATTTTCAGCTTTCAGCGCTGTCACTCTTTGAATGACAAATGCGCGGTCATGCAACACTATACCCATATGTAATTTTTATCATTTTTTTTTTCACACAAATAGAGTTTGCTTTTTGATGCTATTTAATCACCACTGGCTTTTTATTTTTTTGCTAAACAAACAAAACAAGACCAAAAATTTTGAATTTTTATTTTTTTTCATAGTTTGATATAACATTTTGCAAACGGGTAATTTTTCTCCTTCATTGATGTGCGCTGATGAGGCTGCACTTATGGGCACTGATAGGCTGCACTGATGGGCACTGATAAGGCAGCACTGATGGGCACTGATAGGTGGCACTGATGGGCAATGATAGGTGGCACTGATGAGGCGCTACTGGTGGGCACTGATTGGGAGGCACTAATAAGGCTACACTGATAGGTGGCACTGATGGGCACTGATAGGCAGCTCTAAAAGGTACTGATAGACGGCACTAAAGGACACTGAGAGGTGGCCCAGATAGGCGGCACTGATAGGTGGCACTGGTGGGCACTGATAGGCACTGGTAGATGACACTGATAGGCAGCACTGATACGTGGCACTGATGATGAGGCACTGATGGGCACTGATTGGCAGCACCGATGGGCACTGCTAGGTGGCACTGGTGGGCACTGTTAGGCAGCTCTAAAAGGTACTGATGGATGGCACTGAAGGGCACTGAGAGGTGGCACTGATAGGTGGCACTCATGGGTGGCACTGGTGGGCACTGATGGGCACTGGTAGGTGACACTGATAGGCAGCACTGATGATGGGGCACTGATTGGTAGCACTGATGGGCACTGCTAGGTGGCACTGGTGGGTACTGCTTAGCAGTACTGATGGGCACTGCTTTTTTTTAATTCCCAAAAAACTGCGTTTGAAAAACCGCTACGCAAATACTGTGTAGCATAAAAAATTGCAAAACCCACCAATTTATTCTCTAGTGTCTCTGCTTTAAAAAAAAAAAAACGATATATAATGTTTGGGGTTCTTACTAATTTTCTAGCAAAAAAAAAAAAAAAAAGTTTTTCACATGTACATAAAAAGTGCCAGGAAATGCCTGGTTTTCAACTGGTTAGGGATAAAAAAAAAAAAAAAATTCAATTCATTCTTTAGTATGTCAAATATGAAATATTGCATATACAGTAAATGTTTCATATTTGCCATTTTCAGGCAGATGGTGGTAAGCAATAAGTGTTTTTTACATTTATGCTACTTTATTATACTACTATTCTGTGAATAAATTCCCACCTGCCGTTCATCTCTAGAGCACAGCTCCTTTATTGGCTTTAGCTCATAACGCCCCATATAGTCTCTCACCTAAAAAGTCAAGCATAAACTGCAAACAAATAGTAATGTCATCACTCTGTAGGTAATGCTATGTACAAAACAAGGAATATACATGTAATTCAGCAATGATATAAAACATCAGCTTACAAATTTGTAAGTATTTTTTAAAGGCCAGTTTCTAATATATTTTTTTAATATGTTTCTAAAGTTTGGTAAATACCACAGTTCTGATTGGCGTTTGAAACAATTGTCATGACACTTTTGGAAAATCATTGGCCGTCCTGCAATGCCAAAGATAGTTTATGAACAAGAGATAAATTATGTGTGAGCATAGGGCGCTTCTTACCTCCAAAAGAGTTTGATGAATGAACAGTTCCAAAGGTTGTTGAAAAGTCTGCTTGCTTTTTGCTGCATTTAATGCATTTGTGTGAATCACATTATCCTAGCTGAAAGAATGTATTTAGGGTGAAAATATATATTCTGTGAAATAAGCAAAAAATAAAAAATAAATAAAAAAATAATAATAATAATTTGTCTATTTTATGCAGATTGTAATGTTTTTCAAGCATAGTATTTATATTTTTTCAATGCAATGTTTCAATCTGAACATAAACTATATACAAAACATTAAACATTAATTATAAAAAGGGAATTATTTTACTTATTTATTTTTATTTTTTCTGTAAAGGGGTTTACTCATTTATATATTTGAATATCACTACAAATTTGTAAACAACAGGGATACGAAAAATTATCCAGAACCAAAATCTGCTGAGTGGAGGTGGGCTCATGCTATAATGTGATATAAAATATGCTGTTCGTACTTGCTTATTATAGCACCCAGGTCATACCAGGTCCAGGCTCTAGCTGACACTCCACCTACCAGTACCATCTTTCCAAACACTTCTTCTGGGTCCTGTGTCGCCCCTCCTTAGCCTCTCTGTTTCTGGAACATATCAGCATAGCATAGCACAGGTGTATATTGTAGCTCCATGCTTGGCATCTCACAGTTGTTGGGAATGAGTCAGGACTCTACACTACATATTTTCTTAGCAGTGTACACAGGAAAAAAAAGCTTAGTAGCTGGAGAAGATTTTTTCTTGGTAAATATACTTTGCCTATTTCTTTTGTCAAAAAAGTTCTTACTAAACCATGGGGCTTTGGGCAATTTAACTGGTCAGGTCAGTTGGTAATATAAAGCCCTGTACACACGATCTGATTTCCTATGGATTCTAATCCGATGGATTTTTCCATCAGAAATCCGATGAAGCTGACTTCCATCAGTCTTGCCTACACACTATCAGTCAAAAATCCGACCGTCCCAAACGCTGTGACGTAAAACACTCTGACAAGCCGAGAAAAATTAAGTTCAATGCTTCTGAGCATGCGTCGACTTGATTCTGAGCATGCGTGGGTTTTTTGTCTGATGGAGTTCCACACAGACGATCGGAAATTTGCTATCGTTTTTTTTCCCATCAGATAAATTTAAACATGTTCTATTTTTTCACACGATCGGTTTGTCCGATGAGAAAAATCCATCGGACTGTTTTTATCTGTAAAACCGATCGTGTGTACACGGCATAAGTGTTCCCTCCTGTACTACCTCTGTCAACATGCCAAGGTTTCTTAGGCTTCATGTACACATAGCCTACTTTGACCCCTGGCTGCAGCAAAATGCAAAACGCTGCAAAATTGTTTCAGGATTTTACCGCGACTTTGCTGCATTTTGTTGACAGCGGTCAAAACTTTCCTATCCTGAACGCAATTCTTACGCATTTAGAAGAGGGAGATTGAGGAAGGTTGAAACTCCCCTGACCACAGCAGCTCCTAAACTCTGGTAAAAGCCTATGTGTATATTGACACATAGGCCTTTATGGAGTTGAGTTTAGGAGCTTTGGCAAACAAACGGCAAAAGCTTCTAAACTCAAGTTTAGGAGTTGTAGTGTACATGAAGCCTTAAGCCCCGTACACAAGGGCAGAATGTCGGGAGACATTTGCCGGTACAAAAAATACCAACTGACAATCTGCCCGTGTGTATGCCGACCTGTCTGACAGAAGCCGACCCTTCAGCCAGCTTCTGTCGGACATGCATGCTGGAAAACAGCAGCCAACCGACTCCTGATCAGCCCTCTCAGTCAATGGCAGAGAGCACTGATCGGAGTGTTCTGGCGGGGGGGGGGGGGCGTCCCCCCTATCAGAACACAATAGCTCAGCAAGGGAGAAGCTGAACTAACATTGCATGCTTAGTACAGCGGCTCCCAACTGGAGCTGTCAGTTTGCACGAAAAATAACTGTGGTGTGTGTACCAGGCTTTAGGCTTTGGGCTTGTGTTGATGCCATTGGTTTTAGATGTTCTGGAGATCATTCAAAGTTCGAAGAGAGGTCCATTCAACCTGCAGCTGACCTTGCATGAGAGTGCAAAACGCCTCTGATACAAAAAAAAATGTAGTTCATACAAACCCGTAGACAGGCAGGTTGCTGATAAGGGTGTACAACATGGTGAGGCCAAGGCCTGAGATTGGGTGGCATTGTCAATACGTTTGCTCCCAAACTCTTAATCAACCATGAGGGTACTTACTGGGTGTGACTCTCCTCCTCTTCACATTACTTTGTAATTTCCTGTAAAAATGTCACCTATGACATGGCAGCACTACAGCATAGACATACAAACGGGGTGTAACAATGGCTTTTTGTTCAGCTGCAGCTAACCGGAGCTTGATTGACAAGCTACTCTGGGCCATCATTTGAATAGTTCTTTGAATGGACAGCAGCAGACACGGGTTAAATAGGTCAGCATAACATCTAACACCTCTTCATTAAAACCATGCCTGGACTTTGGCTTTAAGTATACAAAATATAATAATAACATCACAGACTGTCTTCAATGCATGAAATTAAGCATTTCTAGCACGGAACTCAAGGCAAAGATCACATCTCCAGTTGAACTCTATTTTCACGATAACAATTGATTCATCTAAAATGTAAAAATGTTGAAAATAAATAAACTGCACATTACATCAAAGGCAACAGACTGGAAGATCAATTTCATTACTCTTATCCCCCGAAATATGACACTACTAAAAACTCTACATGACTGATACTCCTAGCCTGACACAGATATTAATGGATGTGGGTGATTTTTTTAACAAGAGTAGATAGCAAGATAGGCAAGTTGTTTGCAGTGTATCAAGGCCAATTTCTCTCCCGTGAACACTGTAAAGCAAAGGTAGGTTTCTAGGGCAGAACTGAACATGCTCATTGCTGTGCTGTGGTTGTGTTCATTGAAAAAATAAAATCTCACATTGCTATATATATATATATATATATATATATATATATATATATATATACATATATAACCCCCCCCCCCCCCACCCGAAATAAAAAATAAAAAATTGAGCACTAATCGGCACACTTAGCCCTAAGCATAAATTCCCTTTGCAAGCCTTGCCAAACAAAAATTCCCCCTCCTCCGAGTACAAATCTCTCCCTGCTGAAAGCCCGCCCCTCATCCTCTCTCTAAGCTAAAATCCTCTCTCTTCCCAAAATGTTCCCTGCTAGTACAACTATCCCTCACCAAAAAAGCACCCTGTTAGCACGTATCCTCACCCCTCAAATGTCCCCTCCAAGCACAAATACCCCCCAGTCGGCCCTACTAGCATAAATTCTCCCCCTCCTAGCACAAATACCCATCAATTATCCCTTCTAGCACAAATCCTCTCCCCAAATCCCTGCCCCCCCCCAAAAAAAAATGTCCCGTTCTTGCACAAATCCCCCCTCCTAGTACAAATCCTCTTCTGCCCATTCCCCAGCACAAACCTCCCAAATTACCCCTCAAATTTCCCCTCGTAGCCCAAATCTTATGCCTGTCACCCCCCAAATTCCCCCTTCTAGTACAAATCATCCCCCCAAATTTCCCCTCTAGCGCAAATACCCCCAGCATCCCTACCAGCATACATTCTCCCCCTCCCAATCCCCATTTCTAACAGCCCCAATATTTCCTGTCCTAGCACAAATCCCCTCCCAATCACCTCTTCTAGCTCAGCCCCCCCAAATCCCCCCTCTTAGCACAAATCCTCTTCCCCCTATACCCACATCACAAAACCTCATTCTTCCAGCACAAATGCCTCCTCCTAGCCCAAATCATCTTCCTCCCCTCCCCCAGCACAAATCACCCCTTCTAGCACCCCACCCCCCAAATACCCCTACTAGAAAAAATCATATCCTGTCACCCCTCAAATTCCCTATCCCAGCACCCCCCCAAATTTCCCTTCCTAGCACAACAGCATAAATACCCCCCCATATCGATCCCACCTAGAAGTAATCATCTTCTCTCTACAAATACTCTCATTCACCCCCTTGTGTCCTCAGTGCAGTTCTCCCTTCCCTTGGCTGGGCTGCAGTTTTGTTTCAAACACACAGACCACACATACAGCACAGCACATCGCTCTGTGGTGCCCTTCTTCTGACGCTCCTCCTCATCTTGTCATGTCAGAGCTGGAGAGGAGCCTGGGGGGAGCCGATTTCGAAACCTTTGCACAGATAGCTGGTGGGAGCGATAACGCTGCTGAAGGGGAACGGGATCGCGGCTTTGGGATGTCACTGGATGTCAGCTTGGGACTACACCAAGTTTGTTTAACCGCCCCCTACCCACTTTGTTTGCTGGGAGGAGATGGGGGGTGGCTAAGCAAACTGTAAAGTCACAAATTTACAGTCCGAATGGAAGAGCGCTACAGTGACAGGAGTGTGGAGCTGGAGAGGAGAGGGAGAGCACAGCCTGCTCTCTCCTCCTCTCCGTATTTGGCATATATCATACAACACTAAGCTGACAGAAGTAGTGATGCCGCGGTCACTACTTTTGTCAGCTAATAGTCACAGAAACTCTGCTTGCAGTGCCCCCTCCACCTCTTATGCTACAGACGCTCAGGGCAGCCGACCCTTCTGCCCCCCCCCCCCTTTGTACCTGGCCTGACGCCTGCCTTTACACGCAAATTAACTTTAATGGCATCCCAGCCCACCCTTTGCAACTATAACCGCTGAAAACTCTTCTAGGAAGGCTGTCCACAAGGTTTAGGAGTGTGTCTATGGCAATGTTTGACCATTCTTCCAGAAGCACCTTTGTGAGGTTAAGCATTGATGTGAAGGAAAAGGCCTGGCTTGCAGTCTCCGCTCTACTTCATCCCAAAGGTCTTCTATCGGTTTGGGGTCAGGACTCAAGTTCTTCACCCCAAAACAAATACAAAAAGAGCAAATTTTTTGAAAAAAATTAGTTTTTCTTTGTTTTTGTTATAACATTTTGTAAATAAGTAAGTTTTCTCCTTCACAGGAACAGCCATGTTTTGGCACAAAACAATACTTGACGTGTGTACATGCATGTAAATGCTAGGTGCATTTAGCGCTTGAAAGTCAATTAATTTAAATGGCCAGAATAAACTATTCTGGCCAATTAAATTAATTAATGCCCAAATATTTGATGCGTCTAAACATGTTAGATGTGTTTACAAGCATCAAGCATTTTTTAAGCCAAAGTGCTGCTTCCAGGAAGATAGGCATCTACGAGAGCTAGGAAAGCATCCAGCAACTTTAATGCACAAAAGTATGTTTTTGTTACAAAAACTGCAAATTACATTCTAATAGTCAAAAAAGTTACTGTAGCTGTATTATTTTTAATAAAAACAAAGTCCCAGTAATAGTATGACTTGTAGCTAAAATATAACTAGTGGTAGGAAAGCATCCAGTGATGCATGATGTCCAATGTAGTGGACAGATGATTAATTGTAATTTCCACCCAAGATAAAATTGATACTAGTAAAATGTAATTACAATATGTTTCTTCAGGAGTTACTTGATCTTACCATATTTTTACCTCCAGGGGCCTCCTCCTATAGAAGTGTTGGCAAGATATTCCTAAACTGCTTAGTCTTTCTGGATTTCTGCCAGCCATCTTGGTTTTGAGAAATTTTTCTTTCACTTACAAGGGCTTTCCAGTAGATGGCAGAGTATAGGGTGACACACTAGCATCCACTGTAATAGGTGATATGCAACTATACAATCAGAACTTAGAGCCCTTTCACACTGCTAGCGCGGCCTCGTTAGCAGTAAAGCGCTGCTAGTTTAGGAAGCGCTTTATCGCTTTTAACCCCACTAGCGGACGAGGAAAGGGTTAAAACCACCCCCAAATTGCCGCTGCCAAAGCTATTTGCAGGCGCTTTGGCAGTGCAGCCCATTGATTTCAATGGCAGGGGCAGTTTAGGAGCGGTGTATACATTGCTCCTGCACTGCCCCAAAGATGGTGTTTGCAAGACTTTTTTTTTGGTTCTGCAAGCGCACCGCCCCAGTGTGAAAGCAATCGGGCTTTCACACTGGGAGGCTTGAGAGGCGATTTACCGGTGCTATTTTTAGCACTATAAAAAGGTGTAGCGCTGGATGAGCAAAACTGTGTATGGCTATACAGTGAAAAAAATATATAATATAAGAAAAAGTATCAAAAACATGAGTGAATACTACAAATAAACAATTTAAAGTTCATGTGTGTCAGTGAAAAATATATGAAATCTTCTCCTCTATTTAAAGATGATAAGAGTTCTACAGAGTGCAGGTATCTGATGAAAATCATAGGCAAAATGCTCCAACACTTAGTAAAGATCCCGCCACCAAGGTGAAGAATGAAGGCTTACCAGACAGCCTGCGACCGCCCTTCTCAGGGGGGTCAAAACAGGCTCAGTAGAGTGATGTTTTACTCCATGGAAGGCAGGATGATTCTGCAGGAACGCTTCATCCACAATGGGAGAGTCTCCAGAGACGTTGATTGAACACCTGGCCAGAACTGGGAGTAGACACACACTTTGCAGATCAGAGTGGATGTTCCTCAGTAAGTAGGATAAAATCCAAAAGAGAAAGAAAAACTTTCCATAGTGTAGCGTTCATCCATAAAAAAGGGGTTTATTTTCACAAAGTATGCGATACAGAACTTCAAAGTAACAAGTCCTGAGATATTAAAATACTGGTTAAAAAACTCCTTGCAAGGAATAAAAAGCTCCGTATTCTGTCAATCAAACGACCGTTCGCGCGTGCGCAATGCATGCACGTGACACGTGCATGCATTGCGCACGCGCGAACGGTCGTTTGATTGACAGAATACGGAGCTTTTTATTCCTTGCAAGGAGTTTTTTAACCAGCATTTTAATATCTCAGGACTTGTTACTTTGAAGTTCTGTATCGCATACTTTGTGAAAATAAACCCCTTTTTTATGGATGAACGCTACACTATGGAAAGTTTTTCTTTCTCTTTTGGATTTTATCCTACTTACTGAGGAACATCCACTCTGATCTGCCAAGAGTGTGTCTACTCCCAGTTCTGGCCAGGTGTTCAATCAACGTCTCTGGAGACTCTCCCATTGTGGATGAAGCGTTCCTGCAGAATCATCCTGCCTTCCATGGAGTAAAACATCACTCTACTGAGCCTGTTTTGACCCCCCTGAGAAGGGCGGTCGCAGGCTGTCTGGTAAGCCTTCATTCTTCACCTTGGTGGCGGGATCTTTACTAAGTGTTGGAGCATTTTGCCTATGATTTTCATCGGATACCTGCACTCTGTAGAACTCTTATCATCTTTAAATAGAGGAGAAGATTTCATATATTTTTCACTGACACACATGAACTTTAAATTGTTTATTTGTAGTATTCACTCATGTTTTTGATACTTTTTCTTATATTATATATTTTTTTCACTGTATAGCCATACACAGTTTTGCTCATCCAGCGCTACACCTTTTTGTATATTTATATTGTTGTACCTTATATCAGGTTTTTTTTTGGTGTTTAGCAGCAGGTTTTCCTTTAGGGATTTATTCATTTATTGCACTTTAATAATTTGCACCTAGCGCAAATTTTTCTTTTATAACCCTATTTTTAGCACTAAAACGCCTGAAAAGCGCCTTCAGTGTGAAAGGGGTTTTGAGTAGCAGTCCACTGTAGTGGCCACTATGCATGAAAGGGTTAAATATTCATTGGACTCTCAAGATTTTTGTTTTGCATTTTTATTGACCTACTGCACTTGGATCTCTCTAATTTAAGGTCTGGTTGGAACTGCACAGACCAGGGAGAGATGGCAGAAGGAGGTACTCTTATTATTCAAACAATTGTATCTCAGCTTTAATCATTGAGCTCTATAAACACTATTTTTTTTAACATGAAAGCAGTTAAAATGAAACTAAACTGTATCTGATCACTACAAACTCAAAACACTATTTAATATGCCCTTAGCTCAGGCATGGAAAAGAAGAAAGGTAACAGCACTCTCTACAGGGACAACTCAATCCATACACCAGGTCCACTCACAGGTGCCGAGGCTCGATGTGTGTCAACAAACTCCAATGCAACAGTAGTAAGAAGAGCCGGAAAAACTGTAATCCTTGAAGTGTCGTTTATTGGTACATCATAGTGACAATAAAACAATAAAGCTGACGGGTTTCGGCAATAGCCTTAGTCCTAGTTGTTTTATTGTCACTCTGATGTACCAATAAATGACACTTCAAGGATTACAGTTCTGCCGGCTTTTCTTACTACCTTAGCTTAGGCATGCAGGCAGGAGGGTGTCCTTAGCTGAGAAAGCCCCTTCTCCCCTCCTCCAGATGAAAGAAAAAAAAATGCCCATGAAGACTGCTGAGATGTATGACATCATTTTGGCATAAGCCAGAAACCAGGAAGCAACTAAAGAAAAATAAAAATAAAGTTTAAAACAAAAAAATATAATATACATTCCTGTTTATTTACTAATGCTAGCAGCATACGGATTAAAAGATTAAAGTAGAACTATAGACAATTTTTTTTTCTTTTTGGATAGAGTAAGGGAGGGTTATAACCAGTTTTATTTTGCCATCTGTGCCCCATTGTAGAGATTTCCTTTCACTTCCTGTCCCGCAGCCAAACAGGAAGTGAGAGGAAATCCCTGCAATTTAAGGGAATTTCTTGGCGACCCCCAGGTCACCAGCACTAGTGTCCCTATTGGAAGATTTCCCCTCTATTAATTTTCTGGGGACAAATTTGAGATTTTCTTTTACTTTCAATGATAATAGTAAACAGGACAAATAGAGAGGGAGAATCTTCTTAAAGGGGTTGTAAACCATCAAGGTTTTTCACCTTAATGCATTCTATGCGTTAGGGTGAAAAACCTTCTGTCACTCAGCAGACCCCCCCGAGCCCCCGTTATACTTACCTGAGCCCTGTTTTTCCCACGACGGGAACGAGCACACCAGCTCAGGCCTGTGTCTAGTGTCCTGATTAGATAGATTGATAGCAGCGCAGCCATTGGCTCCTGCTGCTGTCAATCAAATTCAATGATGCGGGCGCCGGGGGCGGGCCCGAGTCCTGCTTTCTGTGTCAATAGACACAGAAGCAAGACACAGGAGCGCGCCCACATGGGTGTCCTGAAGGAGAGCGCTTCTCCAACGGGACACTTGAGAAGAGGAGGAGCCAGGAGCGCCGCTGAGGTACCCCAGAAGAGGAGGATCGGGGCCACTATGTGCAAAACCAACTGCACAGCGGAGGTAAGTATGACATGTTTGTTTAAAGAAAGAACCCTGAACCTTTACAACCCTTTTAATGGAGGCACAGACAGCAATAAAAACTGCAAAGCGTTCCAATCCTACTCCACTTTATCCAAAACTGAAAAAAAAAAAAAATTGCCTTTAGTTATACTTTAAAATGAGTTATTCTTGTTTAAGAGAGAGTAGTTCTGCTTTAAGATTATCCAAAACATTAGAAAATTAGTGTAGAGCTCCATCTGTTGGCTGAAAATTGTAGATGTTACATATTCATATGATATTTTACATATTTACTAGACTAAACTAAAATGATATTGTGTTTTAATTCATTCAATTGTAATAAATAAGGTAGATGCAGAAAGAAAATATACAAAACACTATACATTCTTTAAAAAAATGAATTCATTCTCCAGTTACCAGGCAATGTTTATTATGGAGGTTTTTAAGATGGCACATCCCCTTAATTATAAACATGTATACTGTCAGGACAGGCAGCCATTCTGATGAAGCAAGCTGTGAATTCAGCCCCCCAGCTACCACAGTAACGCATACACGGTCTCTTGGCTACCTAAACTTATGCCCATCTGTCACAAGACTGTTCACGAGTTGGTTGGACTTTTTCCTCTATGGGGAGAAATGCCAAGCAGCAATACAATATGTCAGCTGCATAATACTGTCCCATATAATGTCTCTCATTTGTGACAGTTACAATTACTTCTGACCACATGCCTCTGTACACTTGCTCACACTTGTTAGCACCTGAGCTATTCAAGGAGTGTGAGGATTAAAAAAAAATAAAAAATGAAGATGGAATGATAGGGAAAGGGATGAAGGGTTGAGTTAATTCTGGCAGCAACAAAGGCAAATCACATTCAAGGAAAACCATGGCAATCTCATAGTGAGCAAAAATGTAAAGGCAATAGGCGCAAAGTAATAATGTGTGATAATGTGAAATAGATTGAAAGATCTCTGCAAGAGCCCGGAATCCAAGTCACCGAGACGTAATTTATTTTGTCACAAACAATATTTAAATAGGGAAGAAAGAGAAAGGCACACTGGCTTCATATTGCAGCTTTTAGGTGCGTTTCACAGAATGAAATGAACTTCTGCAGTAACACTACACGTCTTCGGTTATCAATGTATAACCCTCTGTACCAACTGCCATTCTGCAGCAGCAGGAAAATCTAGAATGAACCGATGAGAGAAATGGTTTTGAGGAGTCACAAAATAAATACATATCTCTAGTTTCTAATGGTCGAGGTGTTTGGACCTCTCACTATAAGTCACTCGTTTTACTTTAGTTTCTGAAACTGGGAAGGCAGTTAATTTGCAGATTAGTGGTTTGCCTAAACCAGACCCCCAGAATAATGTGTCTGTGCTTGCCCAGCTTTAGGATCATTGAGAGTCAGTTGGGGGTATGATGTGTCTGTACCTGCCACTACTGCTATGATGATGGCAAGCTGATAAGGCTAAGTATCTATGCATTGCTCTTAAAGTAGAACTGACTTTCCAAGAATTACTTGTAAAAGCTTTAGGAAGCAGCATGAGCTTTAGGACAAGCCCTTGCTTACCCCTGTAGCTGCAAACATTGCAGAGTAATTCATCCTCAAAATTTACAGCAAGAACACTTTTAGACCCCTTTCACACTGGGGCGGTTTGCAGGCGCTATTGCGCTAAAAATAGCGCGTGTAAACCGACCCTAAACAGCGGTTGCTGTTTCTCCAGTGTGAAAGCCAGAGGGCTTTTACACTGGAGTGGTGCACTAGCAGGACCTTTCCAAAAGTCCTGCTAGCCGCATCTTTGAAGCGGTGAAGAAGCGGTATTTTTACCGCTCCTCTACCGCTCCTGCCCATTGAAATCAATGGGGCAGCGCGGCTATACTGCCGGCAATGCACCTCTGCAAAGGCGCTTTGCGGTGGTTTTTAACCCTTTTTCGGCTGCTAGTGGGGGTTAAAATCGCACCGCTAGTGGCTGAATACCGCCGCAATTCCGACGGTAAAGCGCCATTAAAAATAGCGTCGCTTTACCGCCACCGCACCTCCCGCCTCAGTGTGAAAGGGGCTTTACTTTTATTTTCAGTGACAGTTTATTCCCCCCTCCTAGCAGAGACTTTAAAAGTGGTAACCTGACAGTCTACTTTAACACCTTCCTGCCCGGCTTATAGCAGAATGACGGCCAGGCTGGGGTTCCATTGTTCTGACTGGATGTCATATGGCGACCTCCAGAACAAGCTGCTGTGCGCGCCCTCAGGGGCGCGTAGCGGGGCAATCGGTGGTGCGGTGTGTCACCCGGGCACACCGCATCTCCAATTATGGTAAAGAGCCTATGACCTAGGCCCTTTACCACATGATCAGCTGTTTCATATCACAGCTGATCACAGTGCAAATAAGAAGTGCCGGTTATCAGCATTCCTCTACTCGCGTTGTCAGGGCGTGAGAAGAGGAAAGCCGATAAGCTGCTCTTCTGACAGGGGGATCTGCACTGATAAACATTGCATTGATTATTAGTGCAGCTCCATTAGCGAGGCCCACCAGTGCCCCACAGTGTTGCCCACCAGTGATGCTCACTTGTGTCCACCAGTGATGCCCACCTGTGCCCATCATTGATGCCAATCAGTGCCCACACGTGGTGCCAATCAGTGCCCATTATTGATGCCAATCAGAGCCCATCATTGCTGTCTTTCAGTGCCTATCAGTGATGTATGTCAGTGCCTCCTCATCAGTGCCGCCTATCAGTGTCCATCAGTGCCGCCCATCAATGCCCACAAAGGCTTCTCATCAGTGCCCATCAGTGCTGTATATCAGTGCCGCCTATCAGTGCCCATCAGTGCTACATATTAGTGCAGCCTCATTACGAAGGAGAAAAATTGTTATTTTACAAAATTTTGTAACAGAAACTAAAGAAAACGTTTTTTCTCCAAATTTTCGATCTTTTTTTCATTTGTTGAGCAAAAATAAAAAACTGATTAAATACCACCAAAAGAAAGCTGTATCTGTCTAAAAAAAATGATAAAAAATTTGTTTATACAGCATTGTATGACTGAAAAATTGGCCTTCAAAGTGCGACAGCACTGAAAGCTGAAAATTGGCCTGGGCAGGAAGGGCGTGAAAGTGCCTGGTATTGGAGTGGTTAAAGTGGTTCTAAAACCATTTTTTTTTACCTTATGCATTCCCTGCATTAAGGTACATATGTCACTCCAACTGTTCTCCACTTCCTCATCCCTAAACACTTACTTGACTCCTTTCACCGATCCAAAGCTGCAGCAGAGCTCCTCTCTCTCTCTCTCCATGAGGAGGGAGTGGGGGCATGGCGTACTGGTGCTGTGTGTGTCTATAGATTCACATAGCCCGGCTCGGGAGTGTGCCCACTAGGGTGCCACCTTAGCAAAATTATGCTTGCTGAAGGAGCACCCTCAACTGCGGGAAGTGGACAGCACTGACGGGACTTCCAGAAAAGGAGGTAAGGGACTGAGTAGGTAAATATAACATATTTTTTATTTTTCATTAAAAAAATATATAAATTAGGCTTTAATATCACTTTAATTTAATTACAGAGCAGGGCACAGGAATAGGGGAACTATAAATGTCTCTATAATTTAAAAATTGATTGTTTCACAGTACCTGCAGCTACAGAGGCCAGTGAGGACTTGTTTTGAAGCTTATTTTACTGATTGTTAAGACTATATACATTTTTAAATGACCATAACCTGGCCGCAATTCTGCTATAAGAGTACCTATGCAATGGTGAAGGTTATCATTGATGGCATTTTCTCCTGAAAATTATATTCTGGCTATCATTCTGATCCAGTGGCTTCAGCATTTAAAACGTTAATCTGATATAGCTATGCAGATCTGAAGTTTTGACTTTAATTGCTACATGGTCTTTGCAAATCAAATCAGAGAAAGTACTGAAGGCTGGAAGGAATGGTCAGCAATGATACCTTACATATTTTTCTTAATACAGGTTTCTTTTAGGTTTTTTAAATAGGTTGGTGGCAAGAGGACCCTCTGATTGAGAAACAACCTTATTTAATAAAAAGTAGAAGCAGCAAAGTGCTATACGCAATGGCAGCTAGTCAGAATCAACTTGCTGAGGTCATACCAGTACAAGATAAATTCTATTTGGTACGGACACTGCACTTTACAAATATAACATTACTTAATAAAGAGTACTGCTACTGTTTGTATGTGCACTAACCCACAGCACCCAATCCAAATTCACTCTACCAAAGTCAAATCAGTACAAAACAAATTCGGATTGAATTTTGTACTTGGGAAGTGGTCGGAAGGACTGGACATTCTCATCACTACCCCCTAGGAGTTTAGAAATAACCCAATAAATTATTATTAAAATAAGGAGCATTTATTCAAATTTTAGGTCACCTTTACCGTACTCAATAAAAAGTGTTGGAATAAGACACTAGCATTATAGTTCAATAAAATTTGATTTGATTTTTCGGATAAGTGTATTAACCCCCCCCCCCCCCTCACCACCCAAAAACAGTCATAGTAACTACTGTAAATCCCTGATCCATACAAAATAAAAATTGCCCTGGTCAGCACTTGGTAAAATTATAAAGCAGAATGAAAGATATAAATAGAAAATTCAAATAGTTTAAATTGCAATACACACCTTCTCCCTGGTGCTGTCCCCTGCATACTCACTTCTCCTTCAGTGTAGCCCACTGCCCACAGCCACCAAAGGGGGAAAAAGAAGACCCTGGGATGTCATGTGACCGGCCAGAAGACACCAGGAAAAAAGTGTATATATATATATATATATATATATATATATATATATATATATATATAAGATGTGTATAATGGGAATGAAGGGAACTGGGTGGTCCAGGGGAGGGGAGTGGAGATGTGGGGTATATACACCAGAGGAGGGGGGGCTTCTTCACCTGTTGAGTTTTAATATATAGGATTTGTTTTTTTATTGGGAAAAAAGTGAATACAGTTTAATTGAGCTAAGTGAAAATGTACTCCTTTAGTAAATTAACCCTAATTTGTTGGTGTCTAAAAGAACTTGTGTTCACAAAGTAGAGTTTCCTGAAATGATGCAGAGCAACATTAGTGTAATATTTATTACTATATCTTAATATGTCTTACCTAGAAGTCATAGATTATGCTGTGCCCCATCTGCTATATTGCAGCAGTTTGTATGGAAGTCGACTGAGATATGGTATTCTTACTGAAAGGCATTAAGCGTCAATGGGACCACCTCTGAAGAAACCTCAAATGAACTTATACCTAAATCACGTTTCCCTAGTAACATGGATGACATGCAACCTATATTGAAACCACCATTATTTCTTCCATTTCTAGCTACTCCTTGAGCATGTTCTCCTCAATGGAAAACTTTATTACAATGGAAAGTGATGTACTTCTACTTTCAGATGTATTCCTGCAGCAGCTGGAACATGTAGAGAAGGAAAGATGATTCAACTCAGACAACTTTCCCTTAAAAATAAAACCTTATTTAGACAGACCCAGCCAATCAGTGGTTCTTCCTGAATATAAACCTTGTCTTTTGCCAGTATCCACATAATCCACTGATGTGGCTGTCTTCAGGTACTGGAGCAGCTAGTTGGTGAATACAACAAAAGGTAGCAACTTACTAGGTATGTGACAGGTGAGGGATAAAAAAGTTTAGGCTTATAACCAAGTTTTGGTCCACTTTAAAGGCATAGGTGTTATCTCCTTTTTCAAAATCTTGAGCTTGCCCAAGCACTGCTGTACTTATTCTGCAGAATCTACCGTCGCAAATTTAAGTGTCACCATATTCGTTTGCACTGTGATTCCCACCCAAGTTATATAAATCAGGTCAGCCAGCCCAAAATTAGGTAATAGGTATATCTGAAGCCAACATTTTTTTTTTATTTTGGATGAAGTAGCAGAGGGGTAAAACTTTTTTCTTTGTCATCTCTGTCGCATTAGGGAGATTTATTTTCACTTCCCTATCTTTCCAATGTCTATCTATTTGAAGATTACCTTTTCATGTTCTCGTGGCAACCTAAAATTTTGAGTTTACCCTCACTTTTAGTCCTGGTGCCACTGGTAATCAGGACAAAGAGTGAAAACCCCTAATTGGGACACAGATAGCAATGCATATCTGACAGAGGTTCTAACCTCACACCATTCTATCCAAATATAAATAAAAAAGGGTTGCCTTTAGTTTTACTTTAAATCTCAACTCCAGCCTGAACTGTGTGTTTTATTTTAGATATACTAGAGAAGGGTTAAAGCCTCCTTCATCATGTTATTGCTGTCTGGTCCTTTTGGGGTGATCTTCTCTTACTTTTGTAATTTGTAGGGATCTGCTTCCCTCTAATTTCAACTGCTAGTATCACACTGTAATGTAAAATGATATACAGTATGTCATTTCCTAACTCAGGGGTTAGTTGGGAAAAGGTCCTGGAAGGAGGAAGTTTTGAGAGAGTAGGTCTTTGCCACATGTCCTTTCCATGCTACTAATACCAGATTAGAAGAGACCATTATTGCCAGATAACTAGGATTGTGTTCCAGACTGGTTGGGTAATGGCTGAAGCGTCTCTTCATCAGCACAGATCTTCTCTTCAGGTCTCTGACACAAAGACAGACACCACATCATCGTCAGGGGCTTCTGCAGTAGGATTTTGCTAGAACATTCATCTGGAGGTATCTCCATGAATAACTATATACAGTATAACTGTGTATATGTGCATAATTGCATCAGGACTCCTATCGGCCCTTTTGCTGATAATACCTGTTTATAAATTAAATGTATGTACTGTTATTAAAGTGATTGTAAAGTCTCAGTTTTTTTTTTTTAAATAACAAACATGTTATAATTACCTTCTCTGTGCAATTAGTTTTGCACAGAGCAGCCCAGATCCTCCCCTTCTTGGATCCCTTTTCTGTGCTCCTGGCCCCTCCCTCCTGTTGAGTGCCCCCCACAGCAAGCAGCTTGCTATTCAGACACAGAGCCGCGACCCGGCCCCGCTCCCCTCTCTCTCCTGATTGGCTGAATGATTTTGATTGACAACAGCAGGAGCCAATCGCACCGCGCTGCTGTCTCAACCACTGAAGAGGGGAGTCTCGGGTAGCTTAGAGACTCCTGCAACATTGATGGATAAAGACGGGCTCGGGTAAGTATTAGGTGGGCTGAAGGGGGCTGCTACACACAGAAAGTTTTTTTATCTTAATGTATAGAATGCATTAAGATAAAAAAAACTTCTGCCTTTACAATCACTTTAATCTTTTCTTCTATAAAGCTTGTATTATTTCTATACTGGTGTGCATCTATTTACTTATGGTTAATGTTATATGCTGGTTGCAGTAGTTCTTCTGCGTCCAATTACTTTATTTAAATTACTGATTCATTTCCCAGGAAAGGGATCCCCTCTGTTCACAGAGGCCCTGTCCTGGGTGAAGGCACTGCCAACTTTAATATCAAACCCACTCTGCCACTAAGTGTAGGTACTGATTTTCTTATTTGACTTCAGGTTTAGCGCAATATCTTGTTTGGGGAGGGCCATTTCTCATAACTCCCCCGAAGGAAGGCTACACTTTCTTTCAGAACAAGAAATGAGAGGAAATCTCTGCAATGGGGGGAAATAGACAAAAATAACCCCACATTCTAGGAAGATTAAGTGGGGTTAAACTTGTTAGAGCCTTCGGCACCTCTATGGCAGTGTATGCCACTGCTCCCACCATGGAGAGCACCTCTATGGCAGTGTATGCCACTGCTCCCACCATGGAGAGATTCTTCATCCCACTTCCAATAATGAGGATGCACACTTTCTCCCACTGCCACCAATAAAGGAGGCACACTTCATCATTCTGACATTACCGAAAGTACACTCTTAATCCCACTAACAGCAACAAGGGGGTACTTCTCATGCCACTAACACCAACAAGTCGGGAATCGATCATCCTTCGAACACTAACAGGGTGGAGCATTCTTCGTCTGACTTCCACCAATGAGCAGGGCACTTCTCATCCCTCTGACACCAAAAAGGGGGTCATTGTTCATTCCACTGTCACCACCAAACAGACACAGCACACTATTGGTGTCACTACATTATCAGCCGAATAAAGTTCAACCTGAACTAACATCTCTGCTACTTTTTGTACTTACATAATTACAAACTATACATAGAAACAAGGCTTTTAAAACATGAACAAACATTTACTAGATTTGTTACATTAAGCTTAACGCTTTTCAATGAAAATTACTTTAAGGCCTACTCTGGCCCTCTGTACCTTCAGGCTGTTTTCTTACTACGTTACCATAGCAATGCTAGAAACTTAAGGCTCGAGGAGGAAAATTAAATGTGGCAGTCTTCAATGTCATTCTATATCTCAGTCATTATACCTGACTCTTTCACAACCTGACTTTGTTATTTTTAAAATTGTAACATATCCATTTTTAACATATACTCTTTTTTTATGTGATTGTTGGAAAGTTGGATTACATACTGGCTTTGCATGGCTGGGAAGACAAACAACCCAGTGCAGTTGAATCTTACTAATGGAGTCAGAGAGACAATGAGTGACCAGTTTTTGGGAGGTATGGGAAGCCGGTATGGGAGACAGGTCCTTACAACAAGCACCAACCCACTCTAAGCGTATTATAGCAGAAACACTAAGGCATTGCACCAAATCTTCTGATGCTCTTCACATTCTGAAAATCCTAGTTGTTTGTCTGTTGTACTAATCCTCAGTTTTCAACACTTTGGTGTCCGTTTATGAAGCAGTGATCAGCGGTGATCCCAAGGATCGCCACTGATCACAGTCTATAAACAGTTTATGACACAGAGATAATGGGGGGAGAAGCGTTTGAACATGTTCTCCCGCCGATGATCTCCGAACAGTGAGAATTCTCATTGAATGACACAGTAACAGCCAGTTTATGAAGCTGCAATCTCAGCACTTCACTGGCGATCTGTGTCAGAATTCACACTTACCGATTCACCAGCTCAGAGGTGGAGAATCAGGGAGTGAAGAGGGAATCCCGGGGGATATGAGGAGGAAGGAGGAAGATTTTTAACTTTTCTCTACCTTGTTCAGACCCCCCAACACTGTAACCATGTCCCCCTGTCATATTTATGTGTATATATTTATATATATATATATATATATATATATATATATATATATATAATGTGTACATGTATATATATATAATATGTGTGTATATACATGTATATACAATGTATGTGTGTGTATACATATATATATTATGCAGGGGGACTTGTTATTTTATTAACATTAACTACGCCGTCTATCAGTGTACTGAGCGGTGATTATTTATCACTGCTTAATAAAATGATATCCGAGATGTTTCTGTGAGTATCAGGGGCCGTTCTCCAGTGTTGGAAGCGTTGGTAGATCGCTTCACTCCTCCAAGGGTGAAGCGATCTACTCTGCTTCATAAACAGGCACCCAGAGGAGAAATATCTCCACTGTGAATGCCAGCAAATGAAGCAGTGAATAGATTTCACTGCTTCATAAATGGACACCATAGAGTTATAGAGGAACATCACTCTTGTTTTCAAAATTACAAATACTGTAGCTGCTGACTTAAAATTCAGGTGCTTATCAGTCTATGGAGTTCAGTGCTGGGATCCTGCAGCCAATTTTTCTCACCACTGCGTGTCCACCATCTTGGATTTGGGAGCAAGCGAATGAGACTGGTCCTGCAGCCTCCTGGAGTATGTGCCATGTCCCAGGAGGCTGTGGCTTGGAAAGGGGTGGGACAAGTGACTTCATACTCCCCAAGGTGAGAATTGAGGAAATGGTTACCTGTCAAAAAAGTACCTTTCTTGTTCATACATCACGGGACACAGAGCTCCATTCATTACATCATGGGTTAGATAGCCACCTTCAGGTGTTGGACACTGGCAACCCTAATTGTAAGGAGTTCCTCCCCTATATAACCCCTCCCATATGGAGAGTACCTCAGTTTTTTCACCAGTGTCTAAGGTATTTGGTCACGATGCAAGGATGTGCTTAGAAGAAAGCTCTGTTTGATGGTTCCTGCGGGGTTCTAGGAGCTGCATTACCGGATCCATACCTCGGGCCAATTTATATCGCCTAAGATGGATGGTACCCGGGACTCGTGGAGGAAGAAACAAGGTTTTGCCTGTAATATCTCTCTCTGAGGACTGGGCTCTGGGATCCAGGAGTATTGGGCACATATATTTATAATGCTCAAAGTTTTCTGGCAGGATCTTCTACAGGTCCAGGGAAGAGGCTCCTGTAAGTAGGAACCCAGAACCCTGAAGGTTGGCACAACACTACCCACCGTGATGGTTGGAGGTTGGGTCTGGCTGTTCTCAGCAGTACCCTGCGGCGGGGATAAGGTAAGTGAAGCAATGCTAGGTTAATACCTTAAGGATTAGCTTCTTTGAGTTATTGCATGTCTTACCTGTATTCCGCCACTAGAGGGAGTAAGAGTACATGCCTGGTGTTACTTACATGCTTCCAGGATTACAGCTCAGTGAAGCCACTCTGTCAGTCGCTCACCTCCTCCTCTGCAGGCTCTGCCACTTAAATAAGGGATCCCACGTAGCCTGGGGGCCCTCGCATAGCCTCCTGGTCTTCTCCTTGCCCCCACCTCGCCCCCCGGCCGCCGCCATGATTTCCCTACGCGCGCGAGCAGGGGGGCGCGCTTTTATGGTGGGAACGGCGCAGAAGGTGAGGGGGCGTGGTTGCGAGTGCCGTGCATGGCGATTTACTGTGCAAGCACGAGGCGCTATTTTTAAAGCCCTGCTGCCAGGAGTCTGTAAGCGGCAGGACACAGAGCTGGGGCACTTAAGCATGTCATGTGGATCAGATACAGGCACACCCAAGACACTGACTCAGCATCAGGTTGTGCAGTCTAAGCGAACACTAATATTGTAAGCTAGGCACAACAGTGTATGCAGTTAATTTTTAGTACCTCGACTTTGTCAGTTAAGGGCTATGTCTCCCCGCAAAAGGGTTTCAGGGGCAGTTAAAAAGGGCACCAAAAAATAATCGTCAGGGTCTGGGGACTCTAGACGTGCCTGCAGGGTAACATCCCCCCCTGAGAGACTGGAGGCAGCCGTCCAGGATAAACCATCGCCGCTGTCAGGCATTGCTGCCTCTCCCAATATTGCAGCCCCTGCATATGTCACTAAACATGCTATGGAGGCAGCATTGGGTGGTTTAGAACAAAGGATTACTGCTTTAATCACGGCATCCTTGGCAGATAGCAGAAAACGGGGTAGATCCCCTTCCTCTGCTCTGGGTTCCCTATCAGATGACCAGCAGTCTAATGATGATACAACTCTGTCTGGGGACAAGAAGCACGAGCAGTCAGATGAATCAGGGGATGAGGAGAAGCCCTCTTCTACCTAGCAGGCTTTCAAGCTACAGGTGCAATATTATACAGAAATGGTGCGTGCCACATACAATTTTCCCTGTACTGAGCCAGCCGTGTCCCCTGTTTCCTCCCTGGGGTCTCGAAAGTCTCCACAGGCTACTTTTTCCATCCCCATCCATCCTTTAATGGAAAAGTTGTTGTATGAGGCCTGGATTCACCCAGATAAATAATTTTCTCCCCCTAGGAAGTTTTCTCTGCTCTATCCAATAGAGGAAAAATTCACCAAGAAATGGAGTGTGCCAGAAATAGATGGTAGATAGTTTCCTGTGTGAATAAAAGCCTAACTTGTCCTGTTGACACTGTTCAGGGATTTAAGGATCCAACTGCCAAAAAGCTGGGGTCATTACTTAAATCCTCTTTTGCCCTAGCAGGCGCTGTGGTCCAACCTGCGGTTGCGGCAGTAGGTATCTGCCAATATTTGAAGGAGCAGGTAAAGCAGGTAGTTAATTTCCTGTTGAGCAAGTTCAAGACTATTCAGCTCTCCCGAGAGCCTTATGTTTTGCAGTAGATGCTATTATGGATTCTGTTCAGCAAGCATCCCACCTTACACTCCTGCTGGTACACATGCGTAGATCCCTTTGGTTTAAACATTGGGCAGCTGAAGCCTCATGCAAAAGATTTTTGTCTGGGTTTCCGTTTCATGGGGAACGCTTATTTGGGGAGGATCTGGACAAATATATCCAGAAGATTTCCGGTGGCAAGACCACCTTATTGCTGGTTAAGAAGACGGTCTTTTTCCCCAGCCTTCCCAGTCCAGTACAAGAGGGACGGTCCAAGGCCAAGCCCATTTGCAAAAGAAGCCTTGGGAACAAAGTGGACAAAGATCTGCTGGATCAGAAGGGACTCTAGTAGCTCCGGCTTGGCCCAGGAGGTCTTGGTATGTGGAGATCGTGAGGATGGCAGTCGGAAGTCCATGGGTGTTCCCACTGCAACCAGACCTGCTCTCGCAAGGGCCAATATTCCATCCTTCCATAGGAAGTCTGAGTTTGACGGCTTGGCTGTTGAGACCCACGTCCTGAGAAAGCGTGGGCTCTCAGGTCTGGTTCTAACCACTCTGGTTAATGCCAGGAAGCCGGCCTTCAGGCTCATCTATTACAGAATCTGGAAGGCATATGTCTCCTGGTGTGAGTCCAAAGGATGGCATCCTAGAAGGTTTGCTATTAATAGAATTCTCGCCTTTCTTCAATTAGGAATAGAAATGAAGCTGGCCTTGAGCACTATCAAGGGTCAGGTCTCGGCCTTATCAGTATTGTTTCAGAAACCACTTGCCTCTCATTCCCTAGTCCGGGCCTTTATTCAGGGGGCACTGCGTTTAAATCCACCAGTCAGGCTGCCCGTGTGCCCATAGGATTTGAATTTGGTTCTGTCTGTTTTACAAAAGAAGCCTTTTGAACTGTTATACCATGCTTCTTTGTGTCTTTTGACCAAGAAGTTGGTTTTTCTTGTTGCTATATCCTCTGTCAGGAGGGTATCGGAGTTAGCGGCATTCCTATGTAAAGAGCCGTACTAAATTATTCACAAAGACAGGGTGGTGTTGCGTCCTCACTCTGCTTTCTTACCTAGAAAGAGTTCCACCTAAACCAAGATGTGGTCCTACCATCCTTTTTTCCAGATCCGCAGTCTGCGGAAGAAATATTGTTACACTCTCTAGATGTTGTTAGAGCAGTCAGGATCTATCTGGAAGTGACTGCTCAGATACGAAAGACTGATTCTCTGTTTGTTCTGCCAGACGGTCCCAAAAAGGGCCAGGCAGCATCAAAATCCACTACAGCTAGGTGGATTTGACAAGTTATTGTTTAGGCCCATGGTTTGGAAAAGAAGGTTCCTCCTTTTCATGTTAAGGCGCACTCGACTAGAGCAGTAAGTGCTTCTTGGGCAGTGCATCACCAGGCCTCCATGACTCAGATCTGGAACCCCCATTGATAACGTCCAATTAGTGACGAAACGCATATGGGAGCGACGTTCTCACGTCACCACGCTGTTCTGAGGGAAGGGTGATTGTTCGTTTGCCGGCCGGCAGATTCTTATTTCTTATGCTGTTATGCTGTTAAAATTGCTTCCTCGATGTAAGTGTTTTTATTCTTTATAAACAAATTTGTACCGTATGATACTACTCTATGGTCTGTGTCCTCTCCTTTACAACGGCTCTGGGTGTCGGTGTACCTACGGGTGGAAGAATCGGGTGAAAGAGTGGGGCTGTATGCTGTCTTCAGATTCTGGTGGTTCACCTATCAAAGGCCGCGGCTGGGTCACAGCCGACTGTGTATTGTGGGCTTATCTCTGGTAAGCTGCAAATCTGTGTGGTGGAGGGCACTGTCAGTCTGTGAGAGCACTGGGTGTTGCTGGCATTTCAACTTGTGTTTTCTATTCTTGGAGATCCACTTGCCACACATAAGACTGTTAATCTACCAGGTCTGGGCCTGACCTACAGCTAAATTACAGACTACAACTTCACTTTCCAAGGCTGAGAATCAGTGAGCTGTGTGGGTGTTGTACACAAACCAGCCCCATGAGAAATTTTTGGTTTAATGATTTGAACATTGGCGAATATTTTTTTGTTTGATTGCACAATATCTATCATCTGTGTGGTTAACCTCAACATTGATTAATATTTAGCCATATATATGTTCCCTGTATTTGACAATTAGTTGGGTCCGGTGGGGTTTGGTCATCATCGGATTATACTCCCTGTGTCCTATCTAAATTGGCTAGGGCTGGTAAGCTGTGGATTGTGCGTGCTTCACACAACCCAGCTTTCTCTATATTTGTCCATCCCTTAATATTGGCGCAAATTTTTCTGTTTAGATCTGTAAGGCTGCAACTTGGTCTTCGGTCCATACATTCACTAGATTTTATCAGGTGGATGTAAGAGGGCATGAGGCTGCCGCTTTCGGGCGCAGTGTACTGCAGGCAGCAGTGTAGGTCCTCACGTCCAATGGCGGTCTTTTATTATGATCTGTGTCTCCCTCCCCTCAAATTGGGCATTGCTTTGGGACGTCCCATGATGTAATGAATGGATCTCTGTGTCCCGTGATGTATGAACAAGAAAATAGGATTTTTTTTAAAACAGCTTACCAGTAAAATCCTTTTCTTGGGATTACATCACGGGACACAGAGCACCCGCCCCTCTTTGGGATTTATGTGTATGTATATGCATCGGGATACTTATTGCTTTGCTACAAAACTGAGGTACTCTCCATATGGGAGGGGTTATATAGGGGAGGAACTAGGGTTGCCAGTGTCCAACACCTGAAGGTGGCTATCTAACCCATGATGTAATGAATGGAGCTCTGAATCTCGTGATGTAATTCCAAGAAAAGGATTTTACAGGTAAGCTGTTTTAAAAAATCCTATTGCTTCTTCCAATACACTTGTAGCGGGTATTTAAATTTGGCGGGGAGCATCTGGGTTGGTTAACCCAGATGTACTAATTGTTAGGGAATCTGAGAATCCCTTTTGTGGTTCTTGGAGGACTCTGGTGGTGCAAGGTTCCCTGTGGCCTGCAGGTGGCGCTGTCGCCCTGGGCTGGAGTTGAACCTGCACCGCAAGACTGTACCTTTTTGTCCTTTCCTGGCGTTTGTACAGCGAGGCGGGGAACCCGCTGTGACGCAAAGGGAGAGGAGATAAAAGGGGCGGACGCCCTGATCTCGGGGTTCAGAGTTGGAGGACGCGGCCGCACCTAGGCACCTTTGGCCTGGGTGCTGGCGTTCCGGAGATCCGGGCCCAGGTGCCCTTGACCTGGCCGGAGCGAGGGATGGAGTCCATCCCAGGCACCTTAAGCCTGGGGTGAGGTACTACGGCCAAGGCCTGGAGCCCAGGACTTTGACTGGGTTCCGCGAGGGTGGAGGAGTCCGAGGGGCCGTAAGGTGTTGGGACTCGTATCTGAGGCGAGGAGGCCAGGGAGTGTAACCCTTCCGGATAGCCCGGTACAGCATTAATCCGGTGACGGCGGGGCCTCTGGTAACTCCCTTGGAGGGATGTCTTCCCCCTGATAGGGGCTGCAACGTAGCGAAGGTAACTCCAGTTCCTGTTCACTAGAGTCGCTGGAAGAGACTCTGAAGACAAAAAGTCCATTTAACAGCCACTGTGCTTAGCAACCGTTGGTGAAACCTCAACGGTTTAGTTTCATTGAGGATTGTGCCTTGACCTACTCCCCACCAATACTGAACTGTTCTATGGGTCTCAAACTGTCTGCTCGCAAAGGACTATTTGTTTGCCGTTATGGAATAAATAAGTGTTGGACCTTTTCAGTGTGTGGTACTCCAATTACTGGGAGCAAAGGGGGTTATCAGCAGAACAGACTTGGCTCTGAGCGTATACACAGCCCGGGTGTAATTAGATGCTGGCCTTCACCTCTACATGCTGAAATCTAGAGGACATGGACCGTGGCACACCTCGCTCTCCCCTTCAAAGTACCACTAGACCAAAGCCAAAGTATCCACTAAAGAAGAGAGAGAGGGTGAGGCCGCTACACGTGGGGGCTCGTAAGTCCGGGATGTGTGTTTCGTGTATGGAGCTGGGAACGTCTGTGTTTGGACTTTGCTGCCCGGTGGAGTTCCGAGTAGGTCGGCCATGTTGGCAAGCGTGCCACGAGGCACACCATAGCTGCGCAGTTCGTGGGCGGGGAGAAGGGAAAGCCCACGAACAAGTGCAGACTGTGGGAGGAGTCTGGCCATGTGGAAGTAGTCACGTGGGGATTCTGGCGTGTGTTGGTCAGTGCGCAATGGAGCAGCAGACAGTCGGGATGACCTCAAGTACCCCGTGGATTCCGGTTCCTTACCCCACGAAGATGACTTCCTTTGCTGCTTCTATAACGGATACAGGAATAAGACTCAGGCCCCGAGGACGTTTGGCTCTGTATGTATGCAGAGACATAGAGGCCCTCGGTGTGATCTGTCCCGGCTGCTAGGGACTGGTGGTCAGCTTGAAGCCATTCGGGCGATGTGAGGCCTGCAAGGAGTTTCTTTTTGAGGTGGAACCATTCACAGAAAGGCCCCGGGCCTTCCACCTCAACTGCCTCACGGGTACCGCCACTCCGGAAGGGGAGATCCAGGCCTTTGCGGAGATTTCTGTGCGTGCTGACCAGGGCAAAGAGAGCGCCCAAATAGAGACTGAGATTGAAAAATCCGAGGATGCTGCCTCGGTCACCACAAGCTCCCTGCTCCCACCTCCGAAGAGGAAAGTCGGCCTTGAACAGGCATCCTATGGTCGTGGAAGAGCTTCGCCCCGCTGCTTGCCTGGCCTGGATGGATCCGGCGGGAAGAGCCCTGGACATCTTTGTTCTACTGAAGGCCCAGGTGAGCCAGGGGTTGGGACTGTGAGTGTGGTTGGAGGTGTCGGGAGTCCATTGTCGGTGGAGCCCGTGAGGGAGGGTGATTCTCCATCTACTGGGAATTACCTGCCCGCGGAAATGTACGACACCTCCGACCTAGAGTCGCTGTCAGATGCCGGCGATGATGGCGAGATTGACAAGGTCTTTCACCGCAAGGGTTGGGACAGGATGCCGTTACCCGCACTCCGCGCACCAAGGGATCTGCCCATGTCTACAGGGGATAGTACACCCTGGGTGGAGGTCCCAGAGGCCGGGGAGGAATCTGGTCTCTTGCCTACCCTTCCATCCTGTGAATCGCCTACTGTTTCATCCGTTCCGGTGACGGGAACGCATCGTTGATTGCTGCGGGCTCCCAAGTCCAAGCCAACGGAGGTAGTTAAAGTACCTCGGCATCCGGAGTCCATTGTACAGCCTGGAGAAGGAGACCTGCCACCATGCCACCTCTGGCCCGGCTGCAGCGGCTCTTCTGTCAGAGAGTTGCCCGTGAATATGGGTGGGAGTACCCATACCTACCCCGGGACATGCTTTTTGAAGTGGAGGTCCTGCGGCAGCGATGGTATGATGAGTTTGTCTGGGAAAAGCTCAAAGTGCCCCATGCTCGCCGATATCTTTCATGCTCATCCCCCGTGTCCAAGAAGTTCAAGGACTGTAAAGCGGAGTGGATGTTGGGTCGGCACTTCCATGCGGATAAGGTGCTTTTTTGTCGCAAGGACGGAGAGAAGATTGAGTATAATGTGGAGACTTTCGATAAGCACCTGAAGCCCCTGTTCCTGCCGCACCCAAAGTTCTACCTTTAGGAGGAAAAGACTCCTGTGTGCTCTATTATTGTTCATTGCTGAACTTGCTGGAACACAAGGACTGTGCCCTATTTTTTTTTTGATTTGGGCGTTTTACTCTTTTGGAGAAATGGGAGCTGTTACTGTTTGTTCTCCCTCTTTCACCCTGCACTGCAAAGAAGATAATGACTTTGGGGTGTAGTTAGTGTAGACACAGAGAAAAAAAAAAGAAAAGAAAGTTGTCTGGAGGATTTGGCCAAGTGTCATTACCATGGCACTGTCACCAGGTGCTGCGCAACGACTGTTTTTTTTTTTTACACTTGCATCACCATACTCATTGGAGCGAATGGGCCTTTTCAAGGACAGGCCCGTTCATTCCAAGAAAACACACATTGTGTTAGGATGTTGTTTTTTCCCTTCTGCAGGAGATTTGTCTGTCAAGGCTGCTGAGTGTGGGTGGTCCTTAGATAGTCAGAGGGAGGATGGTGCATGTGTAAATGTCAGAAGTGTTTTATTGAAAGTTTTATAGTTCTACTGTTTTATATTTTCCCTTTCCCATTCTAGGTCTTGGCACAATTCAGGGCTAATTTGTATGGTTTAGTCTCTGGGCGGAGCTCATGCACCACCTTTGTGGGGTGTGGGTTTGGACCAGACACTGGGGACCAGTGTCAAATTACAGGGGGGAGAGTGTAGCGGGTATTTAAATTTGGGGGGGAGCATCTGGGTTGGTTAACCCAGATGTACTAATTGTTAGGGAATCTGAGAATCCGTTTTGTGGTTCTTGGAGGACTCTGGTGGTGCAAGGTTCCCTGTGGCCTGTAGGTGGCGTTGTCGCCCTGGGCCGGAGTTGAACCTGCACCGCAAGACTGTACCTTTTTGTCCTTACCTGGCGTCGGTACAGCGGGGCGGGGAACCCGCTGTGACGCAAAGGGAGAGGAGATAAAAGGGGCGGATGCCCTGATCTCGGGGTTCAGAGTTGGGGGACGCGGCCGCACCCAGGCACCTTCGGCCTGGGTGCTGGCGTTCCGGAGATCCGGGCCCAGGTGCCCTTGACCTGGCCGGAGCGAGGGATGGAGTCCATCCCAGGCACCTTAAGCCTGGGGTGAGGTACTACGGCCAAAGCCTGGAGCCCAGGACTTTGACTGGGTTCCGCGAGGGTGGAGGAGTCCGATGGGCCCTAAGCTGTTGGGACCCGTATCTGAGGCGAGGAGGCTGGGGAGTGTAACCCTTCCGGATAGCCCGGTACAGCATTAATCCGGTGACAGCGGGGCCTCTGGTAACTCCCTTGGAGGGATGTCCTCCCCCTGACAGGGGCTGCAACGTAGCGAAGGTAACTCCAGTTCCTGTTCACTAGAGTCGCTGGAAGAGACTCTGAAGACAAAAAGTCCATTTAACAGCCACTGTGCTTAGCAACCGTTGGTGAAACCTCAACGGTTTAGTTTCATTGAGGATTGTGCCTTGACCCACTCCCCACCAATACTGAACTGTTCTATGGGTCTCAAACTGTCTGCTCGCAAAGGACTATTTGTTTGCCGTTATGGAATAAATAAGTGTTGGACCTTTTCAGTGTGTGGTACTCCAATTACTGGGAGCAAAGGGGGTTATCAGCAGAACAGACTTGGCTCTGAGCATATACACAGCCCGGGTGTAATTAGATGCTGGCCTTCACCTCTACATGCTGAAATCTAGAGGACATGGGCCGTGGCGCACCTCGCTCTCCCCTTCAAAGTACCCCTAGACCGAAGCCAAAGTATCCTCTAAAGAAGAGAGAGAGGGTGAGGCCGCTACACACTAAAAAAAAACTTCAAATGTGTTGTGGGAAGGAGGATGAGTGGTACTTTCACTGTTGAATCAAGGTCTGCTTTAATTACACACCAAAATCATGAAGATTTCTGGCTATTCCAGGCCAGTGACCCAGAAAGCATTGAAACTAGAGGATCAGTAGAACAGACAGGCCAGAATAAGGTTCAAAATATCAGGCCCCATATTTCTCACATGAAAAGTTTAATTCAAAGTAAAATCTAACACGAAGCTTAACATGATAATGCCTGATGATCCTGCCATGAAGGTTCCTTGTTCTAATACTTCCTGTTGCAGGGTAACACCTGTCTCCAAATTGTGTTCCTGCATTGTCACTCTATTATATGCATCCCTGGCAAAGGCTACAAGCAGCCATGCCACATACAGTAGATTGTGTAGGTATGGTCTACAGTTGTCACGATCAGTAAGCCAGTAGGAAGTGGTTGAAAGAGGAGCAGCACTGAGATGCAGATTAATTACCCACTTTCATTTTTGCAGTGCGTAATAGCACAATATAACATGCATTTTATAACACAATGCATTACAATGCACTGCTGTGCCATGCTGGGCGTTGAGGCGCATTGCAATGCAGGTGCTTTAGGGTGCCATTTAAATGGCATTGCAACACAAAGTAATGCATGCATTACCCCAACACAAAGATGTTAAAGGGCCCTTAAAAGAAAAAATAGGATTTTCTGAAAATAAGAACATGGTAATTGTTTATGATATACAGTGCTCATTATTTTAACTAACAGATTAAGGTTTACATTTACTTTAATGGCCGACAGCTGTCTTATGTCTATGGAAAGCGTTACTCTTCCAACCACTAATATCTCAGCAATCTCTCTCCTATTAGGTTGCAAATGAGAGCCCCTTACTGCCCTATTAATAATATAAAAGTATGTATTGTGATTTGTTCATTATGCGCTGTAAACAAATGCTGCGCTCCAGCCCGGCACCTTACTGGTATTATTTAAATTGTTATAAAATGCAGTTGGCACACCCACATACTCAATAATCCTTTAGGCTTGTCCATATGATACATTTATTGTGTGATCCATGTTACAATGGGGATATTTTCCCTGATTATCATTATGTGCTTTGACAGGCTGTAATTATAACAGATGGCTTATTACAATAGGGCACTTTAGACATCAAATTCCTTGCATGATTCTCCTTCATCGTGTTCATTCACATAACAGAGCTTGCAAGGGCTGTCTGAAAATCACACCTACGGTTTTAATTACCAAAAGTATTAGAGTTTTCTTAGCGCATAGAATTGTTTTGTTCTTTTTCTCTGGAGAAAGATGAAAATTAAAGAAGACCTCCGGTCTACTGGAAAAAAAAACAGAATAATGTTTAGCAACGAGGCGTTCTTGAAAATGCTATACAACCAATTATAACTTTTATCCCTTTATTGGCGATGCAGGTGCAATGTTTGAAATCTTGAATTTTGTATCTGTACCTGTCTAATACATAATGAGTACAGCGCATATGACATAAAATGGAGTCGAGGAAACTCCCATTGCATCACAGGGCTCAACTTTTGCACTTTTTACAGGAGGTCCCCGGGTTACAAACCCGTTAGGGACTTTCCTCCTTTTTGTAATTCGGAAATGTTCGTAAGTCGGGCCGCGCATGCGCAGAACATCAATAATGGACATTTCCAATGTTTTCCGATGTTCCATCGAATGCCGTCCATCTGCGCAGAACAGCAGATGGACCGCGCAGAATGGCAGAGGGTCCCTGCAGCGCCCGGTTCGTAAGTAGGAGGGGTTCGTAAGTCGGGCGTTCGTAAGACGGGGACCCCCTGTATTTCAAACTAGTTCATCCCATACTGGCACTAGGCCTATCCTTAAAGTGGTTATAAAGCCTAAACATTTTCTACCTTAATGCATCCCATGTATTTATGAAAAAAAATGTTTAGGCCTCGGTGTCCCCCTCATGCCCCCCCCTCCCCCACACACTTTTACTTACCTGAGCCCTCATTTGATCCCGCATGGTGCCCATCTTCAGCTCATCTTTCCCCCTGCTTTCTGGTTTCTCAGGCTTTTCTAAGGCCAATGGCTCCTTCTGCAGTCAGTCAAAGCCAGTGACGAGGGAGCAGGGGGCGAGGCCAGTTCACTCCCCATTAATAGGAGCGAGCCTGCAGGAGTGCCCCTATAGAAAGCGACTTTCTATGGTGGCACTCGGTGGGCAGAGGAGCCAAAAGCACTGGGTTGGGGGCATGAGAAGAGGAGGTTAGGGGACACTCTGCAATTCCATTTCACAGAGCAGGTAAATATACACTTGTTTGTTATTAAAAAAGAGCATTTATAATGACTTTAAAGAGGACTTGAGCTATGGAAGATGTGTCCCAAAAAGACAGGCAGGGACTACTCGCCATTATTGCCCATGATTTACATACCAGGATCCTGATGGAGTTAAAACTTTGAGTGGGACGTTTCCCACTATTATGACTAAACTAGTGATTGTCAATATTTTCCCAACCAGGGATCTGTTATTGACTTTCAACTCTTTTTGTTTTTGAAACTCATTTGTTCGGTTCCAATTAGTTCATATGTTTATCCTTTGGCTTATTTGTACGATACACCTGCTGATGATTGAAGCATTGAACTCGGTGCCCAGGATATGGGTTTAAGTTCACAATGTTTATAATGCTTGTATCGTTGAATGTGTGTTCAATACTAGTGGCCAGTATTACATTGTACTAATCGCTTGAGTGAGGGTAGAGAAGCACACACTCACATGCATTTTACACACATATATATGTGTGTGTGTGTGTGTGTGTGTGTACCATTTACATAGAGTTTAGTTTACTACATTCAGATAAATGCTTGTTTTCTAGACGTCCCATGGTTTATTATTATTATTTTCACACTTTTTGTTAAGGTAGTTCCAAATTTCTTATTATGTAAAGAAATGTAAAGAATGGGGTTTCTGCTTAATTTTTCCCTTGCCCACTCCTTTTGTTTTGTCCGCTATAAAAAGAATATTCACAACATTGTTCAAACACCTTAATAATTAGATTGGTTTTTATGTTGTATTTGTTGAGTGATTTTTGGACACCAAAGGAGTGCCCATAGGCCCCTTTCACAAGGGACGGATCAGTAATGATCCACCGCATGAACCTCCGCTTGCTCAGCGGGGATCGCTCCGTTGATCCCTGCTGAGCCGGCGGATGACTGGGCGGTCCCCGCACACTGTGCAGGGACCGCCCTGTCAGAGCGCCGCTCTCCCCTATGGGGGATCGGATGACGACGGACCGTAGAGTCCGTTGTCATCCGATCCGCAGACGGATGGAAAAATAGGGTTTTCCTCCGTCACACTTTGGCGGATCGGAGCGGGTCGGATGTCAGCGGACATGTCACCGCTGACATCCGTGGCTCCATAGGGGTACATGGAGCATCCGTTCAGGTCGGCCTAAAAAACTGAGGCGGACGTGAACGGACCGTCCGTGTGAAAGAGCCCTTAGGTGCACATTATCAATCTTGTGCATGTTTTATGATATTTGAGTATAATGTTTTTAATTTTGTTCTATTTTTTAATAATGACATGTCTTCATATTCAAAGAAAATAATTTTTATATGTTAGCAATTATTTAATTGCTCATATTCGAAGTTTGCATCCACAGGCATGTATGTTGGGGTTGTATTTTTCCTTGATATCTGTAGCTTTACGGCACGGCACACTTACCATATACACAATAGAGGTCCATTGTACCTTATAGTATTTGTGAATACACGTTCCCTATACATATTTCTGCAAGGTGGCATCCACTTATTTATTTATTTATTTGTTTATAGACACTTTTTCTTCATTATTACTATTTAGTCACATTATTTTAATTTTAATTTTAATTTTCATTACTTCACATTTATTACTCTCAATTGTGTTTACCAATAACAAATGTTGTATTTATATTTGTTTATGCACAGGGTATGTAGTATCCATAATTACATTAAAGAAATGTATCCAAACACTTTGTTTGGTCTGTTTTTGTTTTTTAATTCATTTATTTAATTCTATGCACTTGGATATATTTATGTGCACCTTTCCAATCACATATGTTAGTCATGTCTGCTAATCAAGTTCACTTAATATAATAATCAGGTCCAATTAACTACACACGTAGTCACATGTCCAATATTGATCAGTATATATATGACACTGAGTTTGGTGGTAGGGTAGCTATGAATAAGCGCTGTTAAGTGTGAAACGCGTCATCTTGTTTGTCCCATCTTCTGCTGTAGCTTGTATTTTAGATTTTTTACAATAAAGGCTAATTTTCGGAGTGCGGCTGTCCAGAACCTTTCCTTACCTCATCTGCTATATGCTTAGCCTGCACCTGGTGCTTCAACTCTGAGGAGAGTCTAATTTCCATATATCCACCTGGAGCTGTGATCCCTTTTCCCTCCTGAGAAGAGGAGGTTAGGGGCCACTCTTCAATTCCATTGCACAGAGCAGGTAAATATACACTTGTTTTTTTTTATTAAAAAAAAGAGCATTTATAATGGCTTTAAAGAGGACTTGAGCTGTGGAAGATGTGTCCCAAAAAGACAGGCAAGGACTACTCGCCATTATTGCCCATGGATTCCCTGCAGCTGATCTTTTTTCCGAATACTGACTTACCATGCCTTGCTTTGCACTTTGTCTCTGTGTGGAGGTGACCCTCTTGTTGTAGCGCTACCCCTGTAGGAGCCACTGGTGAATAGATACCCCCCCCCCCCTGCACAGCCAGGCACACATAATTTTCCACAGGCTGAGTCAGGAAACAGTCAACGCAGATTTGTTTTTTTGTTTTTTTTTTATATTGAGGAGATACAACTTGGATAGGGAATATGGATATTGTGGAATGCCCACTTGACTGAAACAAATGTCTCTATACACTTCTCTTCCTCCAGCACATCACTTGCTTGCAGAAACACTCAGGCTCAGCTGGAACACTATTTAGGTTGGATCTGACAAGGCTCTCAGCCAGACCAAGTAGAAGCCAGCAGAGGGGACCACGGGCCCCTTTGGTGTGTAGAAAAGTCCCAGTGTACAGCTATCTTTTTGTGGCTACTGATCCCGGCACCAACTGTTCAGGCACTGCCAGTCTACCTGGCTGCAGCTGCCCCTTTCACTAGCCCTCCTGGCTAAACTTCCACAGTCCTACCATCCCAGACTGCCACTTCTCAGTCCTCTCAGGCTGCCTCTTAGTCTTCACTGACTGTCCCACCCACCAGCTACCCGGCTGTCTTCTCCCTGGAAATCTCCCAGACATGCTTGCTGGCTCCTGCTGTCCTCACACCTGCTCCTATGCCATTGGGCAGGACTCCTCTATGTGTTGTGAGAGGATCCCTCCTGCAACTGAGCCCCAGGCCCAAGGTCACCCCCCACTGCTCCCAGACTAGGGGGCTAGTGTCAAGGGCCTCTGACAGCCTCCTCAGCACTCTCCAGCTTCATGTGCCATGTGTGACCAAACCCCTCATTGTCTTGATTGGGGCAGAAAGAGAGCTCAGAAAACTTGCACATGTACTTGACTGTTTTACATTTGGACTGTTGTATCAAACTCCATTTTGGTGCTGGGTTACTGGGCACTTTAAAAATGATAAAATACCATGATTTTTCCAAGAAGTCTCTCTCAATATTTTGTCCAGGTCTTCCCTTGAGGCAGAGCCCCCCAGCCCCTGTGCCCCCTCCGTGGCCCTTAGAACACAGGCTCAGCGCTCCATCTTCCACCCCGATAACAACACCAACTGACCAGGCTCTTAAATATTTATGGGCCAGTCTTGCCACCCTACCAGGCCTCCTGCTTGGGGATTTGTTAAAACTCCCATCTAAATTCAGACCCTGCCTCTTTACCTCCATCCACTAGCTTCTAGAAGTTTCCATGGACCTCCAGAACCAGGGAGAGGTGATAGAGGACTGCTCTGCAGAACCTTCCAGCTTGGCCTTAAACTGAACCCACAGCAAATTACCTGACTCACATAAGCTACTATGCGTAAGCATACATTTACCTCACTACACTGCACACAAGAAGGTGCTACACTTAATAGCCACACAAATATACAAGTACTTTGTGTGCCTAAATGCATTTTCAAAGCCAGATATTACCTTTTAAAAATAGCAGTTGCGTCATTGTAATGATAATGAGGCCTGAGAAGCTAAAAGCTCTGTGGAGAGAATGGGGTAGTCATATTGAAAACAGTGCCAAAATTTGCAAGTCAGCAACAGAAATGGTCAGATTTAAATCTCATGTTTGTGGTGGGCAGAAAAGTTAGATGGAATTCAAAGGTGTATCCATTATCAGGGTCTTCTAAATAATCCTAATGATCATTGGGAGTAGAATCATAAACTATTGATGAGCAATACAATTCTGTTAGGGCCCTTTCACATGGACAGTCCGCCCGGCGGACTCCGCTTTGCTCAGCGGGGGATTGATCCACTGATCCCCACTGAGCAGGCGAATGACAGGTCTGTCTCAGCTCACTGTGCAGAGATGGACCTGTCAGAGTCCCACTCTCCTCTATGGGGAGATCTATCCATTTTCATCTGATCCCATCCGATCTGCCAGGCGGATGAAAAATAGGGCCACCATCCGTCTGGAATTCTGGATTTCACGGACAGGATCGAATCAGATACCGGCGGATGACATGTCACGGCTGACATCTGTAACTCTATAGTGGTTGACTGACAGGCTGACCTGATTGAAAAGGCTGTGTGAAAGGGCCCTAAGTCTGGTTTTAAACTAAAAATACATTTTTATATATCTCAAGCTCTCAAATCTGGTTCATATTCCATAAGTCCTGTGGTAATGGAGTTAGACATCAAACATGTCTATATTCAATGTCTAGGTGGCTAATAAAACACATTCGATCTCCTAAGCAAAATATGCATAACATCTTATCATATTTGGTCTCTAACAAGCCATATTTTCCTTGTTAAATAACATGTTGGTTGCTAGATTGTGAGATCTTGTCATATGTAAATATGGAAGTTGACTTTAAGAAGGTGTGTCTGTTGAGCATAATACAATACTCTCAACCCCCAATAGCCCACTCTTGGAACCCCTTGATTGAGGGAATTTGGTTATGTGACACCTCCTTAAAGGACAAGAAAAAATGGATGCATTGCAGCTTGGGGGTCTTGTTTCAAATTAAAATCAACACAATTACTAAGAGTCATATTAAGAGGGTCAGTGACGCTTGCATATATAAGATTGGACTCTGTATGAAACCATTAATTAATCTTGGTTATTTTACTGCGTTTTTATATCTGCTTTGTAAATTAATTTCAGTAAAAATTTTGGTGCAACTTTTTTATTTTTTTTCATTTAAACAATGTTTAAAAACCCATAAGCTGAAACGTTGAAAGTGCCAAATAGAAATGTAAGACCTTTTTGCCTCTTTGAAGCAGCTACTGTATTGTAAATACTGTATTGTAAACTCTGTTACATTCCTGTCTGGGCATGGAAAGTGATACAGACATTTATTTTAAAGGTCAGAATTGCAACAGCAGATGCTGTGAACAGTGCGTGTTTCCATTTAAACACTTGGTAGCTACCATGTGTGTATAAAGGGTTAGTTAACCTGTCCCAGTGACGACCAGTCTCAGTCTACTGGTTCTTAGAATATTGTCCCAGAGCTGGAAAATCTACTGTGCCGGGAGCACAGGCATGGGAGCGATCTAGCAAGTTAACCTAGTGCTGTTTGCCTGCAGAAAGATATAGAGGGCGTAGGTTCAAGACCCGTCACCCTGCACAAGTAGAGGAGACAACAGTGACTGGTCTTTATTATAGGGAACTCTTGCACAAAGGCAAAGTGCATAAGCTGTTTCATGCAGGATAAATGCACAGATCGGAAGGAAATACAAAAACAACAAAAAAAAAACAACAAGAACAAAAATATTGCAAGAATAAAAATGTTATTTACACAATGTTGGTTCAGCTTATTACTCAGTGCCCGTTCACACTACCGCGACTTGGGATCCGACTTGTGTTGCCCCAAGTCGCGCGACATGAGCAATGACATTAAAGTGAATGAGAGCCGTCTTAATGCACACTACTGAAGTTGCTCCGACTTCAGAAAAGGTTCCTGTACTACTTCAAGGCGACTTCTAAGTCGCCTCCAAAGTCAGATCATTGTCTTAACTTAAGCAACTTTACAGGAAGAGAAAATAGTTTTCTCAGGCAAACCCCTCCCTCTCACAGAGCTGATTATTGTTTGATTGGCCACTGGCAAAGTCGCCTGTCCTGGAGGCGACTTGAAGTTGCCTCGAAATTGCCTCGAAGTTGCCTTGAAGTTGCCTCAAGGTGCCGACTTTCATGTCGCTGTAGTGTGAACCGGAACTCATATGTCTATTGTGGTAAAATTATAGTAGCAAAGTGTATCAAGATGTTTTATGATTCATTTGTACTATGTAGGTGTTGGCAGCTTCAAGGCTGGATTTACATTCTTGCAATGTGGTAATGCATGCTTTACCGCAACATGTGAGAATGCATGTTAGTGACACTGCAACACACCTTGCCAATGGACATATGTTGCAGCGCATCTTAATCTTCTGCAATAAGAGCTGCCTTTATTGACGTTTGTTCAGCATGTCATACAGTAGAATGCACTATTTTATGCTGAACGAAGGCCAATAAAAAGAGTTCCTATTATACAAGATTAAAGCGTAACGAAAGCAAAAAAAACACCAAAAGACATATATGATTCAAGTTTCAGTTCTCATTTGTTTCATCCTGTTTCTTTAAAATTTTGTGTACATTTAGTCCCTATTAATACATTAGAATTGTTCCAGAGATCCCCATCTGCATTCATTTATTTTATGCCTGCTCAGTGCACTGTCCAGCTGCAGTAGCTGTCAGTCTCACATAGGGTTTGACAGGGCAGTGGGGCTGGATGGTGCACCTGTACCTTCCACCTTCACCTAAACACCAGAACCTCATGCACCGGGGCTAAATGCTCAGTGTGCAAGAGGTCTTAAGGATGACGAGGGATGGGCCCAAGTGATAGAACACATCCATCCCCAGAAACCCTTGAGATGAGCATATTCCTCCCTGCTGGTCACTGGATGGTGCAGAATTTAGCTGTGTTGTGCTAATCAGATGTTTGATTACTGTTCCAGGAGCAGGTCTGTTTGATTCTGGGGCGGATCTAGGGGGGGCAACGGGGCAATTGCCACCCCCGAGAAATTAGTTGCGGGCGAGGTGAGAGTCTGAGCAGGCGGCTCCGCGTGCGGGTGACAGACAGAGTGAGCTGCTGGGTATTGCGGTGTGTGTGCGGGCAGGTGACAGACAGAGTGAGCTGCTGGGTATTGCGGTGTGTGTGCGGGCAGGTGACAGACAGAGTGAGCTGTATCGCGGTGTATGAGCGTGCGGGCGGCTCAGCCTCGGCGGTGGGTGAGAGAGTGGACGGTCAGCTGGGCGGATCTGTGGGTGAGCGGGCAGCTGGTCAATCAATGAGATGACATAATCTCTCACCACCTCGCCCCGCCCCTGCACTGCATCCCTGCAGTAACTTCTGCACTCACTGTAGATCATCTCTCTGCTGCCTGACTCTGACAAGCAAAACACCACCTTAGCAGGCAAGTGACAATCCGCAACTTGTGGCAGGTGACGTGGAAAGGGACAATCCGCAAGTTGTGGCAGGTGACGTGGCAAGTGACAATTCGCTACTTGTGGCAGGTGACGTGGCAAGTAACAATCCGCAACTTGTGGCAGGTGACGTGGCAAGTGACAATCCGCAATGTGTGGCAGGTGACGTGGCAAGTGACAATCTGCATCTGGTGGCAGGCAAGTGACAATCTGCAACGCGTGGCAGGCGACGTGGCAAGTGACAATCCACAACTTGTGGCAAGTGACAATCCGCAATGTGTGGCAGGTGACTTGGCAAATGACAATCCGCAACTTGTGGCAAATAACGTGGCAAGTGACAATCTGAATCTGGTGGCAGGCAAGTGACAATCCGCAACGTGTGGCAGGTGACGTGGCAAGTGACAATCTGCATCTGGTGGCAAGTGACACACTCGGGGCTCCCACTGATTCTGCATTATGGTGAGTTGAACCATTTAATTTTATATAACAATGTAATAATATAAATAATGTGCTACAATCATCCTGACACCATACCAACCATAGTGCCAGGATGATTGAAGCGCTAACACCAACCATTTCCCAGATAAATTGCCCGCAAAAAAAACGTATTTTCTGGCAGTGCCCCTCCCGAGACTAGACTCTGGATCCGCTCCTGGTTTGATTGCAATCAAGCAAGTGGTGGGCAGACTTCATAGTTAAAGTCTACATCATCCAGTAGCCAGCTATCTCCTTGGAACATGCACAGCTCCTGGGTACCCGGGGATGTGCTCTTTCACTTATGTAGTTAGCAACTGCATCACACCCTCCCTCCTGGTTGTTATGAAGAACCTGAAATACTAAACAAAATATCTACAGGGATGGACTTTGGATATGTGCTGTACACATTTTCAAAGTAATAAAACATATTTATATTAAAAAAAATACTATTACAACACTTTGAGTTAGTGATTATTGCTCTTTAGTATTTCTTTGTGTAATGAATGTGACTATAATACTCCTTTAAGATGTGCGGGCAACAAATTGTACCCTCTGATTGCTGTGGCACCATCCACCAGTTGCTCCAGCACTCTGCATCTGAGTGTATATCAGCTCATTATCCGCTGAAGATATCTCTAGAATGCCTAACCCACCAAAAAAGGTGTGTAGCACCCTCACCCACTCTCTCCCTTCTTCTTCACGGCTGGTTAACTCGTCTAGGGGGACCAGGGAGAGGGGTGAGGTGCTGCCACCAGCTCGCACCTCATATGTGTGTAGAGGTTTGAGCTAAGATCTTTACCTTCGGGTCTGTGTCCCTGTCCGGAGCTTCCACTTCAAATGTGACAGGTAGATAGGTGAATGTAGAACACTTTGCTCCCAGAAAAGTAAGCCCACACCAGGTGACAGTACAACATCTATATTTATTTCCGCAGAGATAAATATGCCTCTTTGCAAGCAGACAGGTTGATACAAACACAAACTTGGTGGGGAGAGGGTTCAGGCACAATCCTTTCGTATCAGAGAAGCTGTTAGGAGTTCACAACAACTTTTGGCGTACGGTCGCTGCCACCGACCGTGAGGTTGGTCCCTGCCACAGACCGGGTGAGCGATGAGGCCTCTGCCACAGACCTTAGGATAGGCCTCTGCCACCGACCTGATGTAGCTGGGTCTCTGCAAAGACCATAGAACATGGACTACCTTCTAATGGCGACCCCTGTTAGGGAGATAATCCATCCCGGACGGTCCCCAGAGGCCTACACTGTCACCAGCCAATGCTGCGCTGGATCTTCAGGTCAGGTCACCTCCCTGGTTCTCCTCGCCCAAGACTCAGGTCCCCTCACTCGGTGGGCCCCTAGGTATCTTCTCCCATACGGGACCCAGTCAAAGGTACTGGGCCCCAGGCCTCGGCTAGTACCTCACCCCAGGCTTAAGGTGCCTGGGATGAAACTCGAACTCCCTCGCACCCAGGCCGAGGGCACCTGGGCGCGGACGAACAGAACAGCAGCCCCCAGGCTGAAGGTGCCTGGGGCTCGGACCTCGTGCACAAGATGTCCGCCCCCTTTATACCCTCTCCCAGCAGGCACAGCGGGTTCCCCGCCCCGCTGTACTACTGCCGCGAGAGGACACAAAGGGCACGGACCTACAATGATGGTTCAACCCCAGCCCAAGGCGACAGCGCCACCCAGGGGCCACAGGGAACTGAACACCATTATATCCTCCACGAACCAAAATGGCCATAAATCCCTAATAATTAGTGCATCTGGGCCATGCTACCGCCCAGACACTCCCCCTAAATGTTGACACCCGCTACAGGTGCAAGTGCTTTTTTGTAATGCAAGTCCATTAAGGTGCCATTAAAAATTAGGTTTCCTGACAGACTCCATAGTATCATATGTATGAGTTAACCCTGCCTCCACTCCTCCCCTTTAGGACCCCACTCCACTTGCTCTGAGCTAGAGGCCACATTCCTCTTTTGTCCTCCTTCTAAGGACCAGAATGGTTGAAGTCTTACCTTGGATAAGGTGTCCACGATCGAGGCCTGATTGTTCGGCAATCTGTGCCTCAGAAGACATGTGGTGTCTCCAGCAGTCCCCAGCTATTAGCGGGGTGTAGAAGGGCGATGGATGCGGTGCCATGTGGAGTCTCCAGCAATCCCCAGCTATTAGCAGGGTGGAGAAGGGAGATAGATACTGTGCCATGAAAAGCTTAAGCCTGGCCATTGGCAGGCAAAGTGGCCAAATGTCCCTGCTATTAGCGGGAGGCCATAAACGCCCTGGGCCCTTGCAGCAGCGTCTTTTGGTCTTGGGGGATGCAGTGCGCAGTGAGGTCTACTTTTATATTACATATCCCATTGCAGCAGTTTTGTGCGTTTGTTATTCTTCCCTGGCTCTAGTATCTTCCAGCCTATGGCGGCTGGAGTGCATTTGCATTCCAGGCCGTCGCTCTCTCTTCCAACCTGGCGTCCCTGGGTTACTCCTGCCCAGGGACTCAGCACATGCCTGCTGTGGGCAGGGGTGGCATCCTTACAGTAGAGAAATTCAATCAGCGGTCAGTACTATTGATATTGGGATTTCTCTGTGGGCAGCTTGCAGCAGTTTCCCTAAATGTTGTGTGCAATCATCACAGGTATATGCTTTGCATTAACTCCCTTGTGTGCTGCCTGTGTGTGCGATCCTGCTATCACCTGTGCAGGTTGGCTATCTGTGCAGGTCAACACTATGGATGTATCACTGCCCCCACCTTGTGGCCAGCCCTTCTGTAGCATGTGTAACACAGAGATCCCTTCCTTACATACCTCCGCTAGCAGGTGGGACACACCATGCCACATGCCCAGTGTCGTCCTTGTTGAAGAGGGTAAGCGGTGTTATCTGATTTAGGTCCTGCAGCGAGTTACCTCCTTCCATTGGTTCTCTTCCCTAGAGTGTAGGCAAGAGTGTATTCTCTCTCTTTATTTCAAGAAGGCTATTGTCCAGACAGTATTAAACCCAATAAAGAAAGGTTTATTTTGCTTGATTGATAACTTGACAGGAAAGTTGGAGATAGAGAAAATGAACAGGGAGGTAGGTTCAGGCACGCGGCACTCAACTAACAATCATCGCCACTCACAGGTCTGAGTGGGATTTGCTCACCCGGATAGTCCCCTCTCAAGGTTCTAGCAGCCGGTGTGGAGCACGGAACATTCACTTGTAATTTCCTAGGGATACGATCAAGAGACAGCTTCCAAATCTTGAACTTCCAAGCACTTGTAATATCTAAATCCTTAGGTGCCAATGGGGCACATTACAAGGCTTGTGGTGGATTATGGAGTCCTTCCCTCTGATAGGTAACCAGGCCTCTCCCGAGACAGTGACTTCCTTCACCGATCCCCTTGGATAGGTCCTCCCCTGGTTTCCTCTCCTTCAGAGCGGGTTACCCCTACTTGAGCACACTGGGACTCCTCTTCTAATGTAGGCCTCAGCTAAAGATGCTGGGCCTACCTGGAACGATGCAGGGCTAAAGGTGCCCGGGACTGAATACACATGCACGTACCCCTGGCCATGAGGGCCACCGAAGGAGGTGTACGCGTCTAGGACCAAGGGGTCCTCTGGATCACCTCTGAACTCCCCACCTAATGGCGTCTGCCCCTTAAGTACCCTCTCCCGGCATGCACAGCAGGTATACCACGCCCACTGAATGGCCACCGAGAGAGGACACCCAATAGCGCTGCAATGCTACCCGTGGTTCAACCCAAGCCCGGGGCAACAGTGCCACAGGCCACAGGGAACTGCACTGCCAGGTAACATTACCTTAGAGCAGAAGCCAGTTTGAAGAATTCAACAGCCTGAGCCCAACTATTAGCTCAGGCTACCCTCTAAATTTAGGCATAGCGACCCCTATTATTGGGGGGTCCGCTACACATGTATGAGTGGGTGTGTTTAACCCTTTCCTTTCCTCGCTTACATGGGCTACTTTTGAGGTTTTAATCCTTTCCTTTCCTTTCTACTTGTTTTTTTGTGAGTCCTTCTAGGTCAGATTGACAATACACGGCATGAGATGATAAAGACCTTATTAGGTCAAAACATCAACATTCTTCTTCCAGATTTAGACATCATTGGTCACCGTCAAGGTCCAGCCTTCATAGCAGAGGCTTTGAATCCTCCTTTAGATGGGCTAGACGCCCCAGATGAGGACTCACCATGCAGCTGGGCTTTGGAGGGTGAGGTGTGGGGCCCTCCGTGGCTGTTGTTGTGCGCCGCAGTGTTGTTTTCTGGTCCTTGTGCTCGGGCACTGCTGCCATTGTGTTGTAGCCTGCACAGGGCCACCAGGGAGAAAGTTCAACATCTTGCGTGGCTGTGGTGGGTTTTTTCTTCGCCTCATCATCCTTGGGCTATGCAGCAGGCCGATGGAGGTATTTGCGGTTGCGGATGGAACCGGTGGGCTTGGACGGTGGTAGATTCTCGTGGAGCTCCTGTCTCAAGTGTCCATCTTGGAGCCCAGTCGCCATGCCCCCACCTGAATCCTCCTTTAGGCACTACATCCACTGCCATGTCAGCTGCTTCAAGGAATGAGCCTGCTGGGTATGCAGGACTCAGGTCTCAGAGGGAAAGTCACTGTGTGAGTCATGCTAAGCCCCGGGCGGTTGGAAAAGGGGATGGTGATTTCCAGCAAATGGAATCTCTCTCTGGTGAGGCGTAAGTTGCAAGAATCACACAAAGAGTGGGGTACAAGCCACACGCAAAGTCAAACAGCCGTGTTCTCCCACTAAGGATGGCCAGGAGAGACTGGAACTGTCCTAACCAAGCCATCCATCTATGAAGACCTCAGACAGTGAGGCAGAGGGAGATGAGTAACTTTGCCCTTGTAAAGCCTTTGGTCAAGGCAATGAAGGGGGCATTTACATGAATAGAACCTGTAGAGCAGGGGTCTCAAACTGGTGGCCCTCCAGCTGTTGCGAAACTACAAGTCCCATCATGCCTCTGCCTGTGGGAGTCATTCTTGTAACTGTCAGCCTTGCAATGCCTCATGGGAATTGTAGTTTCAAAACAGCTGGAGGGCCGTCAGTTTGAGACCCCTGCTGTAGAGTCTCCTGCAAAGCAAGAGGCAGTTCTTTAAGCACCTCTAGCGAGAGCGTTCTAATTTCCAATTTCTAACGGAAGTAAGGGACATAATTTTAGATGAGTGGGGCAAGGTCGCGAGATATACCTCCCTTATGAGCAAGATGGCCAAGCTCTATCCATTCAGAGATAAGGATGTAAAGCATCTAAAGGCTGCCTCTGTAGTTGTTGAGGCCTTGATGAGGCAAGCAAGCATGTCACTCTTCCTTGGAGGATACAGTGAATGGCCTGAAAGTCAGCCTGGGCTCTTGTGGCCATGTTTAAAGCGATAAAAACGTGAAAGGAGAATGTGGACGCAGTATTCAAGAACGTTTTCAGAAACTCTGTAGTTCAGGAGCCGGAGCTGGTGTCGGTTTCCATGGTGAGGCTCCAATTGACATAATCCCCATAGTGGCGCGGGTTATGCTCCCGTCAGTTATGGCAAAGTGAGTGCTATGGCTGGGGACTGGGCTTGCTGATCCTGCCTCTAACAGGCGTTGTATAAGATCCCTTTGAGGCAGCTTAATCTTTTGCCAAGCTGGCTAGCACCGTAACCCGGGCCACAGTTGGCAAGTCAGGTCTTGCCTCAGGACCGGCGCCTGCTAGGCCAGAAGATGACACAGTCTAGAGGACAAAGTTCAGAGTCTGCGAGGGTCGCACGTTTTTACAGACCAGATCGGGATTTTAGGAAGAGCTGGTGAAGAGGCCAGATATCCCCTCAGAAGTATGCTAAAAGCTTGACCTTGGGTATCCAAGAAGCTACTGAGTTTGGGCCTCAGACTATTGGAACGTCATAGTGGTCTTTTCAGGACATGCATGGTCCATCAGAAGTCCTCCTCATCTCGGATTCGTTTCCATGGATTTTGCCTCACTCTGAGGTAAAAGAAGCATATACTCTTGTATTACGTAAAATCACTTCACTATTACGCAAAGTGCTGCTATGCCAGTCCCAGTATGCGAGAGATTTCAGGGCATGTACTCGCCCCTCTTTATGGTCATAAAGAGGAATGGCTTGCGAAGGCCGGTTTTAGACCTCGCGCTCCTGAAACAATTTTTTACTAAAAAGTTCAAGATGGAGACATTGTCCCTGATTCATAGGGGGTCCAGCCAGGTGACTGGCTCATTTCCAATAGACCTAAAGATGCTTAATTTCATGTGCCCATTGTAAAAGTCTTCTTCCTTCGGTTCGCTTCAGGTCAAGACCATCTCCAACTCGCTTGTCTACCATTCGGCTTTTCAACCTCACCCTGTGTGTTTTCAAGATCTTATTGGTTGTTATTCTTTATCAAAGCAAGGAGAATACGCTTGTATAGTTACTTGGATGTCCTTCTCCTACTGTCCCAAGACAGAGGGCAGCTCCTGGAGCCTAGAGCTCAGGTCTTTTCAATTTTTCTCTAAATTTGGCTGGCGGCTGATTCTGGAAAAGAGACACCTGGAGCCCACTCAGTCTCTCGTATGCTGCCATGAAGTCCATCAGGAATGGAAAATTAGTATTTGTATTTGATTTATGAAATTTTTAATTTTTTGCACGTTACCACAATGCAACAGTGTGAGTCCACCCTGAATGTGCTGCCTTTACACAATGCATGACAATGCATTAAATTAACACACTGCAACAGTTTGACCCTGGCCTTAAAGAGACTGTACACATTGTAACATGAATGGCTAGCTTAAAGCAGGCCTTCATCTATTTAAATTACATCCTTTCTCCTGCCTCAATCCCCCTCCCTATTACACTATTGCAGATTTTTTTTAGATACTTTTAATTATTAGTATCCCCACTTCCCTCATCCTCACCCAAGCGAGCATGACATACCATGCGCTGTGCATGCGCTGGATTTATTTTCAAGATAAAAAAACGCGGGAGCAGAGAATTTCACAAGGAAGACAATGTTGGACTCCATTAACTAGTAAGTATGTTCTAGCATGTTTTTTTTTTTTTCATACAGGGTCATGTGTTCAAGATAATACATTTCATTTTAGGTACATGGGGTGAAGTTTCTCTTTACCAGCTTTGATTGTTCAAAGCAAAACTAAACTACAATCAACATTAGCTAATTGTAATCCTTATTCTGCTAGCATTAGTAAATAGATAGGAAGGTATATACAGTATATACTTATTTTAAACTTTTTTTTAATTTCTTTAATTGCTTTCTGGCCTAGGCCAAAATGGTGTCATACATCACAGGAGTCTTCATGAACATTTCTTTTGTTCATTTGAAGAAGGGGAGGAGGGGATTTCTCAGCTAAGTGCACCCTCCTGCCTACATACCTGAGCTAAGGATAAATAGATTCCAGGAAGTAAATGCTAAATTAATAATCTGCCCTTACTCAAGATGGACACAGCTCGAAATGAAAGGGGGGGGTCAAAGTGCATTCTTAACAAAATAAAACAAGGAGACATGGATGGGTGAGTTAGCCTTTATTATTAAAAATGAATGAAATAGTGTTTTCAGTTTGTGGTACTCAGATACAGTTTAGTTCCGCTTTAACAGGCTAAAAAGAGTCAGAACTGATTTTTTAGTTGTCCAGTAAGTAATACTTGCTGGCCATTTCAAATTTTAAACAACGTTTCTGGCTTTAGTACCTATAAGGTGAAAAATTTGCGAGCTCTGGCAGCTATATGACATCTGTTTTAGTGCACCATTTAACTACAATGCACACTATCAGACTGATAGAACAGGCTCCGGTTGGAAATGAGGGCAATACCTAAATGGAGTCTTCATGGGCATTTTTTTTCTTTCATCTTGGGGAAGTGAGGAGAGACTTTCTCAGCTAAATACACTCTCCTGCTTGCATACCTGAGCTAAGGGCAGATTCGGGTTGCCACCTGTCCGGGATTCTCCCAGGTGCAGGATTAGGTACTGGTTTTGAATCATGTGTCTGGGTTTCAGTCCACCTGAAACCCAGACACATTATTCAGACAGGAATGTGATTCAGAACAGGGCTTGACAGGAGGGTGAGGGGGCACTATGTGCGCCGCATTACTATTCTCCTAGGAGTGCCCAAAGGTATCCCAGGTCTGTTACAATCAGATTTGTTTGGGTTTGGCTTGAAGAAAAAGTGGCAACCCTAGGGCAGATGGATTCCAGGAAACAAATGCTACATGATTCATCTGCCCTTAGGCTGCATTCACACCTGAGCGTTTTGTAGCCTGAAGCCTGAAGCTACAAAACACTAGAGGGGAAAAAATCCATTATTCTCTATGGAGATGGTTCACATCTCCACTCCAAAACGCCTGAAGCCGAATGCCTGAAGCTCAAACAAGTACCGGACCCTTTCTTGTCACGCGAATCAGGGAGATTTGGGCATTTTAGGAGTCATAGAATCTAATGGAAACGCTCGATTCAAGCCTCTAGCGCGACAACGAGCGTTTCTACGGGCGCAAATTCGCACGACAAAACGCCGGTAAAAACGCTCGAAACGCTACGCTCAGGTGTGAATGCAGCCTAGGGGTAGGAGGCTTTTTTTCAAAGTGACTTCTCAACATGGATGGATGGGTGAGTTTGCTTTGAATATTAAACTTGTATTGAGTAGCATTTTCAGTTTGTGGTGCTCAGATACAGTTAAGTTCCCATTTAATGGTGTTTATAGAACCTGTGAGGTAGGTTGCCTTGATCCATTCAGGAGCTGGTTAAAGTAGCCAGAGGTTTGCAACACGGCTTAGTGGTTAGCACTTCTGCCTTGCAGCACTAGGGTCATCGTTTTGAGTCCCAACTACGACACTACCTGCATTAGGTTTGCATGTTCCCCCTGTGCTTGTGTGGGTTTTCTTCAGGTTCTGATGTTTCCTCCCACATTGCAGACACATGCTGGCAAGTTTATTGGCTCCTGTCTAAATGAGTCCGAGTGTGTATGTATGAATGTGCGGTAGGGACCTTGGATTGTCCACTTCTTGAGGGCAGCGATAGATGGGAATGCACAAAAGCTGTGCATATATTGTCAGTGCTATATAAATACCTGTAATAAATAAGTATGACCAGCAGAAGAGTGTCCTTGAGAGCTTACAATCTCTAGCGATGAGAGAGGATACAGCATCGGTGGCACAGACATAAGCAGCGGCTGAGCTCTTGGGCTTCTCCCAGGCACCTGGCTACATTAGTGGCTGGGTGAGTTGGGCAGCGGACGCTCTGATTAGCATGCAGCTCAGTGCACGGTGTGTACCTCCTTCTCACTGCTCCAATCTGTCACAGCTCAGCCAGAGGACGCTGTGCCTCAGACGCTGCTCCTCAAATGAGACGGATAATTAGCTGCCCCGTACGGATGCCGAACTCTTCTCACCCCTGATTGCTATCACCTCCTTGCTCCTGGCAGTTTTGACACCTCATAATCAGCCTGCTGCTTTTCCCTTTCTTTCCCTGTTTCTCTCTGTTTTTTTTTTTTTCTCAACCCTGTTCCTATTTTGTTTCCTATAAGTCATTTTTTATCTTTTCTTTCCAGGCGGTAAATCTATTTCAATATGGAAATGATCCATTATTTCTTAGAGCCACTTATAAAACTTAGATTATGTATCGTTCCATCCCGCCTTATGTTCACCGTCTTTGTTTTCAAGGAATGGCACCTATGGCTTTGCTATATACTCGTTAACTAGAGCGGAGAATACAGGAATACTTAACCTCCCAGTTGAAGTTCACAGATGAGCATCTTGCCGGGGAAAAGCTTTTGTCGATAGAGTTGTCCTATGTTGGTACAAAGAAAAGATGTATCCTAAATAAAATACATCAAGACAAGAGTTCAAGTTTGATTTGAGTGTTGTAAAAAAAGGAGATGATATAGGCCCCAATCACATGGGTGCTCTGTCTGTCCATTTTGGACCCATTGGGGTTAATTTACTAAGAGTGCAAAATCTGGTACAGCTCTGCATAGAAACCAATCAGCTTTAAGTGGTTGTAAAGGCAGAAGGTTTTTTATCTTAATACATTCTATGCATTAAGATAAAAAGCCTTCTGTGTGCAGCAGCCCCCCTCAACCCCCCCAATGCTTACCTGAGGTCCATCTAGATCAGGGGTCTCAAACTGGCGGCCCTCCAGCTGTTGCGAAACTACAAGTCCCATGAGGCATTGCAAGGCTAACAGTTACAAGGCATAACTTCCTCAGACAGAGGCATGATGGGACTTGTAGTTCTGCAACAGCTGGAGGGCCACCAGTTTGAGACCCCTGATCTAGATCCAGTGATGTTGCAGGGGTGTCCCGACTCCCAAATCCCCGCATCCAATTCGCAATAGCAGGAGATTTTGACCGACTCTCTATGGAGCCGGTTCACATATCTAAACGGCGGGTCCGGTGCCTTTTGCACAAAAACGTGCGTCTTTTGATCAATTTCAGGTCTGAATTCAAATGTGAACCAGCACGAACCGGACCCCTGCTGTGAACCGAGCCTGAAGGTTTTGCTGATTGGCTACCATGCACAGCTGCACCAGATTTTGCACTCTCCAGGTTTTAGTAAATCAACCCCATGATGACATGGATCAAATAAGGACTGCAATTTATATCTATAGGCGGCTGTGTGCAAGCCAATGTGCATCTGTTTACATCCCAGGCTATTCAGTTTCTTCGGAACAACTGCAATAAGTTTGCATCCAGGTCTTTTTACATCTGCCCGCCCATTGGGATTACTTGGGTGACGGGTCTTACACCTTTTCCTCCATCACAAGGTGAATTAAAAAACAGAACAGAATTGGAACGAACACAGATGTCACATATTATTCTGATCCAACACAGCATGGGATCTGTTTATGAATCCCCTGCTAAGAAAGATTGGAGGTACTTGTGTAAAAGGGACTTAGGCCAAGTTTAGATATGCGGCTATACTGCCGCACCTTTGAAAATCAATCCGTGTTCCAATCACTTTTCAGAGGTATTTGAAAGGGGTTGAAGAGGCGATATGAAGTTTTCTCATGGCCTGTTTTAACCTCATAAATGCAGTACCATCACACCACACCCACGTGCATTGCAATCCATATGGCTGTAGGGCATGATTCACTTGCCTAAATGGGTCATGTTTGGCAGCAGTGGAGCTCACCTGCATGTTTTTATTGCTCCGTCCCCCTCAACTGCAAGTTTATTTGGCCCTTAGTGTACAGGCTAATAAGATCTAGCTTTACAGAAGTGCTTTTCTGTCCTACTCTGCCAAGGCAATTACAGTAGATGTTAGTACATCTACTTAAGCTCGCAGTAGCAGATACTGTAGTTGGCTCATAATGCATTTTGCCTTACTGTTTTGGTGTTATCATTTAAATAAATGTCAGGAATTGAGTCCCTACTTACATTCCAAAACGTAATGTACACTTTGTATACCCACTTCAGCCCCGGAAGAATTTACCCCCTTCCTGACCAGAGCACTTTTTGCGATTCGGCACTGCGTCGCTTTAACTGACAATTGCGCGGTCGTGCGACATTGCACCCAAACAAAATTGACGTCCTTTTTTTCCCACAAATAGAGCTTTCTTTTGGTGGTATTTGATCACCTCTGCGGTTTTTATTTTTTGCGCTATAAACAAAAAAAAGCGTGAATTTTGAAAAAAAAGCAATATTTTTTACTTTTTGCTATAATACATATCCCCCAAAAATATATAAAAAAATGTTTTTTTTTCACAGTTTAGGCCGATATATATTCTTCTACATATTTTTGGTAAAAAAAAATCGCAATAAACGGATATTGATTGGTTTGCGCAAAAGTTATAGTGTCTACAAAATAGGGGATAGTTTTTTAGCATTTTTATTATTATTATTATTTTTATTAGTAATGGCGGCGATCTGCGATTTTTATCATGACTGCGACATTATGGCGGATACATCGGACACTTTTGATGCTATTTTGGGACCATTGTCATTTATACAGCGATCAGTGCTATAAAAATGCACTGATTACTGTGTAAATGACACTGGCAGTGAAGGGGTTAAACCAGGGGTGCCCAACCTTTTGAGGAGCGAGGGCCACTTTAGCAACTTGGTAACCGGTCACGGGCCACAATGAGTGTAGCGGGCGGATGGCAGGTCTGTGTCCACTCTGCATATGTAGAGCAGACACAGATGTAGCCCGCTCTACCCTAAGGGCCCTCCGATCTGCCCAGACAGAAGGGGACAGATCCCCTACTGTTTTTTTAAGCAGATCAGATTGCAGATAGGCGGGTGTAAGCAGACATGAGTCTGTTTACATCTGCCGCTCTATAGAGGTGAATGGAGGGTCCGATTGGGTCCACCTGAAAAACAGACAGGCAGACCCGATCGGACCGATCCTGTGAAAGGGGCCTAAGGCTGCTTTCACACTGATGCATAGCGGTTTACCTGCACCTCAACTGACCTCGATCTTCACTTCTTCCTCAGGATTCCTGCAGCTAGTTGCTGCTGTCCCCCAGGCGGTTATAACTGGTGGCTGCTGCTGGCTGTCCTCCAGGGGTGGTACTGCTGACTGATACTGCTATTGGGTACTGCCTGCTGGTACTGCTGGTTGGTACTGCTGGCGGGTACTGGTACTGCTGGCTGGTACTGCTGGTGGGTACTGGTACTACTGGCAGGTTCTGATACTGCTGGCTGGTACTGGTACTGCTGGTGGGTAATGGTACTGCTGGTTGGTACTGCTGGCTGATACTGCTGGTGGGTACTGGTACTGCTGGCGGTTACTGCTGGTTGGTACTGGTACTGCTGGCGGGTACCGCTGGCTTGTACTGGTACTACTGGCTGGTACTGGTACTGCTGGTGGATACTAATACTGCTGGCGGGTACTGGTACTGCTGGCTGGTACTGGTACTGCTGGCTGGTACTGCTGGCGGTTACTGGTACTGCTGGCTGGTACTGGTAATGCTGGTGGGTACTGATACTGCTGGCGGGTACTGGTACTGCTGGCGGGTACTGGTACTGTTGGCTGGTACTGCTGGTGGGTATTGGCACTGTTGGTGGGTACTGATACTGCTGGCGGGTACTGCGGGCTGGTACTGATGACTGGTACTGGTGACTGGTACTGCTGGCTGGTACTGGTACTGCTGGCTGGTACTGGCACTGCTGGCTCTGGCACTGCTGGCTGCTGTCCAAAATCCTGACCTCTGACCCTGCCAGTGATTGGCTTTCTCCATGGCATCGGCTCTGCAGTAGAGAGCAGAGCCGATTCTTCCTTGTCACAGGCGGAGTTCATTTGGTATCACTCCGCCTGTGAAGGAGCCAGCGCTATACAGGAAGCATCGGCTCTGCTTCCTTTAGCGGCGGCTCAGTTCTTAGCACTGATGTTCGGAGATGGCAGGTCGGGAACCCGCGATCTGGGCTTGCCGACCCGCCATCTCAGAGCAAGACATGGCGGGCCACATCGGAGGGAGCCGCGGGCCAGCGGTTGGGCACCCCTGGGTAAAACACTAGGGGGCGCTGAAGGGGTTAAGTGTGTCCTAGGGAGTGATTCTAACTGTGTGGGGGATGAGCTAGCAGTGACATGACACTGATCACTGCTCCCAATGAGAGGGAGCAGAAGATCAGTGTCCTTTCACTAGGCAGAACAGGGAGATGCCTTGTTTACAAGGGTCTCCCCCCCGTTCTGCCTCTCCGTGACCCGATCGAAGGAAACCGACGGACATCGAGTCTGCGGGTCCCGCGAGCACGGTCACAGAGACCGCGGCAGGCGCATGCACGCGCCCACAATACCACGATTTAAAGGGGACGTACCTGTACGCCCATTTGCCCAGCCGAGCCATTGTGCCGACGTATATCGTCATGCGCTGGTCGGCATGACAGGATTTTTGACTTACCATAAACCCTTTCCATGCAGTTCTTTAGGGGACACGGGTGGAATATTTAGAGACTAAGGGGTGGATTTATTAAAGGCAAATAGACTGTGAACTTTGCAAGTGCAGTTGCACTCATTTTCACTAGAGCTTAGTGAATGTGGTGAAGCTTCGCTTAGTAAAGAACACAACCAAAGAGCATCTCTCCCAAGGAACTTTTATACAGCCGAAAAAAAAAGATTTGTGAATATTTATAAAAGTATTTTTTTTATCATACCTCCGCCACTTAGATCGTACTGGGGGGCATCGGTCAACCCGACCTCTTTGTTACCATCCATCCTGGCCCCTTGTAGGATCTAGGGTCAGGCCATCACGAATTTGGGGTTCTTCCAAGACGGATTGCAATACTATGCCTCTTTACTCTGGTATAGTTATGTCAGTCAAAAATTTTTGGGCCGAGTGCCTGGTGTTGTTATATACATATATTTGTAAAATGTTTTTTCATATCCTATTACTATGTTTGTGTATTTAAGCACTGTGAAGCATTTTTATGGCAGCATCATGCTGTGGGGATGTTTTTCCGCAGCAGGATCTGGGACACTAGTCAGAATCTAGGGAAAGATGAATGCAGCAATGTACAGAGAAAACCTTGATGAAAACCTGCTCCAGAGCGCTCTGAACCACAGACCAGGGTGAAGGTTCATCATCCAACAGGACAAGGACTCTAAGCACACAGCCAAGATAACAAAGGATTGGCTACGGGACAACTCTGTAAATGTCCATGAGTGGCCCAGCCAGAGCCCAGACTTGGACCCGATTGAACATCTCTAGAGAGATCTGAAATTGGCTGTGCACCGACGCTCCCCATCCAACCTGATGGAGCTTGAAAGGTCCTGCAAAGAATAGGAAAAACTGCCCAAAAATAGGTGTACCAAGGTTGTAGCATCATACTCAAAAATACTTGAGGCTGCAATTGGTGCCAAAGGTGCTTAAACAAAGTATTGAGCAAAGGCTGTAAATACTTATGTACAGGGCTGCTGTTAGAAATCACGGGGCCCCATACAGCCTACCTGGCAGGGCACCCCTCAAATATATCAAAACAACATTTTCACTAAAAATATACTAAAATCATTCTTAGCGGACACAAAGATAACAGAGAAGCTGTGTGAATTAGCCCTGTTTTAATTTGTTTTTTACATTTTTGAACAAAAACATTTCATAATTTTTTTTTTTTTAAATGTTTTGAAAACAAAAATGTTACACTTTTTACACATTATTTTTTTTTACAATGCTTTTTTCCAAGAATTTTATTACATTTTACAAGGGATTAAAACAATACAGGGTTGCAATTTGTTATTTTCTTTCATGGGACAAGGAAGCCGTCAGCTGTGTCTGTGTCTGTGTCTCTCCCTGCAGCAGCTGAAAGTTGGCGGGAGGGAGAGAAACCGGTTTCCAGCTGCTGCTGAGAGTCACATAGGGCATCCTGTAATTGCCCCTCCATCCAACCGCCCTGATTCCCTCTGCCCCCCCCCCCCCTATCAGCAGCCCTGCTTATGTACATGGGATTTTTTTAATTATTAATTTTTAATAAATTTGCAAAGATTTCAAACAAATGTCTTTCACATTGTCATTATAGGGTATTGTTTGTAGAATTTTGAGGAAAATAATGAATTTATTGAATCCTTTTTGGAATAAGGCTGTAACATAACAAAATGTGGAAAAACTGAAGCGCTGTAAATACTTTCCGGATGCACTGTATAGATATGGGTTACCTGCTATTAAAATTTGCAATACATGTAGGTTGTTCCCAAAACTAGAGGACCGCAGCGGCCACACAGGGAAAAAATATTCCGACAATCAAAGCTATATGTCAGGTGAGAAGAAGCTGGTATATGCCCTATAAAATTATGATACAAAAGATAACAAGAAAAGAAAAAGCAAAAGAAACAAAAAGAAAAAAGGAGAACCCCCCCAAACCCAAAAAACTAAACAAAATGAGAAATCAAACATTAAATATCTAAATAGCGTACAGTGAAAAATTGCCAATGGGAAGCATTTATGGGAGCCTATCAGACATGGGAGTAAGTCACACATGTGCAAGTCACAAGCAAGTCTCAAGTCTTAACCTTCAAGTCTCAAGCAAGTCCCAAGTTACTGTGGCGAAAAGCAAGCAGGTCAAGTCGAGTCCCTGCTAGAAGTCAAGTCAAGTCATTTATTTTGGTCAAGTCACAAATCAAGTCAAAATATTGATCTACCCCATACTGTATAAAAATAATAGGAGGGATAACAATAAATAATATTGGTTATGTACCCATGCCTCACTGTGCCCATGCCTCACTGTGCCCATGCCTCACTGTGTCCATGCGTCACTGTGTCCATGCCTCACTGTGCCCATGCTTCACTGTGCCCATGCTTCACTGTGCCCATGCTTCACTGTGTCCATGCTTCACTGTGCCCATGCTTCACTGTGCCCAATGGCTCACTGTGCCCGTGTCTCACTGTGCCCGTGCTTCACTGTGCCCAATGCCTCACTGTGCCCGTGTCTCACTGTGCCCGTCAGCCGTGTACCTGATCGGCTGCATCCTGGCGGCCATTCCAGTATTCAAAAGCCGCACCTCCTCCTAGTCTGTGATAGGCGGAACCCTCAATTTCCCAGCATTCAGTATTCCGCCTATCACAGACATCCGCTCATCCTCATAACACAGACGAGGATGAGAGGATGTCCGTGATAGGCTGAACACTGCCTGCTTTGAAATTGAGTGTTCCGCCTATCACAGGCGAGGAAGCGCGGCTTTTGAACACTGCAATGGCCGCCGTCTGTCTGCATGACACGCTGATCAGGTAGGCAGACGGCAGCTTGCGGTTAGTGTTAGTGGTGCCAAGTCATTGTAAGTCATATAGCCCAAGTCAAAGTCAAGTCGCAAGTCATTAGTGACAAGTCAAAGTCAAGTCGAGTCATTCATTGAATTCTGTCAAGCAAGTCGCAAGTCCTCAAACAGGTGACTCGAGTCAAGTCATGTGACTCGAGTCCCCCACCTCTGGAGCCCAGTGTCGGCCCAAGACATTGTGCTGCCTGGTACCAAAAATGAAATGCTGCCCCCCCCCCCAAAAAAAATCACGCCCACCAAAATGCCCCCACATCCATTATTTTATATTATAACTAAAGTGGACCTGTCATGGCTCTATACATGTATATAAGAGTATAAAGAGGACCTGTTATGGCTCTATACATGTATATAAGAGTATAAAGTGGACCTGTCATGCCTCTATACATGTATAGGAGTGTAAAGAGGACCAGTCATGGCATTATACGTGTATATAGAAGTATAATAAGGACCTTACATGGCTCTATACATGTATGTAGGAGTATAAAGAGGACCTGTCATGGCTCTATACATGTATGTAGGAGTATAAAGAGGACCTGTCATGGCTCTATACATGTATGTAGGAGTATAAAGAGGACCTGTCATGGCTCTATACATGTATGTAGGAGTATACAGAGGACCTGTCATGGCTCTATACATGTATGTAGGAGTATAAAGAGGACCTGTCATGGCTCTATACATGTATGTAGGAGTATAAAGAGGACCTGTCATGGCTCTATACAGGTATATAGAAGTATAAAGAGGACCTGTCATGGCTCTATACATGTATATTGGAGTATAAAAGGACCTGTGCTTGGCCGGCGGCCACGATGCCACCCACGATCGCGCCACAGAGAGCCAGAACGGGGATCTGTCAATGTAAACAGACAGATCCCCATTCTGACAGGGGAGGAGAGACAGATCTGCTGTTCCTAGTGATTAGGAACAGAGATCTCTCTCCTCCTCCAGTCAGTCCCATCCCCCCCAGTTAGAAACACCTCCCCATTTAACCCCTTTCCAGACAGTGACATTTACACAGTAATCAGTGCAGTTTTATAGCACAGATCGCTGTATAGATGTCAATGATCCCAAATATGTGTCAAAAGTGTCCGAACCTGTCCACCGCAATGTCGTAGATCACTGCCATTACTAGTAAAAAAGTTAATAATAAAAATGCTTGAAGTGCAGCGGGGAGTGGAGCGGGCAATTTGCCTCACAGTACAGGGGGCAGTGCCGGGACAAAGTCAACCAGCACCCAGGGTGAACATGCCAAGCTGCGCCCCCCCATGACCAATTATCTTACACACACAAATTATATATATATATATATATATATATAGTACAGAGGTCAGAATTGGATAGATTACAAAGTACAAGGATCAGGAGCAGTGTGTACAGTGTTCAGAGGTAGAGTATGTACAGTAATATACAATGTGCAGAAGTCAAGAGCAGTAAACTGCAGAGTACAGAGACCAGGAGTATATACACCCTAGTGCATAGCAGTAGCCCCTATAAATTATATCAAATTTAGTGTATGTGTCATTATCAAATCTGACCAAGTGAAATATATAGCACATGAATATGGAACCAAAATACCAGTGCTGCAAACAAAATTATGAAGGGGCGAATCCCAAAACATATAATGCGAACAACTCATAAATATTCAATTACATATCACATGTGGGACCAAAATCCCTGTGCTGCAAAAACATTTTGTGAGGGAACTGTAAATAAAAAATGTAAAATACTATAACATATAATGTGAATAACTCCCAAATATTCAAATAACTCTAGTCAAATTCTTATGGTTCATTTGTACACAATTTGGTTTTGGAGTTACTACCAAACTCCCAGTGCTGCAAATCAAACACACAGTGCAAAGTAATATTAAAGTGCACTATAAAAAAACAGTCCACTAGAGCAGTGGTCTCCAAACTGCGGCCCTGGGGCCGGATGTGGCCCTTTGCTTTCCTTTATCTGGCCCTTGAGGCATTATTCCTGCCAATGACACCAATGATGGGGCATAATTCCTTCTACTGACAAAAAAAAGGGGCACTATTCCTCCCAACGACACCAGATCGCACATTGTTAAGTCCCACTGGGCACAGTTCGGCCCCCCTGAAGTCTGAAAGACAGTAAACTGGCCCTTTAGAGAGTTTGGAGACCCCTGCACTAGAGAGCAAGTGCTCTTGTGCACATTGCTGGATCGAGATGGGGCTCAAGCAAGTGGCTGACAGATTCCTCCATCCACACAAGTTGGATGGATGTGGGAATTCCCCCTCACTGGGACATTGTATTCTGACAGCAGGGACTCTCCCCTATCAAAATACACTGATCAGCACTGCTTCTGTTTGGCTGCAAACAGCTAATTGAACAAGGATTTCCAGCAGAAGTGGATATAACAAATCGGTTTCTGTCTAACAGAGAGGGTTACACATCGATCAAAAATTCAGCCCCTGCTGAACCCAATGAATTCTTTGCTGTGTATTCAGTTTTACCTTGTACTTTGCTTCAGCGGGCTCTCTGCAGTTCTGTTACTGGTCCCCTGCAGCTCCTGTGTCAGTTAGGAGTGACAGTGGTCACACTCCAGCCTCCAATTTAGACCATACAGGGTTAATCTTCCTCTATATGTGATAGGGAGGAGGAGGAGAGCACTGGAGCTGGCTGAAGCATAGAATCAAGTAAAAAAAGACTATACAGTATCCCCCTTCTCCCCCTTCCCCCACACTGCAAGAGTGGACTTTCTTGAAGTTGGGCTGGGATAAGAAATCACACACGTTGCTGTGTAATGTTATATTCTTGAACAGGTTAGGGATTAGTGTGACATTTCAGGTGCTACATTATATGTAATCCACATACACATTATATCTTATTAAAAAATCATTCTTTTTAGAAGATATAATGTGTATGTGGATTACATATAAATGTAGCACCTGAAATGTCACACTAATTCCTAACCTGTTTAAGAATTTTACTTTCAATAAACCTGCAGTGAAAAGTTCAGGGCACGTTTATAATCACAGTATATGGAATGCAGAGCAGTCGGGACTCACAGTAGAAGAGGATCCAGCCTGTCATCCGTGATTTACACATCTTCACTCTGCTCTGGAGGAGGAGGAGCGCTTTGCTGTGTGCTGGGCGGGAACCAAAGATCGATGCTGCAGTGTGAGGTTCTCTTTTTGCTCCGCCCACATGCACTTTCGCTGGGACTGTACAAGCTCCGATCCAGGGGGGGGGAGACTCATAGGAACTCAAGAAGGGAGCCTAGAAAGGGGTGCATCTGCTGCCGCAGAGCATTGAGCAGGAGCGCATAATCCTTAAATTAGGCAGGCAACAGGGGCATACAAGTTTTACAGCTACATTTTGTGGATAGATTTTTCTGCTCACAGCTTTGCCGCCCCCCAAAAAGTGCCGCCTGGTACAATGGTACCATCTGGTCCCATGGTAGGGCCGGCCCTGCTGGAGCCTATATATAGTCAATCAATCCTGCAGTAGCCCAGGACTCTTTGAACTACAGAGTGCACAGTCTGTCAAAGAAACAAATGGCTGTATGTCCCTAAACTTCAATGCTTCATTGCATCAACGTTTACATGAGTATAGGTGTGTACAGCCATTCACTTCTATAACAGACATACCACCCACACCACGATCACAGCAGTGTGTACTAACATGGCTGCTGCCTGTGTTAGCATGCAGATAAAACCACACCTTAACCACCTGTCTAAACACCCCCTGCCCTCCTGTCTAAACAGGGCCTAACAGTGAGGTAATGCTATAACAGTTTTAGCATGCTCAATCTGCATGGACCTGCATTCTTGTTACATGACTAGATGCACAAGCTGGTCGTCTCTGCAACGCTCCTGCAGTTTTCAATTAATTTATTAACGATGTCCTCCAAGATATGCTGCAGCAATGTGTGGTGGTTTACCTTGATGATATTCTCATATATTTCTAAATCCCTAGAGAACCACCACACAGATGTCTCCCGTGTGTAACAGAGGTTGAGAGAAAATAACCTGTATTGCAAGTTGGAAAAGTACAAGTTCCATCATCAACAGGTTACATTTTTGGATTATGACATTTCTACACCAGATTTTCGATGGGCCCAGAGAAACTATCTGCAGTCTTACAGTGGCCTCGACCTGTAGGTCTACATCCTCTACAATGTTTTTTTGATTTTCCAAATACCGTATATATATATATATACTCGAGTATAAGCCGACCCGAATATAAGTCGAGGCACCTAATTTTACCACAAAAAAATGGGCAAACGTATTGACTCGAGTATAAGCCTAGGGTGTCCATCTGCATGCCTCACTGTGCCTCACTTTGTCCATGTGCATGCCTCACTGTGCTTTACTGAGCCCATGCCTCACTGTGCCCATGCCTCACTGTGCCCATGCCTCACTGTCACTGTGCCCATGCCTCACTGTGTCCATGCCTCACTGTGCCCAATCTCCCTACCTGATCTCCGGAGCTGTGTGACTAGACTGACAATTAACATGGGAGTCTATGGAAGGGGTGCCCGGGTTTAAAAAATCGGTGCTCCCCAGCCGTAGGTTCCCTGGACAACAAAGTTTGCACACTTGTAGATGAAAAGTGGGGCTACATGTGTGCCAAGGGGACCTAGGGCCGGCCGGTACTGGGTCCCAAAAATCACCAGAGAAATTACCGTTTAACATTGGAGTCTATGGAAAAATCTGTGCTCCCCGGCAGTAGGTCCCCCGGACCACAAACTTTGCACACTTGTAGAGGAAGAGTGTGGCTAAATGTGTGCCAAGATTGGGGTCCAGGGGACCTACGGCTGGCCGGGATCAGGTGCACAAAGTTGAAGATGGACACAGACTCAAGTATAAGCCAAGGGGGGCATTTTCAGCACAAAAAAATGTGCTGAAAAACTCGGCTTATACTCGAGTATATACGGTATTATTTGTTAAGCGTGAGAAATCTGCGCTACCCCCATGTACATAAAAAGTGCAAATAGTGCAACAAATTTGCATGGGTGCAAAAGGATGGTGCAATAAGCAATAGTGCAAAGAAATATATAAATATCTCATCAACAGTAATACTTGATATTGTAAAGTGACAGTGCTGCAACTATAAAAATGACTGGAATAATCAGCAATATAAATATGTAAAGAGTGAAAATAGATGCGCAACCAAATATATTGCAAACAGTGCAAAATGTAAAGAAAGATTTTTCAAAATATACTCAAATAAAATAAAAATAAAAATAAATCCAAAGGAAATAAACAAAGTCCAAATGGAATAAAAAGGAAAGAAGTCCAATTCATAACAGCTCCTAAGCAGGGATGAGCTTCGAGTTCGAGTCTAACTCATGTTCGACTCGAACATTGCCTGTTCGCCCGTTTGCCGAACAGCGAACAAATTGTGGTGTTCGTGGCAAATTCGAAAAGTCTATGGGAGAAATCTAAAGTGCTAATTATAAAGGCTTATATGCAAGTTATTGTCATAAAAATTGTTTGGGGACCCGGGTCCTGCCCCAGGGGACATGTATCAATGCAAAAAAAAGTTTTAAAAACTGCCGTTTTTTCGGGAGCAGTGATTTTAATAATGCTTAAAGTGAAACAATAAAAGTGAAATATTCCTTTAAATTTCGTACCTAGGGCGTGTGTATGATATGCATGTAAAGTGGCGCATGTTTCCCGTGCTTAGAACTGTCCCTGCAAAAAGTGTCATTTCTGAAGGAAAAAAAGTAATTTAAAACTCACTCGCTATTAATGAATTGTCGGCAATACATACAAAAGTCATTGATAAAAAAAAAGTGTGGGGGTCCGCATCAGGTCCTCAGCCTTACACCGAGTCATTGGCTGAGCGGACCTGATGGGGAACTTTAGAAGGGGCGGGTCTATACATGTAATAGACTGCGGAGGAAGTTCTCCATCAGGTCCGCTCAGGCTCAGCCAATGACGGACAGCGCCGGACATCGGATCGCCGCGGGACACTGGATTTCACCGCTGGAATGTTTTTTTTAAATTTTTTAAATTTTTTTAAATAAAGGACTTTTCCAAGGTGTTTGTGTGTTTTCTTTTACATTTTTTGACACTTTCTTTGTGAAATGGTAGGGGTACAATGTACCCCTTACCAATTCACATAGGGGGCAGGGATCTGGGGGTCCCCTTTGTTAAAGGGGTCTTCCAGATTCCGATAAGCCCCCCGCCCGCAGACCCCCACAACCACCGGACAAGGGTTGTGGGGATGAGGCCCTTGTCCCCATCAACATGGGGACATCCTCCCCATGTTGAGGGCATGTGGCCTGGTACGGTTCAGGAGGGGGGGCGCTCTCTCACCCCCCCTCTTTTCCTGCGGCCTGCCAGGTTGCGTGTTCAGATAAGGGTCTGGTATGGATTTTTGGGGGGACTCCACGCCATTTTTTGTTAAATTTGGGGTGGAGTTCCCCTTAAAATCCATGCCAGATCTGAAGGGCCTGGTATGGATATTTGGGGGAACCCACGCATTTTTTTTAAAATTTGCGGCGGGGTTCCCCTTAATATCTATACCAGATCTGAAGGAACAAGCCGGGTCACAGGAACAGATCGGTTAAAGTATCTATCAGGTTGCAGATGGGTCTCGGGGACGCTGTAGACCAGACAGCAAGGAGCCCAGGCATCAGCCCCTTTAAATAGCCCCAGATTGGCGCCAAGAAGTGTCGTTGCCGCGCATGCTCGCATGGGCGAACGCCGAAGCGCCGCTATTGCGCAGGATCGCACCTGCGAGCGCCGAAGTGCCATCACCGCGCACACAAGCAACCCGCGCACGCGCCGAAGCATCGCCAACTTGCAGGTTAGATTGCCCTTCATGACAGCCACTCATTGTTTCCACAGTGACTCACCTGGTTACCATTACCTGCCTCATTAGTCCAGCCTACAGCCAGCCCCTTTTTGTTATTTAAACTGCCCTGCTCATTCCCTCCGTGCCTTCGCCTGGTCAACATCTCCAGTGTGTCTCTGCTGTGTTCCGGTTATTACTTTGCCTGGCTCATGTTTCTTATGGTTCTTGATCCTGTTCTTTGGCCTCTGACAACGCTAACTCCTGGCTTCCTGATTCTGGCTTGTCTGATTACCCGTTTTGGCTTCCTAACCCTGGCTTCTGTTTCTGACTACGTTCCTAATCTGTATAATTTTTACTGTGACATTAAAGATGTAATTTTAACTGCATTTTCTGTCTCTGCCTGGTTCATGACAAACATAATCATATGTGCTTGTGTGTACATGCATATGGAAGTGGAGTGCTTTTACACAGGTTGTGGGAGTCCAAGGTATCTTATCATAGACAAAATTAGCTATCTATGGGTCTTGATGCAGACTGGAAAAAGTACCCCCACATTCTGGAAAATACTTTCTCAATGGCAGCAATGGCAATGGCATTGTGCTAGCATTTTGTGACCTTTTATAGTTGTAAAAATGTTGCTTAGAACAAGCATAAAACTCCAACCACGAGTTGCAAACGTTTAGTAGACAAAAGAAAAAAACAGATGTGTGCTCTCATTAAAGATGCTTTATTTGATATAATGTACAGTATAATCACAAAAAAATCTGTGAACAAGAACAACTCATCTGCTTATTCCACCCAGGCATGTACTGGCCATCGGGACTACCGGGAGTTTCCCGGTGGGCCGATGGCTCAGTGGGCCGGTTTGAGCGTCAGCCTGTTAATGTAATGGCTGTGCGGCCCGCACAGCCATTACTTTGAGCACTGCTGTACTGCAGGGGTGGGGACCCATGACAGCTGCAACACTAGCACTGGAAGCGGCTGCACTTGGACCTCTTACAGTGTGCTGTTCCCCGCCAGCCCCTCCTTCACTCCCGTCCAGCCCAGGTGCTTGTACATGACATCATACGGGATGGACGAGAAGAGCGGAGGGGCTGGCAGAGAGCAGCGCACCATGAGAGGTCTTATTGCATGCATCAGGTGAGGCTCCATGATACGCTCCTGTTTCCCCACGCTGCGCCCCGCTGTCCCCCTCTGTCCTCCAGCCCCCCCACTGTCCCCCTCTGTCCTCCAGCCCCCACGCTGTCCCCCTTTGTCCTCCAGCCCCCACACTGTCCCACTGTGTCCTCCAGCCCCCTTGCTGTCCCCCTCTGTCCTCCAGCTCCCACACTGTCCCCCTCTGTCCTCTAGCCCCCACGCTGTCCCCCTCTGTCCTCCACCCCCACGCTTTCACCCTGTGTCCTCCACCCCCCACGGTGTCCCCCCCTGTCCTCCACCCCCCACGATGTCCCCCTCTGTCTTACACCCCCCATGTCCTCCACCCACCACGGTGTCCCCCTGTGTCCTCCACCCCCCATGGTGTCCCACTGTGTCGTCCACACCCCACTGTGTCCTCCACCCCCCACGATGTCCCACTGTGTCCTCAACCCCCACTGTGTCCTGTACCCCCCACGGTGTCCCACTGTGTTCTCCACCCCCATGGTGTCCCACTGTGTCCTCCACCCCCCATGGTGTCTTACACCCCCTCCCACGGTGTATCTCTGTGTCCTCCACCCCCCACGGTGTCCCACTGTGTCCTCCACCCCCTCCACCGTGTCCCACTGTGTCCTCCACCCCCCCATGGTGTTCTCCACCCCCCCCCACTGTGTCCCACTGTGTCCTCCACCCCCCCCCACGGTGTCTCACTGTGTCCTCCACCCCCCTCCCAAGGTGTCCCACTGTGTCCTCCACCCCCCTACGGTTTCCCACTGTGTCCTCCACCCCCCCCCCCACGGTGTCCCGCTGTGTCCTCCACCCCCCCCATGGTGTCCCACTGTGTCCTCCACCCCCCGTGTCCCCCTGTGTCCTTCAACTCCCCCCAACAGTATATATACTGTTTTTGTGTGTGTTTTGCAAAATTAAAGTGGGCCAGTCTGGATGATGTCCAGGGCCAAATTTTTGTCCCAGTCCAGCTCTGATTCCACCCATCTTCTTTAATAGTCTTCTCATGTTCAACCTTTATTTTTTGTGCTTGTGGTTTGCCTCTATTCTTCCTATCTGATGAACTTTGGTTTGTGCCAAAGCGTATGATGCCCCGTACACACGATCGTTTTTCATGCCGTTAAAAATGCCATTTTAAAAAATGGCCATTAAAAATGATCGTGTGTAGGCTCCAGAGCATTTTTAACGACGTGAAAAACGGCCATTAAAAATTCCGGACATGCTCTCTTTTTTCACGTCGTTTTTCATGTCGTTTTTTTTAACGACGTGAAAAACGATAGTGTGTATGCTTTCACGACGTGAAAAAAAACGCGCATGCTCAGAAGCAACTATGAGACGGGAGCGCTCGTTTTGGTAAAGCTAACGTTGGAAATGGAGATGGCACATTCGTCACGGTGGAATTAATAGCATCGTTTTAATGCTGCGCATTCCGTTCTTCTTTTGATAATGCTTTAAAATTACCCTCTTTTGATAATGACATTGAGAGTTTTATGCCAAACTTGTTTCTAAAGTAATTCCAAATTGCTCTAATGATTATAAAATATTATTTATAAGCCGCACCTCCCTCCTAAATAATACTAATAATAATAAAATAATGTAATTCTCCTTTTTTCTTTAAATTTTATATTATTTTTGGTTATTTTTTTTTTGGCCTTTTTTTAAGTATTTTGGCTTAAATTATTCTTGTGTAAAGTTACCACAACAACCTTCCAAATGTGTCTCATTTGGCCTCAGGGAGGTTTGTGTCCCCTGATAATAACAATAATATAATTTGAGATGTCCCTGCCTGCTTCCTAGCAAGCTCTCTTTTGAAATACAAATCACATAGTCAAGTATTTAAAGGGCACTCAAATTTTTTTTATTTCAGAACATTAACAAATTAAAGTGGAAGGCAGCACTGGAGAGCCTGCTTGCATTTGTGCATCCCTTTCACCCCACAACAACCATACAAGATGTCCAAACCAAAATAGAGATTAGATCCCCCAAAAAAATGAGCCCAATCTTGTCTTGAGCTCCCAGAGGTCAGGAGCCACAGCAGATAAGTCCTATATGTCCCCAGTCTGTGGTACTACAGCAGGCATTATTTTCTCCTCTTCCTTGTAGCCTTCTCTCCAGCCTTCTCTGCAGCCTTGGTTGGTTTCTTCCTTGGAGGCTGGGGATCAGGAGGAGAGGTTGTGGCAGGAGGAGTAGTAGGAGGAGGAGGAGGAGGTGGAGGAGTAGGGACAACCTCCGTTATGTCCGTGTACCTAGTGAGTTCACCCAGCACGCCCTTATTGATGACTTTCAATAGCAGGGTCTCACTGAATTTTTTTTGCTGCAACTCCATTTGCCCTAGTTTGTGGGCGAGGACTGCGGCAAATCCCTCATCAACAGAGGGTGCCTCTCTGAGGGCCGCTGTTGCCTCTCTGAGGAAGGCCCTGGTTTCCTCCTCCACCTGCCTACCTCTCCTTGGCCCTCGTGGTTTAACTACCAGGGGAGGCATCTGGGCTCTTGTGCTGGGCCAAGCCTCCTCCTGGGTGCCACTGGGCCCAGCCTCCTCCTGGGTGCCACTGGGCCCTGCCTCCTCCTGATCCCCAACATCACCCTCTTCCTGGCTCTGCTCTGGCTGTAAAAAAAGAAAGGGACATTATTTATTTTGCCACATCATCATTCACAGACATTGTTCACCTCTAGACATTGTTGAAATCAATGCCAAAAGTTATGTCCTTTTCATTGATTACGCATCCTGGTTTTGTTGTCTTGGACACATAAAATTAGGCCACTACTGTATCTTGCTCTTCACAAACTTTATTGGTAGAAGTGTACATACCTTTAACAATACTAACATCTATTTAAAATCTACAATTTTGTACGATAGAAATATAGATAGCAAAACTTTACCTGGCTCCACATCTCCAAATCTGCCTCCTCAAGGCCCTGATCTTGATCCTCAGAGGAAGCCAGAGCAGGGTTGACAGGAAGGCTGGAGGACTGGCTGCAGGGAAGGCTGGAGGGTTGGGTACAAGGAAGGCTGGATTGACCTCTGGGGGGAAGGGTGGAGAGAGATTCCCGCACTTCCAGCTGGTCATCCAGAAAAGCAAGCTTACTGTAGTACCACAGACTGGGTTTATAAACCTTATCTGCTGGTGCACCTGACCTCTGGGACCTCAGGACCATAGTCCTCTGGGTCCTGTATGTCCCTCTGATGGTCCCAATTTTGTTTTTGACATCTTGGAGAGTTGTTGTGGGTATCTTTGTTTGCACAAATGCAAGCAGGCTCTCCAGTGCTGCTTTCCTGGCGTCTTTATTTTTATTACCGCCACTTTTTGTTTGCCATAATATAGGGAGCTCTTGCCATTTATCGATGAACTCCCCCATGAAGTCTGGGTTTTTTAAAGTATTCATGATATCTGTAAAAGCGAGAAACCAAAAAAAATATATATTTCAGGCAACATTCCTCAACTGTGCATTGTCTACATATTTTGAGCACACAAATCTCCTCGTCTGATGAACCTCAAAAAGTAAAATTGTTAGGTACCTTGGTCACGACGTTCGTTGCTAACTCTCTCTCCCGAAAAATGAACGTATTTCCCAGACATGGATCTTCACTTTATATACACAGCGCATGCGTGAAACTCCGCACGCTTTCCCCGCCCCTGACGTTCGATATTGTACTTTCCCCGCCCCTTCTCGCTCGTAGTGCTGAACAAAACATGGCGGAGACACAGGTGGCTGAGATTACCTCTACAGAGGATGAAATTCCAGAGGAGCCCAAATCAAGACCCAGGAGATATAAGGCATCCAACATGTCATTCGAGGAAATGGTGGAGCTAGTCACCATTTTAAAGAAGGAGGATTATGATGCCAAGCATGGTCCGTATAAAAGGCCTAATCTGGTCAAGTCCAGAATTATGGGCAAAGTGGTCAAAAGTCTCCACCAAAAATTCGGGGTGTGCAGAACGAAGGAACAGCTCAGAAAACGATGGTCAGATCTGAAGTTGCGGGAGGCCCACCAATATAAAAGAATCAAGAAAGTTATATTAAAAAGTAAGTTGTTTTTTTTGACTTTCAATGGTACATATTATTTTCTGGTATTCTGTCGTGTATTTTGAACTTTCATATAGTACACTGAAAGATACCATCTATTTTAGGTTCGTCCGCATAGTAAACGGACGTATTAAACCTCTTTCTCCGTACAGTTCCTCAAACGATGTTTTAGGATCATCCAGTGTGAACACCCATGTTTTTTGGTTTATTTGGGGGAGTACATTTGGGCCACACTTATTTTTGGTGTGCTAATCCAAAGGACATTTGTTCATTTGAAAAAACGATATGCATGGTAATGTTAAAGGGAGTGAATGCTCAGCAGCTGATGAAACATCTGAACGCAGTAGTACAAGTGTGGGCCTAAAGCCAAACAGCTTGAGGGAGTCACACACAGGTGATCCAGTGTAGATACTTTGGGGTGTTACAATGTTTCAAATTTGTTTACAAAATGTATATGCTCTGTTTTGGCCTATGTATCCAATCATTTGTCCCGGTTGGCACAGGGGGTAAAAATTAAAATGGAGCATGCTTCAAAAGAATGATTACAAAGTTTTTTTTCATGTTTCTTATTTTAGCAAAATTGAGTCGCTACTAATGAAACTATTCCTTTTATTTCAATCTCCCTAGGGATTCGAAAAGCTACCTCAAATGAGACGAGAATTGCAATACCTACAACAATACCCCCAGAACCCCAGGATGGAGAGGAATGTGATGTTGGGGAAGTGGAAAGTGGCACCACCACAGGTCAGAGTGAAACCAGACACATGCATGTTAAATAGATGTAGGCCTACATATTCTATCCTACATATTTCTTTTTACATTTAGGTGCAGTTCTGGCCGAAGACCCCAATAAGTTGACACATCACAGTGCCCAGATCCTGATCCAATACCTGATGGTCTGCTGTCGTGACCTCGAAAAAAATTAAGGGAGATTTGCTAGAGATCAGGGCAAATACAAAGCGGGTGGAGGAAAGGCTCCAAAATATCATGGCTGTGCTTGGGCGTGTCTAATGTTTTTACACCAAATAACGTTTTACTTGCAGAGATTTCTATTTTTTTTGGTTATTTTACCCTTTAATGACTAGCACATGTTTAGCTTTTTCTAAATTTGGAGAAATATAGTTTGTTTATGCATGGCTGGTCATGCGTTTTAATACACCTGAAATTAAGGGAACATCCACATTTCTAAGGAAGTTGCCCACCTAAACAAAAAAAATAAAGGTATTTTTACATAACAAATCATTGTGGCTTCATTATGTAAATGTGGTGCTGAGTGAACTAATCAATGTTTGGTGTTTACACTGACAATGAAGGCTAATTAAAAGATTTTTTAATCCACATGGCAAAACAAGTGCACTAGGTAAACCTACCAGAAACATCAAACATTATACAATAAAAATGACAAACCAATCTTTACTTTTTTTAAAAGTTTCATTTTTTTGGTCTAAAATTATTAGAGATTGTCTGGCATTTCAATGGCCCCCCTACCCATAAAATAGTCCACATATTGGTTACGGACCTCACGTCCGGTTGGGGGGGCCAAGCCAGGACGGCCAGGTTCCAGGGCCACCAAAGTTTCGGCATTGATTAAAGAGGCCTCAGGCCCACTCAAAGATATATAACTCGTTGAATGCACCCTTAGGAAATTATGCAGCACACAGCACGTCATAACCACATGGTTCCATTTGTATGGGGCAAGGTGGATGGAGGTAAGGAAGAGGCGAAATCGGCTGGCCATGATCCCAAACGCATTTTCCGCGACCCTTCTGGCTCTGGCCAGCCGATAATTGAAAACCCTCCTCTCAGGGGTGAGGGTGCGTTGCGGGAATGGCCTCATCAAATGGGGTCCCAGGCCAAACGCCTCATCCGCCACAAACACAAAAGGTAGTCCCTCCACATTCTGCTCCGCTGGTGGCAAGGCCAGCAGATCCAAAAGGAGCCGTTCTCCAAACTCCGTCTGGGCAAAAACTCCTCCATCAGACATCCTGCCATTCTTGCCAACGTCCACATAGAGGAACTCATAGGTGGCCGACACCACTGCCATCATCACGACGCTGTGGAACCCCTTATAATTATAATAAAAGGATCCCGAATGGGGTGGTGGGACGACCCGAACATGTTTGCCGTCGATGGCTCCTCCACAGTTCGGAAAGTTCCATCGCTGGGCAAACTCGGAAGCCACATTCTGCCATTCATGTGGCGAAGAAGGGAACTGTGGAATTAAAGAAATAACAAATTAATACTTGGAGCCAGAAACATTGAAAGCTGATTTCATACACACATTCATGGCCAACATTGGTAGAAACTGTTCAAAACATAAAAAATTGGAAGCAAGAAAAAAAAAAAAAAAAATATGGGGGGGGGGGGGGGGGGGAGCTAAGGGTTGAAGATGAGTTGGGAATATCACACATGAAGGCTGTAGCACTCTGTATTGAAGTTAACAAAAATGAAACATTCCTAGGCCAAATTTAGGGTGCGTTTTGGGTAAAGCACTACGATGGAACATATAATAAAAAACATGGAAATGACTAGGCAAGGTAGGTATGGCCCCAGGATAGCATGCTGGAGAGGTTAGGTAAGCCAAATTTACAGGTAGGCCTCAAACCCCAAACTTTAAATAATAAAACATGGGGAGAAAGGGGACATTCCCTGCAGCTAAGAATCATGTGAATTAGGGACTGCAAATAAAGCAAATTAAAAATATCCAAAAATAAATACCATACAATGTGAATTTTTGAAGAAGAACACTTACCTCAATATAGTCCTCCTGCAAAACTTGAAGGATGGCAGAACAAGTCTCTGGTATAATGATCCCCAGAGCCTGGGGGGATATGCCTGTGGAGAACTTAAGGTCCTGCAGGCTTCTCCCAGTAGCCAGGTATCGCAACGTGGCGATGAGCCTCTGCTCAGCACTGATGGCTTCCCGCATAACGGTGTCCTGCCTGGTAATATAGGGGGACACCAAAGCCAACAGCTGCTGAAATACGGGGTCAGACATCCTGAGAAAATTCCTGAAATCATCAGGATTATTCTCCCTGATCTCCCGCAACAAAGGCATGTGACAGAATTGGTGCCGCTGGAGCAACCAATTCTTGGTCCATGAACTCCTCCTGACCCTGCTCATGGCATGGAGTCGGGATACAGCATGAACCCCTGCACCAACTACAGCACGAACTCTACGACGAGTACGTAGCCGCAACATGGCTAGATAACGGTCGGCTGAACAGAACGAACTAGAAGAACGCACGGAAGAACAGCAAGGCCTATGAAGAACAAGCTGAAAAACACGAACGTGCAGAGCAGGCCGCACTGAATAAACAGATACGAACTGACTACAAGCAGTGCTAAACAGATACAAACCCATAGGCGCAATCTGAACTCCCGAAAACGATCTTCAAAGCACGAAGACTGAAAAGCGCGAATCGTCTCTCACCAAACTTTTACTAACACGCGGAAACACGGAATTAGCAAAAGTGTCCCAAAGGGTGGCGTCATTCGAACGGAACTTCCCCTTTATAGTGCCGTCGTACGTGTTGAACGTCACTGCGCTTTGCTTGATCGTTTTTTTTAATGATGGTGTGTAGGCAAGGCAGGCTTGAGAGGAAACATGAAAAAAAACGAGGAGAAAAACGTCGGTTTAAAAAATTACATTAAAAACGATCGTGTGTACGGGGCATTAGTCTCTCTCCCCTCATACATGTCAACAGTATTTGAAAAATGGGAATGCAAACCCACTTGAAGCAGCTCCAATGCTGGACAAATGGAAGTTATTGCAGGTAAAATGTACCTGCTAATGAACTCTGAAAGATCTTAGATCCGCCTCAAATTGATGCCATCGTCACAAGTCCAGAGCTCTTTGACCAAGGCCCACACTCAGTCTGTCACCAACATTTTATCCCTTAGACTTATGCCCCATACACACGATCGTTTTTCTTGCCATTTTTTTTCTTGCCGTTTTTCACGTCGTTTTTTTTTCATGTTTCCTCTCAAGCCTGTCTTGCATACACACGATCATTTAAAAAAACGATCAAGCAAAGCGCAGTGACGTACAACACGTACGACGGCACTATAAAGGGGAAGTTCCGTTCGAATGGCGCCACCCTTCATGTTAGTAAAGTTTGTTGAGCGACGATTCGCTCTTTTCAGTCTCGTGCTTTTCAGTCCGTGACTGCGTGACGAATGCTAGTTTTACCAGAACGAGCGCTCCTGTCTCATACTTGATTCTGAGCATGCGCTTTTTTTTCACGTCGTTAAAGCATACACACTATCGTTTTTCACGTCGTTAAAAAAAACGACATGAAAAACGACGTGAAAAAAGAGAGCATGTTCGAAATTTTTAATGGCCGTTTTTCACGTCGTTAAAAATGCTCTGGAGCCTACACACGATCATTTTTAATGGCCATTTTTTTTAATGGCATTTTTAACGGCATGAAAAACGATCGTGTGTATGGGGCATTAGGCTTCACCATCCACACCCTGTCTTAGACACATGGGAGAATGCTGCAGAGAGTGGGGCTCAGTTGTGTTACTCAATGCTCAATTTAGGATCCACCTACCCCTGGAGAAAAAAAAAAGAGGGTAAAGAGGACCTGCTATATGGCCAGTTCAAAGGCAGCTGAAAATAAGTTATGTACAATGTTTTTTTGGGGGTTTTTTCAAGGTGCAATGGGGGTGGGGGATCCAGAGTCCACAGTTGGGCTTTAAATTACCAGCTAATCCTTGATTACTAAGAGGAAACTTGTTTAACCACAAAAGGGACAAACACCATACACATAAAGTCCAGAGAAAGTATAATTTGGAACCTTAGTAATACAAGGCAAAGGCAATGTTACTATCCACTGTTTGGACACTTGTAGATATAAAATGATGTAGATGTAAAGAAGAAGTACCAACTTACCTTAAAACATATTTTCAGCTGGAAAAAATATAGTGTTAAAGGAAAATGAGGGCAAAAGCTTTTTTAGCCCTACTTCCCCTTTGGATCACAGGAGTGCAGTTCTTTCTGCATTCATGTGACCATTTTCAGCTAACAGCAGGCTAAAGCTAATAACACCCAGCCAGTCCAGGCTGGCGAAAGACCCCGACTTTACAGTCGGGATCCACCCAGATGTATGAACTGGCAGCTGGCTCAGCCTCTCAGCTGCGCCGCTGGGAGACTGAGCCAGCAACTCTCTCCCCAGCCCAGTGCCCCAGTGAGCGCTGGGGGCAGAGCAAAGAGCCGTGGTGCAGAGGGGGCGGGGGACAGATGCAGCATTGGATCGATGCTGCATACACCTTGGTGAGTATAGTTTTTTTCTTTTAATGTTCTTCACCCTGGCTGTTGTGATGTCTGGTGGGCTTGCAGTCGGGTAAAACCTTCAAATGATGAGAAACATACCCACAATCCCGTGTGTTGCTATTTTTGACACATGCTGGCATCCATCGTATTCACTTATGGTCTCAGTGCCCAACTGTTTTAAGAGGGAATGAAAAATCAGTTTAGGACCACCCAAAACACCAAAGACTCTAGACTTCAAAGCAAAGTAAAAATAACTATTTCTTTGTAAGGAAATCTTAATTTGAACAATATGTTGTTTCACTTATATTGCGGTTACTCTTATGCCGCGTACACACGATCATTTTTCCCATCGGGAAAAATTAAATTTTTTTTTTTTAACAAGAAAAACGACCATAGGGAAACACTGCCACGGAGCCCACACACGGTCGTTTTTCTCGACCAAAAAAAAAATGTCGGGAAAAACGGACGTGTGTAGGGAACCAAGCCGTTCCCTTGTTTTTCCCGTCTATTTTCTCTACGGTGTTTTCACCGTCGAGAAAATCGATCGTGTGTACGCGGCATTATAGTTTAATGTGCAAATTTTTTTTATATATATATATGTATATATACAGAATCTCACAAAAGTGAGTACACCCCTCACATTTTTGTAAATATTTTATTATATCTTTTCATGTGACAACACTGAAGAAATGACACTTTGCTACAATGTAAAGTAGCGAGTGTACAGCTTGTATAACAGTGTAAATTTGCTGTCCCCTCAAAATAACTCAACACACAGCCATTAATGTCTAAACCGCTGGCAACAAAAGTGAGTACACCCCTCACAAGTGAAAATATCCAAATTGGACCCAAAGTACCAATATTTTGTGTAGCCACCATTATTTTCCAGCACTGCCCTAACACTCTTGGGCACGGAGTTCACCAGAGCTTCACAGGTTGCCACTGGAGTCCTCTTCCACTCCTTCATGAAGACATCATGGAGCTGGTGGATGTTAGAGACCTTGCGCTCCTCCACCTTCCTTTAAAAGATGCCCCACAGATCCTCAATAGGGTTTAGGTCTGGAGACATGCTTGGTCAGTCCATCACCTTTACCCTCAGCTTCTTTGGCAAGGCAGTGGTCGTCTTGGAGGTGTGTTTGGGGTCGTTATCATGTTGGATTACTGCCCTGCGGCCCAGTCTCTAAAGAGAGGGGATCATACCCCACTTCAGTATTTCACAGTACTGTATAGTGAAACCTCGGATTGCGAATAACGCGGTTAACGAGCGTTTTGCAATATGAGCACTGTTTTTTTTAAAATCCTGACTCGGTTTGCGAGTGTTGTCTCACAAAACGAGCAGGATTCAAGCCACAGCAGTGTGCAGTACCGCGTTTGGCATGAGGTGGGGGGCGCCGGAGCCGTTCGAAAATGCTCGGAAATACTCCGTTCCCGAGCCTTTCCGTGTTCAGACGAGCTGTCCCCGAGGCCTTCCGAGTGTTTCTGAGGCTCTCCAGCGCCCCCCACCTCTGGCCACATACGGTATTGCATGCCATTGAAGACAATGTGGAACAAATTATTTTTGTCTCCATTGACTTCTATGGAGAAACTCGCTTTGATATGCGAGTGCTTTGGATTACGAGCATTCTCCTGGAACGGATTATGCTCGTAATCCAAGGTTCCACTGTACATGTTGGCATTCATGGCTCCCTCAATGGACTGTAATTTCCCAGTGTCAGCAGCACTCATGCAGCCCCAGACCATGACACTCCCACCACCATGCTTGACTGTAGGCAAGACACACTTGTCTTTGTACTTCTTACCTGGTTACCGCCACTCACGCTTGACACCATCTGAACCAAATAAGTTTATCTTGGTCTCATCAGACCACAGGACATGGTTCCAGTAATCCATGTCCTTAGTCTGCTTGTCTTCAGCAAACAGTTTGCAGGCTTTCTTGTGCATCATCTTTAGAAGAGGCTTCCTTCTGGGACGATGGTCAGGCAGACCAATTTGATGCAGTGTATGGCGCATGGTCGGAGTACTGACAGGCTGACCCCCCCACCCCTTTAACCTCTGCAGCAATGCTGGCAGCACTCATACGTCTATTTCCCAAAGACAACCTCTGGATATGACGGTGAGCATGTGCACTCAACTTCTTTGGCCAACCATGGCGAGGCCTGTTCTGAGTGGAACCTGTCCTGTTAAACCGCTGTATGGTCTTGGCCACCATGCTGCAGCTCAGTTTCAGGGTTCTTATAGCCTAGGCCAGTGATGGCGAACCTTGGCACCCCAGATGTTTTGGAACTACATTTCCCATGATGATCATGCATTCTGCAGTGTACTGGAGCCTCATGGGAAATGTAGTTCCAAAACATCTGGGGTGCCAAGGTTCGCCATCACTGGCCTAGGCCATCTTTATGTAGAGCAGCCATTCTCAACCAGGGTTCCGTGGAACCCTGGGGTTCCTCCAGAGGTTGATAGGGGTTCCTTGAGCTGTGGCTGATGAACCACCTATTTGACCTAAATTAAGACTATTTGATGATGCCTACAGAGTTCAAGGTTCAGCACCACTTAGCAAAGCCAGCAGCATGACACCAAATATCTCTTTAGCTGTCTTTAAGGGTGGCATTCTAAACACCACTTTAAGGGGGACATTCTTCCTATTGACCACCAATATAAGGAGCATTGTTCCTATTGAGCCCTGATGATTTGGGTTTAGTAAGGGTTCCTCGTGACATGAAAATTATTTTTGGGGTTCCTCTAGGGTTAAAAGGTTGAGAAAGCCTGATGTAGAGCAACAATTCTTTTTTTCAGATCCTCAGAGAATTCTTTGCCATGAGGTGCCATGTTGAACTTCCAGTGACCAGTAGGCGAGAGTGAGAGCGATAACACCAAATTTAACACACCTTCTCCCAATTCACACCTGAGACCTTGTAACACTAACGAGTCACATGACACTGAGGAGGGAAAATGGCTAATTTGGCCCAATGTGGACATTTTCACTTAGGGGTGTACTCACTTTTGTTGCCAGCGGTTTAGACATGAATGGCTGTGTGTTGAGTTATTTTGAGGGGACAGCAAATGTACACTGTTATACAAGCTGTACACTCACTACTTTACATTGTAGCAACGTGTCATTTCTTCAGTGTTGTCACATGAAAAGGTATAATAAAATATTTACAAAAATGTGAGGGGTGTACTCACTTTTGTGAGATACTGTGTGTATATATATATATATATATATATATAAAATCGTATATATAAATAAAATTATATGTATCACATGCTTAAAGTAGCCAAATATAGTAGTAGTAATAATTAAAGAATAATAACCTAAAAATCCCTGACAAAATGGAGAGTCTTGGAATCTGTCAGAGTGCTGTTTTCCTCTCTAATATAACAAGCAGTGACAGTATAATTATCTACAAGCAGCTGTCTGTGATTCCAGAGAGAGAATGGGGGTGCCACAGGCTGTGCGTGGCATTCCAACTAGACACTGACAAAATAATAAGCAGCTCAAGGTGTGGGATTGCTGTCACTTTCAGCATTTTAGATGCTGCATTCCACTTTCAAGATGCAAAGCGGGAGGGAAGAGGGTACAGCAGGAATGTTACTGGCCTCTGTTATATGCAAAACTTCCATCATTAAGCAGACCGCAAACATGTATTACATCATCATTTTTATTAACTACAAGAAGAGTTTTTGTGTAATAACATTAATTGACGAGTAATACATATTCAGGAAATTATCAGAAACAGAAAATATTTAAAATGAAAGGTGTGCATGTGATATTTCTCAGCATGCACACGATGTTCTGTCCAGTAAGGCAGGATTTACATCCATGCATGCGGTGCGTATGGTAACGCACACGCGTAGGTGTGAATGGGCTCATAGCGTTTCCCTTTGTCTTTCACACTAAACTGCAGAGCATAGATGTGAACCAGCTACAAAGGACAGAATGGGATTTGTACTTGACTTGTATTTTCATGCAGAAAAATACTGCATCAAAACAGTGTGAATAGGCCCTAAAGGTCAAAGCTGTTGTTTTTAACGTGGTCACTTACATAGGGCAGGAGCTACACCATAGGTGTGTACAGCCTATTGCATTAGGAGGTGCACCCCAAAGCTAAAACACACGCTACTGATCACTCACTGTGTTCATTTAGAATAGGAAGGGGTCGGTAAATTACATATTTACCGGCCCCTTTCCCCCCCTCATCCTAAACCAGCCCCCTGTGTGTGCCTGCAGCAGCCAGTGGGAGAGGAGGAAAGCTGGCAGTGCTGTGGGGAAAATGGGGGGGGGCAGGGCAATAGGGGGAACTGAGTGATTAGGGTGTGCCTGGGCACATCTGGCACACCCTGTGCGCACGCCTATGAGCTACACAATAGCATTTCTAGAATGCTAACCACTTTCTGTACAGGTGGTACAACTTTTATGCACATAGTTGTGAAAGTCATTACAAATTTGGCATTGCATGTAACATTAGCATTTTAAGTTTAGCAGTTCTTTAACTTAAAGCGGAGCTCCACCCAGAAGGAATCCCTGGACAGGTAAGTGACGTTATATTAAAAGTCAGCAGCTACACTATTTGCAGCTGTTGACTTTTATATTTTTTTATTCCAGACTGGAGCTCCATCCAAAGCTCATTTGGCTGTACTTCTCCTATGGATCATAGGAGTGAAATTCGTTTTGCACTCCTGTGACCCGTTTTCAGCAGAGAGCGGGCTGAAGCATGCTCTCTGCTAACGTCACGGATTTCAGTGCAGGCACCGCTTCATCGCAACAATGGAAGTCGGGATTCGACAGGTCCCTTGACTGACACCCCGCCCAGCCTCTCAGTGAGCCGCTGAGAGCCTGAGACAGACCGCTCCCCCGCTCAGCACTCCAGTAAACGAGGAGGAGGCAGAGCAGAGAGCTGCTGACTGACAATCAGCAGCTCTCTGCTCTGGGAGCTGTCAGAACTGAGCGATCGGCGGTGTTTGATCGCTCTGTTCTCAGTGCAGAGGCGCCGGGGGACAGATGCTGCATCCACCTAGGTAAGTATAAATTAGGAAAAAAAAAACCTTCTTCTCTTTTAAAGAGGTTCCAGGTTTTTTACCTTAATGTGATCCTGAGCCCCATCTTGATCAAGCAATGTGCATGAGAGCAGAAGCTCACCTGGGTCTCTCCCTCCTCATTGGTTCACACAAACCATTGGTGCTTGCTGCTGTCAATCACTACTAGAGAGCCAATAAGGAGAGTGTGGAGCTGGGCTGAGTCACACTCTGTGTGTGTGAATGGACACACAAAGCAGCAGCTCTGGAGTGAGCCTGCTCGAGTGCCCCATTAGTAAGAGGCTTGCTATAAGGGGGCACTCAGCAGGGGGGGGGGCAGAACTACCGGCGGAGGACACAAAAAAAAAAAGGGCAAGGCTGCTCTGTGCAAAACCATTGCACAGAGCAGGCAAGTAAAAAAAAATCTTTCCTTTAGAATGATTTCAAGTAACAGTAAAGTGGACAAAAGTAGACAAAATTGAATACATTTTTTTTTTATTAGACGATTACATCTACAGGCTGTAGTGGCCTCAGTAGGTTGAAAATATTTTTATTTTCTCAACAAAGTCTTAGATTTTACCTGATCACTGTGTTGTAGCTGACAGTCATACTGTTATTGGAAATCACACAGATTGGTTCCTGATCATTAGTGGAGACAGAAGCAGTTAGTGGCACCTGGGTTTGTAGAAATAAAATTCTTTTTTATATGACAAAGGAATAAAATCCAGAACTCGGAATTTTCAGTTCAGATCATTGACTGAAACATGTACATAGATAGACTCCTGTAACCCTTTATTGTTTTTTTGTAAATATTGTAATTCAGTCTTATTGACTCTTACTAGTCTGTAAGATCCTCACAGTGGTAGCAATGTTTAGGAGGAGAACATTACAAAAAATATCATGATTTAGATCATTTGTGTAAATTTTTTTTTTGCTCTTGAAAAAAAAGACAATGGTTTTAAAATATAAGTAAATATTGACAGTCCTATATTGTGATGCAGGGCCACATTGGGAGCAAAGTCAACCCTTAAATACCCTCTGCCATACCCTTTACTAAAACTGGAGCACTCAGAATCTGGTGCAGCTGTGCATGGTAGCCAATCAGCTTCTAACTTCAGCTTGTTCAATTAAGCTTTCACAATAAAATCTGGAAGCTGATTGGTTTCTATGCAGAGCTGCACCAGATTTTGCAGTTTTTAGTAAATCTCCCACGTGCCATGGCAAGTCTGATGGGGGAAAACTATTAATGGACTGGGGCCACTACCATCTCATTACCATTATGGAACCTAAATGCAAACTGTGTGAGCTCTGCTGAGGTTAACAATAAACTAACAAGACATTTAGATACACCAGCCATACAGAGTTGTTGTTTGCCAGTCCAGACCTGAGATGGAAGTCTACGTAACAAATTCACAGCAGGTACACAGACCCAACATTTATTAAAGTGTTCTGTTGAAATGTATTGACCTCCTTCTGCTTCATAATGAAAAACCTGCAGGAAAAGCCCAGTCAAACCTTTTTCTATTTTTAGTTTTGTGCAGAACGTGGAAAGTTTACAAACTCTTTCATGTTTTTACTGACGTCTGGGTCTCTTAAAGCTATACAGGTGGCAACCTAACCTGGGTTCTAAACATCCCTTACGCTTAAAAAATTCTAGGGCTGTGGAAATTAACTATTAATTCCTCGATTAATGTTTTTGATCCTTCAAAATCCTTTTGATCGGTACTCACCTCTCCGCCGGCTTAAGGGTCTTCAGGGAGTTCCGTCGGAGATCCGGTGACGTCACAGACACCCGCGGGGCTTGCCGTGTCCATCTGAAGGGCTCCTTTGCTGTGCCTTCATATCTGCATGCCGGCGGGACCTTACTATCTGCCACATGCAAGGGCTGTTACACTTCCCTCTATCACAGTGGTTCTCAACTCCTGTCCTCAGGACCCACTAACAGGCCAGATTTTAAGTATTACCTTGGTGAGATGCAGACTAGAATACTGCAATCCCTGAGCAGCAAATTATATCACCTGTGATGCATTTCAGTTATCTTGCAAACCTGGCCTGTTGGTGGGCCCTGAGGACTGGAGTTGAGAACCACTGCTTTATCACTTCCCTCTATCAACCTGGGATTCTACAGCCATCCACTGGGAGTTGTGATAGTTCCCTTCACGGGACATCTACATGCCGACGGACTGATGTTAACCCCTCCTCATCTGGATTCAGCAGTGGTATCATTGTACACATTTTTATACCAGTATCATACTTAGCTACATGTTTTTATGACTGCTTTTGCTACCGTTAGGTATTCCTCGCTTTTTTAGATTTTATCTCCAGTGCAATATTTATTTTGTTACCTACTTGAAGACTATAAAAGTTTTAATGCTATTCCCATCGAGCGTTGCCTTTGTGTGTTTTTTGTATCCTGCTATCCATTTTTCCAGTGGTTGGTAGCTGCACTGGGAATCAGCCTGCAAGGAGATCAGCTAAAAGTAGTTGGATCTGTATGTGCATTATAATTAATCAAAATTAGTCAATTAAAAAAAAACGATTAATCGAACACAAAATTTTTAATCAGTAACAGCCCTAAAAAAAACGATTTAATACATTCTTTTGCCCATCTTGGGGTCATTTCTTCTTAACTATTCTTATAATACCTATCCCAGAAAGTGAGGACAGATCACTTAAATGGGACATCGGCTTTGAAAGTTTAACAAAGGTTCTAGCCTTTCACACTATCAAAAGCTACAAAAATACGGTTTTGGGCTTAAATGTGAGTAATGGCCTGAGCTTTTCGCCAGTTTGTTAACTAGAATTTCCAGCAAAACATTAGAAACAAAACATTTTGACAAAACGAAGAGTTGTTGGGATGGCTTATCTCTCATTTGAAGCACAACTCCAGCTAAGAATAAAAATGAGTAGCTGCCCAAAGAAAAAAGAAAAAAAGGAAGACGATGACTTTGCTGCAATACTCACCTTCAGTGTCTCCCAATTGCCAATCCTTTATGACACTAGATGTCCCCAGTCTCGCAGGGTGAATGAAGGCCAGCATCATTCAGTCTGCTTCCATTGAGTCCAGACTAACATAGATCTGCCCCCCGGAGTGGTGCCATTGCACAGCCTGTAACTCCTACACTAAATGGTGCTCACATCATCGAATAAGCCAAGTACAGTATAGTGTACATACAGTATATATTTTTTCTCTTTTAACCACTTGCTTACCGAGTACTTATACCCCCTTCCTGCCCCGGCCAATATTCAGCTTTTAGCGCCGTCACACTTTGAATGACAATTGCGCGGTCATGCAACATTGTACCCATTTGAAATTTTTATCATTTTCTTCACACAAATAGAGCTTTCTTATGGTGGTATTTAATCACCAATGGGTTTTTAATTTTTTGCTAAATAAACAAAAAAAAAAGAAAATGTTTTCATAGTTTGTTATAAATTTTTGCAAACAGGAAATGTTTCTTCATTGATGTGCGCTTCACTGATGGGCACTGATGAAGGGGCACTGATGAGGTTGTACTGATGAGGCTTTTTTTGGGATTTTCCAGCACTATCAATCCCGAAGACAATAGTCACCAGGACAAAAGTACAGACAGTAAATCTCCCCAGATAGGATACAGACAGCAATAAAAACTTGACAGCGGATCTTGTCTCTCCCCACTCTATCCAGAACGAAAATAAAAAAGTTTGACTTTAGGTACACCATAAAGTGGCAATTGGAAGTTTCCTTCAGACTCGCAGCTGGACATGAGCAGTGACACTACTAACACACATGCCACTCTTTTACTTTAAAGCAGTATTAAACCCAAAAGCAAACACTTATTAAATTACAGCTTACCAGTTATTAGATTTGATGGCTGCATTTGTTTCTTTTTTAGGCTTGCTTTTGTCTATTCTGGTGATCCAGTCAGCATGTCTGTTGTCTTTCAACAGAAAAACTCTCTTGCCGTTCACAGGGATGAGACAGACCATTTAACACTGGCAGGGGTGCTTAAAATTATTAGCTTTTTTTCCATATAAAACCTTTATCACAAAAGGAAAAAACTGTTTACTGGAACTGATTATATTATTTATATATATATATATAAATAATATAAAGTATTAGCTGGAGTCCAGCTGCATTTTGTTTGTTTCTAACACCCCACCCCTCCCCCCTCAGACTGACAATGCTGCTGTCCAAAGGTGCCACCCGTGCGAATTCATCCAGAGTGGAATGAAGTGAAAACAGAGGGAAAAAAAAGCCTAAAGAAAGAAAATGAATGCAGCCACCACATCCAATAATTGGAAAGGTGCAATATATAAAATTTTTGGTTTTGGGTTTAATGCCACTTTAACTACTTAAGCCCTGTACACACGATCGGATTTCCTATGGTTTTTAAACCGATGGATTTTTCCATCGGAAAACCGATGAAGCTGACTTCCATCAGTCTTGCCTACACGCCATCAGTCAAAAAACGGACCGTTCCAAACGCTGTGACGTAAAACACTCCGATGAGCCGAGAAAAATGAAGTTCAATGCTTCTGAGCATGCGTCGACTTGATTCTGAGCATGCGTGGGTTTTTTATCCGATGGAGTTCCCCACAGACGATAGTAATTTGCTATCGGTTTTTTAACCATCGGATAGATTTAAAACATGTTCTATTTTTAAATACCGATGGAAAAAAAAGACCGATGGGGCCCATACACGATTGGTTTGTCCGATGAAAACAGTCCATCGGACTGTTTTCATCGGTAAAACCTATCGTGTGTACACCGCTTAAGTGCTACAATATGTAGGAGATTCAGTCTGCTGCTCTCATACAAAGCAAGCCGGCCCAGCTCTTTGGTGGTCCACCCCCACCCCCCAAACACTGACCCAATAAGCAGCATTGCTCAGGGAGCAAGAGCACTGCGGGTTAAAGGATATTTTAACCCTTGCCACAACAGTTAATATACAATAGCTGCATATTTGTAACTTTGTATACAACCTGACTTCCTCAACTGGGCTTTAAGTTTGCTGCAAAAATTTGAATATCATCAAAAAGTTGATTTCAGTAATTTAATTCAAAAAGTGAAGCTCCTATATTATATAGATTCATTACACACAGAGTGATATATTTCAAGCATTTCTTTCTTTTATATTTGATGAATATGGCTTACAGCTAGTGAAAACCCGAAATTTAGTATCTCAGAAAATTAGAATATTGTGAAAAAGTTCGATATTGAAGACTTAAGCCTCGTGTACACACGTTTCAACTTTATGGCCATAATTGTCTGATGGACGTGTTGTGTCGGATAATCTGACCGTGTTTATGCTCCATCAGACAATAATTGGCTAAATTAACGACAACCAAAGTTGGCTCTTCATGCTCACCAATTGTTGGGCAATAAATCTGTTACGTCGGTTTATCCGTTCATGTGTACGCAAGTCCGTCCAAATAAAATCCGATGTACAAACACGCATGCTCCGAACCAATGTTAAACATCAGCCAACAATAGCAGAAGTTGCCCAATAGGTGGCGGTAAAGAGCTGAAAAACCACATGGTTTGGTGAATGTTGGCTGAAAATGTTGTGCCGTGTGTAAGCAGAACAAGTTCACGGCCAACGCCCTTCGGACCAAAATCCACGGAAAAGTTGGTTGTAAGTCCGATCGTGTGTACGAGGCTTCATGGTGTCACTCAGCTAATCAACTTAAAACACCTGTAAAAGGTTTCCTGAGCTATGAGTAAGCATCATTTGATGTGAAACATGTCAGCTAATTTTTGATCAGTGTGTCGTGATGTGCAGTGTATGCTTTGGATTCCTGGACTTTTGAAATAAAGGCTTTTTATCTTGGAGTGTGGCTATCCAGAAAAATCCTTTTCCTGTTTTGCCCTTTAAATTGTCTCTTAGTCTAATTCAGTATGTTACACAATCATGGGGAAGACTGCTGATTTGACAGTTGTCCAGAAGACAGTCATGACACCCTCCACAAGGAGGGTAAGTCACAAAAGGTAATTGCTAAATAAGCTGGCTGTTCACAGAGTGCTGTATCCAAGCATATTAATGGGAAGTTGAGTGGAAGGAGAAAGTGTGGTAGGAAAAACTTCACAAGCAACAAGGATAACCGCAGCCTTGAGAGGATTGTGAAGCAAAGACCGGACTACGGCTGGTGTCAGGGCTTCAAGAGTCACCACACACAGACGTATCCAGGGTATGGGCTACAACTGTCACATTCCTTGTGTAAAGCCACTCCTGAACCAGACAACTTCAGAAGGGCCTTACCTGGGCTGAGAAAAAGGACTGGACTGATACTAAGTTCTCTTTTCGGATGAAAGTAAAGTTTGCATTTTATTTGGAAATCAAGGTCCCAGAGTCTGGAGGAAGAGTGGAGAGGCACAGAATCCAAGTTTCATGAGGTTCAATGTGAAGTTTCCAGTCAGTGATGATTTGAGGAGCCATGTTATCTGCTAGTGTTGATCCACTGTGGTTCATCAAGTCCAAAGTCAGTGCAGCCCTCTACTAGGAAATTCTAGAGCACTTCATGCTTCCCTCTGCTGACCAAAAGTACCAATACCTAGTTTAATGATCATGGCATCACTGTGCTTAATCGCCCAGCAAACTCGCCTGACCTAAACCCCATAGAGAATCTGTGGGGCTATTGTCAAGAGGAAGATGAGAGACACCAGACACAACAATGCAGATGTGTCAGAAACCATGAATCAGACCGAGACAGAAGTACAGTTAAATCACACTTGTTTAATAATAATAAAAAGGTAAGCAGAGTAAGCATAGTCAAACATAGCCAGAGTTCAGTAACCGGATCGGGTAGTCAGCCAGGCCAATGTCAGAGAGCCAGAGATAAACGTAGTAGTACAACAAGCAGGATCAGGAGCCAGAAGGATCGTCAGCCGAGCAAGTCCACAACAGGAACGCAGAAGAAAGTCTCTGATGTTGAAAAAGGCGAAGGCAGAGAGCAAATGAACTGGAAGGCTTTAAGTAGGCAGGACTGACGAGCCGGATCAACAACAGGTGAGTCACTGTGGAGAGATAGGAGCTGGTAATTAGCTGATCTGCCAGCTCAGAGAAGGAAGGGCTGAGCCCAGCCCTGACAAGATGAGCTGAAGGCCGCTATCAAAGCAACCTGGGCTTCCATAACATCTCAGCAGTGCCACAGGCTGATCGTCTCCATGCCACGCCGCATTGATGCAGTAATCCATGCAAAAGGAGCCCTGACCCAGTATTGAGTGCATACTACACATGGACATACTTTTCAGTAAGCCAACATTTCTGTATTAAAAATCTTTTTTATTGGTCTTATGTAATATTCAAATTTTCAGAGAAACTGAATTTGGGGTTTTCACTTGCTGCAAGCCATAATATTCAAAAAAAAAAAAAATGCTTGAGGTATATCACTCTGTGTGTAATAAATCTATATATTATATGAGTTTCACTTTTAGCATTGAATTACTGAAATAAATTACATTTTTGATATTCTATTTTTTTTTTTTTTTTTTTTTATAACATCAAGTTTATTGAAAGTATCAGGAAATGCAAGAATACGTTTACAAAGATATGGAGTCGCAGCTCCTAGAAATATAAGTAGCAGTACATAAACCAATATACCATAATTGTTCCAAGCATTTACTGTCTGGTACATTAACAAGAGACATCCGGAGAACTCAGTATTATGAAAACAGAAACATAGTACCTGCGGATTAAGTAAATATAACAGTTCTGACATCTGTTGTAATGGGTGAATGGATGGATCCGACCTTCGTACCATATATTAAATTTGCCCATTGGTTTTGGTACAAGCAGAGTTGGAGGAAGACGTACTAGGAAAGACTAGAGAGGAAGAGAAGTATAGAAGAAAGGGAAAGAGGGTGCGGGGTGGAGCATCGAAGCAGAATCCATAAGGAACCTGCAAATTGTGTATCCTAATCAAGTCCCGAATAGGGAGTAACAGCGTGGGGGTTCGAGGTAGTACATTTCTCGCTAAGGTAATTTTCTATGTTGCAAGTGGGTACCTATTGTGAATATAAGTTTTTGAGGATCAGATTCCAGAGTGGTATCACCTTCTTTAAGTAGGGAGGGTCCCTTATAGTCATTGGATTGTGTCCATCAGGTTCAGGTAGTCTGAGGAGTACTTAAACGCAAACCAGGGTGACCAGGTGTCATGAAATGTTGTAGCGTTGTCTCCAGCTTGAGCTACAGCGTCCTCCATATCACAGATCTCCGAAACCTTACGTAGCCATTCCTGTCTGGACGGAATGCGTGAGGATTTCCAATATAATGGTATGAGGGCTTTGGCAGCGTTCAGTAAGTGTTTGGTCAGAGAATTTTTATATCTTTTGATGGAAAAGTCTGTGATATGAAGGAGGCACCCCATGGCATCAAGCTTTAATTTTGTTTCAGTAATCTGAAATATCAGCTCTCGTACCTGGGTCCAGAAGGGTTGGATCCCCGGGCATTGCCACCAAATGTGTAGTAGAGTACCTTTCGCGCTTTGGCACCTCCAGCATGTATCAGGTGTCTGTGGGAACCAAGAGTGTAGCCTCACAGGCGTGGCGTACCAGCGTGTCAGCAATTTATATGCTGTTTCTTGGGTTCTGGAGCTGAGTGAACATTTGTGTGCTAGTATACAGGCATTTCGCCATTGTATGTCCGATATGGGGGCGCCTAAGTCCTCTGTCCACGCAGTTCTGAGCCTATTGTCCCCTGGTGCATCACCCTCCCGAATCCAGCCATGTGCGATAGATGTGGCTTTGGGCAGGGGTTCTCCTTTCAGACAAATGTTCTCTAGTTCCGTTAGAGGTCTGTTAAAGTGAGCCTTCCTGACTGGGTGGTTTAGGTAGCTACGAATTTGAAAATATGTCCACATCGGTAGGTCCGGTAGGTTATTGTCAGCCTTTATATCTACAAAGTTTTTAAATCTGTCGCCTAGGAAACAATGCTTAGCCAATAGCGGGGTATTTGTGTCTGTGTTAAGCAGATTGTGATTCCTTATACCCGGCTGGAAGTCCGGATTGTCAAGCAGAGATGTAATTGGACTCATGTGTGAGGAGAAGTTGGCCTGTTTTGTCAAAACATGGAAACTTGTCAAGGTGGGACCTATAAGAGGGTGTGATTTGAGGGCAGCTGGGATGTTGTGCCATGAAGTCCAGGGTAAGTACCTAAGGGAGGTGGGGCTCATAGCTTTCTCCATTCCAACCCAGTCCTTAAGTGCATGGTGACAGTGCCAGTCTATTAATCTTGTTACGTGTGCTGCGAGGTAGTATTGCTTAAAGCTGGGGACACCCATTCCCCCTCTATCCTTGGCCCGGGAGAGCAAGGCAAGTCTGACTCTTGGGTTTTTATGGGCCCAAATAAATTTAAGTTGCAGCGAACGAAGCGTTCGGAAGAAGCTGTGAGGAATTTTAATAGGGAGATTCCTGAACAGATAAAGCACTCTCGGCAGAATTACCATCTTACAGATGGCTGCTCTACCAAACCAGGAGAAGTGTCGTGGGTGCCAGTTCATCAGATCAGCACTGATCAGTTTTAGGAGTGGTAAGAAATTCCGGTCAAATATCTGGGACAGCTTAGGTGTCAACCAAATCCCTAAGTATTGAAGAGCAGAGTCAACCCATTTAAAAGGACACTTGGTCATTACGTCGGTGAGGTCTTCTTTGGGAACAGTCAGGTTCATAGCCTCTGATTTGGAGTAATTTATTTTTAAGTTGGAGATGACCCCAAACTGCGTGAATTCAGATATCAGGGCTGGTATTGAAGAGTGTGGGTTGGTGATGAAGAACAACAAGTCGTCGGCGTAAGCCGACAACTTGTGTTCCCTCCCTGCTAATTTGAATCCTGTGATCGAGTCAGACATTGTAATTTTCCTGATAAAGGGCTCTAACGTCAGAATGAACAGGAGGGGTGAGAGGGGACATCCCTGTCTTGTCCCGTTCCTAATCTGGACCGTGTTTGAGAGGGAGCCGTTGATCTTGAGTCGCGCGGTTGGGTCTTTATACAGAGCAGATATCCAGGTTATCATGTGAGGCCCTAGGCCAATATGTTTGCAGGTTTCCATCATGAAATCCCACGCAACCCTGTCGAAGGCCTTCTCCGCGTCAGTGGACAGGAGAAGACCTTCAATGTTTAGGGAACCTGAGGCATGAATCAAGTTGAGCGCTTTAAATATGTTATCCCTTGTTTCCCTTCCCGGCATGAACCCGGCTTGTTCGGGTCCCACCAGGGTGTAAAGCAGGGGTTTCAGTCTATTGGCCAGGATTTTAGATATCAATTTGACGTCCAGATTTAGGAGGGAAATTGGCCTGTAACTGGCACAGTCAGTCGGGTCCTTGTTTGGTTTGGGAATGACTGTAATATGCGCTGACAAAAAGGTTTGTGGTATTTCCCTAGGCCTAGAGAGAGAATTGAGGGCATGTAGTAGTGGTGTGATTAAGGAGTCTGAGAAAGTTTTATAATAAATGGCTGTGAAGCCATCAGGTCCGGGGCTCTTCCCTGATTTGAGGTTTTTGATGACCGTTTGTAGTTCTGCAATCTCAATAGGTTTCTCTAGTAGAGTGGTGTCCTCCACAGGTAGTGTCGGGAGTTTTGAGTCTCTGAGGTAGTCCAAAATGGCCTGACCTCTGTCTCCTTGGTGCTGTCCTGACTTGGATTGTACCGGTAGATTATATAGCGAAGTGTAATACTTATGGAAGTGGTCAGCTATTTGTTTCGTTGTGATGTCTAGTGTCCCTGTCTTTGTCCGGATGCCTAATATGTTCTGTGTTGTTTTGTCGTTTTTCAAGGCTTTCGCCAGAAATTTGCCTGTCTTGTCCCCAAACTCATAGTATATTTTCTTCCTAAAGAATAGCAACCTCTTAGCTTTTGTGTCAAACAACTGTTGTAGTGACTTCCTGGCCTCCAGTAAGTCAGCTGCAGAGCCGACCGATAAAGATTGTTTGTGGTGCGTTTCTAACATATGTATGCGTTTGGACAGCTGTGCGATTTCCCTTTCCCTGTCTTTTTTGCGTTGGGCCCCCATGTTTATCAGTTCCCCTCTCACGGTGCATTTATGGGCTTCCCATAGAATCATCGGGTCAATCCCTGGTGTCCCATTCTGCAAGAAATACTCCCGGATGGAAGTGGCGATCCGTGTAGTTAAGGTTGGATCAGTTATTAGGGAGGAGTTGAGTCTCCACGTGTTGGACTTAGTGGGAGGCGACATCAAGTCCAGGTGTAGGGCAACCGGGGCATGATCTGAAGTGGTCTGAATCCCAATGTGTGCCCCAGAGATCATTTCCAGGTCTCTTTGCGTGAGGAAGATATAATCAATCCTGGAATACCTTTGGTGGGGACTGGAGAAATAAGTAAAGTCCCTATCTTCAGGGTGTGAAAACCTCCATGTGTCTACCAGTTGCATGGAGTTCAGTAGGGATTTGATTTGTTTGATGATTTTATATGTAATGTAGGTTTTGCCGGTAGAGGTGTCTACTAGTGGATTTAGTGGAGCGTTGAAATCTCCTCCCAAAATGATGCTACCTGAACTGAAGCTCTTGAGTTCGTTTATGATGCGTTTACAAAAGGTAAGGTGCGCCTTGTTTGGAAAATAGACGTTGGCAAGTGTAATGGGTTTGCCTGCGCATTTGCCCTTTAAAAAAAGAAAACGTCCCCCGGGGTCAGTTAATCTATCCGTAAGTTCAAAGGCCGCATCCCTACTAATAAGTATGGATACGCCCTTGGATCTGGCTAAGTCATTCGTCGCATGAAATGCCTGCGTGAAGAAGGTGTCTGTCAGTTTAGGTATTTGTTGCGTCTTGAAGTGAGTTTCTTGCAGAAAAACAAACTTAGGCCTACCTTTCTTTAATTCTCTGAGAAGGGCTGTGCGCTTTTCTGGTACATTTAAGCCCCTCACATTATGTGAGATCACTGTGGCGTTCTGACCCAAGGCAGTATAAGCCATGCTGTGCTCCTAGAAGAGTCTGTCGTAGCTCTCCCTGTAAATAGAACTTAGGATATGTTAGGTTATATGCGTTATAAATCCTACACTGCAGTTTGTATATCGTGCTACCCCCGCTTGATAGATCCAAAAATCAATATAGCAAGAAAAAGAGAGAAAGAAAAGAGAGGTAAAGGGGGAAGCGGTGTAGGAAAAGAGGGGGGATGGGTGGGGAAGGATTAGTTGAAAGGGAGGGTGGGAGAGGTACTGTATTCCCCTTGGACACTATGTCGTATCCAAGTAAGTCAATTAAGTGATCTCTGATGAGGTAAAACCCCCGTCAGTATCACTTCGTGGGGGTCGGTGGTTGGCGGATGACCTAAACTGGTCAAACTGGAGTTGTAAAGTAAACTCGGCTATGAAAACGAACCTGGACAGGCCGCAGCCTAGAAAAACTTATGATAAATTTAAAATTAGTCTAATCTGCACCAAGCGTAACCTAGATAAGAAATAAATGCAACCAAAGAATGGTAATAGAACAGTGGGTGAGGTGTAAGTATCCCTGCAACATGAAGCTGTGTTTCCCAGTAAAGGAGCAATAAAAAAAGAAAAAAAAAAAAAGAGAAAAAAGGAAACAAAATAAATCAATTTAGCTAGAGCCTCAGTTCGAGGGTGGGCGCATATTCTGAAAGCCTATGTGAACGTATTCCCTCCTTTTCCCTCGTGTATGGTGGTATTCTAACATAACCAAGCCACATAAACCATGCTCTAATCATTCCACCTCTCATGATCTCCCAAGGTATATTTAAGTTCTAAACCAATTCGCACATATAGTCTGATGTTGAACCCTCATGACCATGTGTAAGAACGTGGCACAAAGGTGGGAAATCGGATGAGTCTAAGCATCCTTCCTGTTGGTGCCATATGGCTTATCATATTCAAATCAATCGTGGGTCACCCTGGAGAACTTGGAGAGACCTGCGGCCACTGCAACAAGCAGAGTAGTCAAGGCAAGAAACAACATCCACCTCCCAGCCCAGCGGGCACACTCAGTCTTGTGCGTAGGAATAACCATCGCGCCTGGGGAGGTCAAAGTGAGGGAAAGAGTAACTGAGGCTGTCGCAGGTTAACCGTCCCTCGCCCCTTGTTGAAAAAAGTGTGTGGCGCTACCTTCACATCTCCTCTCCTCCTCTAGATGCGTGTGATCTGTGACTTGGTGTGCCGGTCTGAGAACCGCCCGGCCGGGAGGGTTTCAGCTTTTTGTAAAGATGATTATCTGGCGAGGCTTGGGGGGAGCTCGGTTGGGACCTTTCCGTCATGGGCAGCATGAATTCCTGGTACCACTCTGGCAGATCTACCATTCCAAGCTGGAGATCCTGGCAAAACTCAGGGAGATCTTCTGGGGTGCGCAGAGTGTGTTGTTTGCCATTGTAATGCACCAGCAGGGCAAAGGGGAATCGCCAAGTGTAGCGCAGCTCTTTCTCTCTTAATCTCTCTAACAGGGGTCTAAGAGCTCTACGATTCTTGAGGGTGATTTGGGACAGGTCGTGGAACAACATTATATTCTCTCCATTGAATACAATTTGCTCATTTCTGCGTGCCTTCCTCATGATATCCTCTTTGAGAGGAAAGTTCTGCAAGCAGCATATGATATCCCTGGGCGGCATGTTGTCCGGCCCCTTTGCTCTAAGAGCTCTGTGCGCTCTCACAAACTCAATCGCTGTGTCCTCCGGCCTTTCTAGTAGGCTGTTAAAGACCCTCTCTAATGCCGGGGTTATCTGCTCCGTGTCCACTGACTCGGGGATCCCCCTCACCCGAATGTTGTTCCTCATTCTATTTTTTTTTAGATGCACCTGTATATACTGTCGGAGGACCATAAAATACTTTATACCTACTCTTTTTTTTATTATTTACATGCTAATGGTTAATAACGAATACAATGATCAAAATTACAATATATAAAGTTTCTACAGTGCAAAAAAAAAAAAACTTTTTATTGTACATCTGGTTGGAATTAAAATTTAAAAAAAATTCTCAAAGGAGCAAAAATATCCAGGAAGACAGTTTTGTAAACTTGGAATAGTTGATAACTGCGAATGCATTCAAAGAATATGCATTTCCTGCAACAAAACCAGTTTTGTTTACTTGTGATTGCAGAGGGCTCCTTGTTACACATGTGGTATAATTAGTAGGTTTGCTTTTAAGCAGGGGCAGTGAAAGGTGCGCTGGGAAGTATCACAGTTCTCACTAGAATATCTCACAATAAACAAAGTCTCTAGGTATAAGGAATATATACAAGCTGCTGCTCTCCGAGTAATAATGTGGGTTTGCTTTGCTGCTCAGGGTTGTTAGGGAGAAGTGTAACATCCCCGGGGAACTGCTACTATAGGGATCTCCACAACAGACCAAGCGCTTCGGCCTTTGCCCACCGAGCGGCAAAGCAGCTTTTTAACTAGAATCTTGATTGTGATAATCTCTGGTGGATCGCTACAGTTTAATCTCAATCACATCTTTTCTAAAAGTCTTTTCTGACAGTCTAAGATTTTCCAATAACCACATTTTGCAAAATAGAAAAAAATAGGTACTGCAACTATTTTGTTTTTATAAAAAAAAGTAATAAAAAAATTAAAATAAAACAAATTGGGTTATTACATAAATTTTTATTTTATTTATTTTGACATAGTGAACATGTGATCACTTGTCCTCAAACTGACTTCTGTTTGAAGTTAATCGGGTTCAGAATATGAATTATAGATTTAGTGAATCCCTTAATCTGTAATAGTTTATTCATTGGATATCTACTATATAAAACTGTAACCTGATACAGACTACATTTCAATGAACCCCTTATTACACTGTGATTCTGGAATATAATAACCAAGATTAATATAGCAAAAATAAATCAAACAGGAAAAAAATACACATAAGACTGCTATAATAGATGTACCTTTTGCATAAGAATGAAGAAATCACTGAATTATATATTTGCGCCACGAATCCCCTTTAATGCTTTATTTTTTTGTAAAATAGTTATCAGAAATATAAATATACAATATTTTTACTTTTGAGGTGTATTGTAAAAAAAAAAAGAAAAAAAGAAAAAAAAAGTAAACATACAGTTTATACAATTTAGCTAAAATATAATATAAAGGAATTTAAATATATTTTAAATGTGTCATCAGTCCCCCCTCCCCACCAACAAAAAATATACTTTTTTTAAATACATTTCAGTATTCTTTTTTTTTTTTTTCAGTTCATCAGCGCCTAATTAACACATTTTATTAATTTTCTATCACATATCCATAATAAAGAAATATACCTAGAAGCAGTTAGGCTCAGACCATAAAGCAGGTTATGGTGCTAAAAAATAAGAATGCTGTTAGCTTGTTGCTTTGGGGGGATTGCCACTTTTTTTTCTTTGATAAACAGGGCATTTTATATTTGAAGAGAACAAAATGGTTTTGCTTAAGGGAAAATATTATAAATTATCACATATACAGTATAGTCTGTTAACCGAATATCACAGGTTAAAAAAAAGAAAAAGAAAAAAAAAAAGAAGGAAAAGAACACAGAACACAGCATTATACCCTCATAACAGATATGTCAATATCACTAGACAATTCAATAATGTAAATACAGTTTTTGGCTTCTGTATTATAACTGACAATGTACATGAATAAAAAAATAAAAAAAAGTATATAACATTAACCAGGGTAAAAAAAAAAAAGAAAAAAGTAATATTTTGAAAATGTACATTTTAAAAAGGTTAATAATATGTACATTTCGTTCCATTTACACACAATTTTTCCAATCTGAATTTGTACTAAATATAAAACATTTTGGACAACAAAGTGTCTTTAAATTAAATTTTTAAAGTGTGAATTTAGATGCCTAAGAAATTCAGCCTCAGCTCTTGTAGATGGAGGGAAAACAGCTTGGCAGAATTCACATACGTCCGAACTATCCCGATCCCACTTCTCACCAACTGCTATGGATGGGTCGTCATCTTGATGTGAGGATGGCTTCCAAACAGGCTACAAAAGAAAAAAAAAAATGTATTTATGGCTTTGCAATGCTCACTTTTTTAGTGTTGCTATAACATTGTTATCTGCTTTTACAATGAGATAAAGACTGCTTCATACAACTTTTGACATTGACTATTAGCTTGTCGCTTATGTTTCCCCTCTAGCGACTTAAAATTTCAAATGAAGTTATGCTCCTTACCAGGTCTAAAAAGTACACTAAGATATAAGATGGTGGTCAAAAGATCCAACTATTACATGATGGTGCATGTGTATGTCTACTGATGGTGGTAGGTAAGTGGAGGGGTCATGATAATAGCAAATACAAGATCTGGGAAACTGCACTCTGGACAATCCGTTTTTCCTCCAATATCAGACGGCCCAGTTATATCTGCATAGGTTGAAATAGTTCTGCTGTAGAGTGGATTGCAAGACGCTGATACCAATTCAGGTGTTTACACGGCTTGCATTTAATATATTCAATTACCGTATGTATTATTAAACACAGAGCTGAATAAATGTATTTTTTATATCCAAATAGAGTTCAGCTTTAGGATATGCTCTAGTTTTAAGCAAAGAAACATTTAAGAATTGTTTAAAAATTCAGACACAAATAACATATATGGATCAATACAAAGTCATCTCTGCAGTTATGTACACTAAGAAACAATAAGGATATTTTAGAAAGAAGCCAGATGATAGAACGACCCATCATTTTTTCAGATTTTTTTTTTCTGTTCCATTTTTTCCCCTGTGAATTTTTTTTCCATTCAATTTATTTATTTATTTATTTTTCTTTAGCAAGTGTTGATCTCTGATAAACATGACCCAAGAACAATTTGTCCTTTAATTAAGCATTTTTTATTCATTTGTACACAGTTAATCTCTATTATATTGTTACATTTTCAGCTAATTAATTAAATGGTAAATAGATCACAAAATTAAGTTAGTTATCACAAGACTTATCAGTAGACTTAGAAGGAAAAATTAGCAAAATAATTTATCATTGATTTATCCTTTGTCTAAGTTCACAAATCAAGTTAAAAAAGCACTTGAGATATTTTAATTAATTGGTTAACTTTTTTTAAATAGATTGGACAAGCTAAAACGCAATTAACAGTTCAGTTTTTGAACATCAGTTGTTAGAAATAGAAGTATTTTAATACACAAAAAAATATTTAAAAAAAGGAGTTCATTGCCCCAGTGATTAAAAAAAAAAGAAGAAAATTCTTTATACCCGACTTTCAGGTAAAACTGTTCATAATGCACCCTGACACAGAGAAAAAGATGGAGGCATCCTACACACAGTTATCCATTTCAATCTACTCGGGATGGAGGTATATATAGTTATTGCCTCATTTAAAGTCCCAACCTTAGCCTAAGTCTTAGTTTTATCCTACACACAGACCAATACCTTCTGTGTTGACAAAAAAGTCAGCAATAGATACGCCACTCATGTGTCACTTTTTTTCCTTCTATTTCATAGAGGTGAACGTCTTATAGGGTCGTGTTGTAACCCAATGTTTTCATCTGACCACTAGCAAGGAACAGTTCATAAAAATAACCACAATCCAATATTTAATTGATTGCAACTCATTTCACACTGCATCTATCTATCTATATATTTTTTGTTTTCTGCATCCATATTTTTACACCCCCCCCAAAAGGGTTGCATTTTTTTTTTATAATATTTTATTGAAGCCTTTTAATAAAAGAGAGTAACAAACAATGTCAGCTGTAAGATTTGTACAGATCAGCTGAGTGCAAAGAACTGACCATAAAACGTACATAGTTTTTCTAATACAATCAACAAAAATAATAAAAAATAAAAGGGAAGTGTGAGGGGGGGGGGGGGGTTGTCTTTGGAGGCGTAGAGAAGAGATGTTTTTAGTACAAGGCAGGTTTAAGGGGAAAAAAAAAAAAAAGACAGTAGGAACTGAACGGGAGGGGGGTAGGGATTGAGCTGGAGTGAGGTGGGAGGGGGGGGGGGCGAGAGGGGAATTTAAAACTTTCCTCCCTCAACCCCCCCCCCCCCAGCAATAGTAATATGAAAGCAATGACATTATCTCACATACACAAAATTTCTCCTCGACCCAGAAACCCTTATTGAAGCATAACCTGAGCTGGAGTCCCTGCTTCTAAAAGAAAGAGGGCCAAACGCTGAAGTAGGCACTCCCAGTGAGCAGAATTCAGGATGCAGTAAGTTGTGGTGGAACCACAAGGTAGGGTATTCTTTGTACTCGATCCCTCTCAGTAAACACGAAGGGAGATGCTTCCAAGTTATCTTTTTCAGTGGGTGTCAGGCACCGGTTGATAAAGGGTTTCCATCTTTTGACAAATTTAGTACTTGACCTTAAAAGGATGTGACAGGCAATCCAATTTCTCTCTCAAAAGTAAAGCTTTAAGGTTCCTTAACACTTCTGGCTGGGATGGGGGTGTGGAGGATATCCAGTGATTCAGGATAGTCCTGCGTGCTATGAGTAGCGTAAGAAGTATCCACTGAGAATGTTCCTGCGGTAATAGGTTGGCAGACATTGGAGAGCCTTGTCTTTGTGGCGGAAATCCGAACAATATGAGCATAGGGTCCTTGTCAGGCAAAAAGTTTGTCACCCTTTGTATGAATTGGAGTATTGAAATCCAATAGATATCGATCATTGGGCAGGACCAGACGCGATGGAGTAAAGGTGGTTTACTAAGGGAGCACCGTGGGCAGGCAGGGCCCGTGTTGGAGGGAAAATTTGTTGAGAATGGGTAAATTAAGTAGTGTCCGTGATACTTTTTTTATTTGCACTAACATAGAATTTTTCAGGACAAGCTTTCGGGGTATGTCCCCTTCTTCAAGGTCCAAGCAGTACTGATTCATGGGTAATAGGCTCAATGGATTATTTTAAACTGGGTTTCCCTCCAGGATTCGCATGGGGTGATGAGGCTGGTTAGCCTGTATCCTGCTAAGATCATCAATGTCTACTTGATCAGGAAGGTCCTTTAACCAGGAGGACATTGAGGTACTATGTAAAGGCTTTGTGAATTTTCCATTCAAAGGGCGATAAATGTCCGATATAGAGTGACGGTTTTCCGATATTAACTTATCAATGAAAGACGGTTGAAACCTAACAGTTTTCTTTGGGCATACTTTGCTGATAGTCTATGTACTGCATAGCATGTAGAAAATGTTGAGGAGGTAGATTGAATTCCTCCGCTAGCCGAGAAAAAGGCTTGGGGGCGTTGTCGGCTTCATTATATAGAGAATAGGCGTTTGTGAGTCCCTTATCTCTCCATTTGGAGAACAGTTCATATTGAAGATCCAGCAGAAACATGGGATTGTCTTGAATTGGAAGAAACTTTGATACATAGGGCCCAACTTTTTCCTTACTTCTCTCCATGCTACTATCGTATCTCTAAACAGCCAATTTAGTTTGATATGTGTATTTTCTGCAACGAACTATGAAGGAGAGCCACTAAATTCAAAGGACGAACCATGTTTGATTCCAGTCCATAGTTGGAGTATCTAGATGTCTGTAGAATCCAGTCCATTCCTGTCCTCAGTAAGCATGCTAGGTTATACACTCTAAATCAGGGGTCTCAAACCTGCGGCCCTCCAGCTGTTGCGGAACTACAAGTCCCATCATGCCTCTGCCTATGGGAGTCATGCTTGTAACTGTTTAGCCTTGCAATGCCTCATGGGAATTGTAGTTCTGCAACAGCTGGAGGGCCACCAGTTTGAGACCCCTGCTCTAAATGTTAGGGAGGTTAGTGCCACCCCCGCTCCTCGGGAGGTACAGCTTGGTCGATGCTACTCTTGGTTTGCCCTTTCTCCATAAGAATTTTGTGACTGCCTTGTTTAGAATCTGTATATCTCTGTGTTTAAGCAACAGCGGTAATGTTTGTAAAGGATATAATAGTCGGGCAAAACTGACCATTTTGAAAAGTGCACAGGATTGAATTTTGATTGCAAGCAAAGCAAGTAAATGGTGTCCATCATACTTTCATAATTACTACCACTGCTTTATGGTGCTACAGCCCATGAAGGGGGCTTGGCCTCCTGTTTTAAGCATTACAATAATTGCCATCATATAGAACTTTTTTTAATAGGATGTGCTTTTAACCACTTCAGCCCCGGAAGAATTTACCACCTTCCTGACCAGAGCACTTTTTGCGATTCGGCACTGCGTCGCTTTAACTGACAATTGCGCGGTTGTGCGTCACTGTACCCAAACAAAATTAACCTTTTTTCCCCCCACAAATAGAGCTTTCTTTTGGTGGTATTTGATCACCTCTCTGGTTTTTATTTTTTGCGCTATATACAAAAAAAGAGCGACAATTTTGAAAAGAAAAGCAATATTTTTTACTTGTTGCTATAATAAATATCCCCAAAAAATATATATAAAAAAAAAAAAAAAAACACACAAAATTTCTTTTAGTTTAGGCCGATATGTATTCTTCTACATATTTTTGGTAAAAAAAATTGCAATAAGCGTATATTGATTGGTTTGCGCAAACGTTATAGTGTCTACAAAATAGGGGATAGTTTTATGGCATTTTTATTATAATTTTTTTTTATTAGTAATTGCGGCAATCTGCGATTTTTATCATGACTGCGACATTATGGCGGACACTTTTGACACTATTTTGGGACCATTGTCATTTATACAGCGATCAGTGCTATAAAAAAAATGCACTGATTACTGTGTAAATGACACTGGCAGGGAAGGGGTTAAACACTAGGGGGCGATAAAGGGGTTAAGTGTGTCCTAGGGAGTGATTCTAACTGTGGGGGGGGGGGTGAACATGACAAAGATGACAGGGAGCAATAGAGCTCTGTCATGTTGCTAGGCAGAACAGGGAAATGCCTTGTTTACATAGGTATCTCCCCGTTCTGCCTCTCCGTGAGAGACGATTGCCGGCACCCTGCGGACATCAAGTCGGAGCACGCGGTGTTGCTTTGCGCAGCCGTGACATTCTGCCGATGTATATTGGCGTTAGCCAGTCGGCAAGTGGTTAAAGTGTTACTAAACCCAGTACCTGCATTCACTATATGTGGTCTTCCACAGTACAGAGAACATTGAAATGCAATTATTTTAGTAAATATAAACTGCTAAATACCTATATTAGCAGTCTTGTGACTTCTATCAGTGTCTGGCTGAGCACTGGTTAAAGCTTATAGGAGAGTGTTCATTCTCCTCTGACTGCCCTATGAGGCTGCATGACCCCTGACCCTCTGTCTGGACAGCGCTGATTGGCCCTGTGCTGATCACATGCATCCTCCCAAAAAAAAAAAAAAATATTCTAGCAATGAGCACGTGCAGAGTACCCCAAGGCTTTGTACCATCAGCAGATGAATTGGGGACAGTAAAGACGGGGGGAATCAGAGAAGACAGGATCAAACAGCCTTTTTACAGGCAGTGCACAGGATTAACCCCTTAGGTTCCAAAGTGAGTATAACAAGCATGCTTTACTGCACATACACAGACTGATTTTACTATTGTGGGTTTAGTAACACTTTAACTGTATGTCCAACCCGTAGCCTGGGGAAGCAGGCATTTTTTTTTGTCTGGGTCACTGGTATAGATCTTGAAAGCATCAGTTTCACCGATAGTTATGCAATTGTGGGTATAGTTCTCAATGTCATTTGACTGTGCAAGCCTCAAGAACTATTGCAAAGTGCAGGTACCCTCTGGGTTGCATCATATGTAACAGATGTGGACAATTTTATTTCAAGCAAACAAGAAACAAAGTATAACTAAAGGCGAAACCTTTTTTTTAGTTTTGGATACAGAGAAAAATTAGAACATCTGGGTTTTTATTGCCGTCTGTGCCCCCAGTAAGGAGATTTATCCTCTCTTTTTGTCCTGTTTACCATTATCACTGAATGAAAATCCGAAATGTTGTCCCCAGAATAGTAATAGAGGGGACATCTTCCAATGGGGACACTAGTTCTGGTGGCCACGGTGACAACCAGGGATTTACTCGCTTTGGGGGGGGGGGGGGTCTCCTCTTACTTCCTGTTTTGGCTTTGGGACACAGATGGCCAAAAGAAAACGGACAGGGGTTATTACCCTCTCTTACTATATCCAAAATGAAAGAATTTTTTTTGCCTGTAGTTCTACTTTAATTTGGCATATTAGCAGCCAGCACCTTAACCTGTATGGCAGTCTGATGAACAGCAGGAGTGTGCCCGTGGGTGTATGTGTTCAGCAAAAAAAGATTTGAACTGAAATCCAAATGAACAAATCCACGTTATTGGTTATAAATAAAAGGCAATGCATTTCAGGGGTCGCAGATACCACCTTACCATGAAAACACTTGAATCAACTATAACATTCTTAGCTTGAAGTCTATAGTGAAGGATAGGAGACACTTGCAGGATGTAGCTGGGCCAAGTATAAAACGCATGCATGAACAGTTTTTGCAATTCTAGTGACTGGCATTAGCACTTAGTATACTATCAAATTAAACACAATGGCGCAGTAGCTTGCACATTACGGGTCCATGCATTTTGTACTCAAAGTGTTTAGAAATAAACGTTTGCATGGTTGTTTCTTTATACCTTTCTGAAGCTGAGTTTAACCTCTTCAATACCGGGCACTTTAATCCCCTTCCTGCCCAGGCCAACGTTTAGCTTTCAGCGCTCTCACATTTTGAATGGCAATTGCGCGATCATGCCGCACCCAAAGGAAATTTTAATCTTTTTTTGGACAGATAGGTGGTGGTATTTTTTGGTGGCATCTTATCACTTTTTTTTTTTAGCAAAAAATAAAAAGCCGACAGAAAATTTTGAAAAAATAAAAAAGTTTTTCTTAGTTTGTTATTTTTTCTCCTTTACTGATGTGTGCTGATGAGGTGGCACTGATAGTTTGAACTGATAGGCACTGATGAGGCGGCACCAATGAGAGCACTAATATGCAGCACTGATGGGCACAGATAGGTGGCACTGATATGCAGCACTGATGAGTGGCACGGATAGGCAGGCACTGAAAGGCAGCACTGACATGCATCACTGCTGGGCACTGTTGGGGTTGCACTGATGATCAGTACAGATCTCCCCTGTGAGGAAAGGTCACTGATTGCCTCATCTTCTCACACTCTGTCAGTGTGAGGAGAGGAAAGCCGGTAACCAGCATTTCTTTTTATTTACATGTGATCAGCTGTGCCGCCGTCATTTGCCTATACGGTGGGCGGGAGGTGGTTAAAATTCCTACTTTAAAAAAAAAAAAATCTGCTGGTGGTTTTGGGCATCTATGTCAGTCATTACTGTCCCCTTTTTTTTCCCCGAAGCGACCCAATCACGTTAAGAACTGATGCCTGCTTGTAGCAGACACTCTCCCTTTCATGACAGTTCTTTAAACCTACTTAAGTTTTTAAGATGAAATTAAAAAAAGTAAATATTAAAAGTAATTAGAATCTTTTTCCCAAAAGGTGCCTTTAATCATGTAACAGTTGATGATCATTTCCACCACCGCTAAACTAAGTATCACAGCTCACCAGAGTTGCAATCTATTCCAGCAATCGCTTACAACCACATAAGCTGCTGCCTACTTCTATAAACAACTGTGTTTGGTAACAGCCCTCGCTTCTTCGATGAGTAGGGGCCAGCCATATGGACCATATGGGATCTCTAGAGCATACTTGAGATGTCCATGTTAGTATGTCAACCTCCAGAGTAGATGAAAGTTGCGTAGAGCCGTCTGCATTGGATGTTCGTACAGAAGGATTAAAGCATATTGAGATTGGAGAAGGGAATTACTTGGCAGTACGTGAATGTGATGACTTATGTGTCGAAACATTCCATAGACTTCAATTATTTGCCCGAAGGACGACAATGTGTGTCGCTCCCAATTGTGTTTTCAGTTGTCAACAAACTTCTATGTTTTAGCTGACCTTCTGTCTCCACCAAAAACTGTTCCTTTCCCATCATGCCTGCTGCTCTACCGCTATAGAGTTCAGGAACACGGCTCTGATTTAAAGGGCAAAAGTTGAAAGTAAAAATACAAATACTTCAGGATACAGTGCTACACAATCAGCCAAAAAATTCCTGAGTTGGTTGGTACTGTTGACTAAAATAAAGAGAAGTATAAGGACCCGTTCACACCATGTGCCGTGATTGGTGTTATTCTGCACCTGATCAACATCAGTCACTGCAAAGGGCACATAGAAAGTATTTTTTCTATGAGCCTCATTAACACCACACACACACCACAGGCTGAACAGGGTGGACTGGTGTCTTTATTCAACCTTACCAACTATGTAACAATAGCACTGGTGTGATGTGCTGGTGTGATGAGCTGGTGTGGTGTGCGGTACAGAAAAATACAGAAACATTGCATTTTGCTAGAGGTGCACCGAATGGAAATTTTGGTGCCAAAACTGAAAATTCAGGCTGCACTTGGGCGAAACCAAAAATAATAAAAAAATATATATATATATATATATATATATATATTTTTTTATATAAAATTGTAAAATATTAGATTTTTTTTATTAATATCATGAATTGAAATTAATATGAAGCTTATTGTCGGCCATTATCGGCACCTTTAGCTCAAGAAAAATGCATCCCTTTAAACTCTATATACCGAGTATAAGCTGAGTTTCTCAGCACATTTTTTTTGTGCTGAAAAAGCCCCCCCTCGGCTTATACTCGAGTCTCCCTGCCTCACTGTGGCCATCTGCAGCCTCACGTACCTGATCTCAAGCTGTGACATGCAGTCGGCGGCCGTGCAGTGTAACAAAGCCCTGCCTCCTTCTCGTCAGTGATAGGCGGAACACTGACTCACTGCTGGGAAACTGAATCAGTGTTTCGTCACGGACGAGGACAAGGAGGAGGCGGGGCTTTGTTACACTAGACAGCCGCAGACGATGTCACAGCTAGAGATCAGGTACATGAGGCTGCATATGGGCACAGTGAGGCGTGCAGATGGGCACAGTGAGGCGTGCAGATGGGCACAGTGAGGCGTGCAGATGGGCATTGTTGACCCTCTTTTCCACTTAGAGTAACTGCTGCATTTCCCACCCTAGGCTTATACTCAAGCCAATAAGTTTTCCCATTTTTTGTGGTAAAATTAGGCGCCTCGTCTTGTATTCGGGTCGGCTTATACTTGAGTATATACGGCATGTCTTCACACTGGTCTGCTGAGCTTCTGCTGTGGTGTTAAAAATTTTGCTTGCTGCATTTTTGGTCAGTTAAAAAAAACAGCACCAAAAAGGTACCTCCCCATTGAAATGCATTGAAAACGTAGCAAGAACGCATCAATAACGCACGAGTTACATTTTTGATGCGGTTTGTGAGTCACATGGCCTATTAAAAAAATCAGCAGAAGCACAGTAAAATTGTGGCAAAATCGCACCACCATTTTCAGCCGATATGCTTCATATGTTGGGTCATATGGATACACAGACCTGGCTTGATAACGAACACGTATGAGTGCCCCCATAGCAAGCGACTTGCTATGGGGCACTAGGCAGGGGGGAGAAGCCAGGAGTGCTGTTGGTGGACCAGAGATGAGAAGGATCGGGCTGCGCTGTGCAAAACCACTACACAGAGCAGGAAAGTATAACATGTCTGTTATTATTTTTTTTAACCACTTCCCTACCGCCCATAGTCATATGACGTCCACAGATGGGATCTCCCATCCTGGGTGGACGTCATATGACGTCCTCGGCTTTGTGGGGGGATATCTGAATGATACCTGCAGCTAGAGGCATCATTCAGATATCTTTTTGTTGTGCCGGCGATTCTGCGCACCATAAGAACGATCATAGCAGCGGTTCCGCCGCTTGATTGTTCTTACAGGCGGCGGGGGGGGGGGGACATCCCCCCTCCCGCCGCCATCCGGTGCTTCTCCGGGATCTTCGGTGCCATCGGGGACCCGGAGAGAATCGTCCGGCGCCGGTGGTGGGTCACGTGATGAGCATAGAGATGACTGGTGACCAGATGGTCACCAGTCATCTCTATGATCGTCGGAGGCCCGGGCGCGATGTGATGACGTTGCGCCCGGGTCCTCAGATGTAAACAAAGCCGCCATTACGGCTAGTAAGTATGAGATCAGTGAAAAAAAATTCACGATCTCATGCTTTCCAGCCTGGAGGAGAGATGTGGGGTCTTATTGACCCCGCATCTCTCAATAAAGAGGACCTGTCACACACATTCCTATTACAAGGGATGTTTACATTCCTTGTAATAGGAATAAAAGTGATCAAAAAAAATAAAATTATAATAATAAAAAAAAAAAAAAAAGTCAAACGCCCCTGTCCCCGATCAGAAGAGAACGCACATGCAAGTCCCACCCACATATGTAAACACCGTTCAAACCACATATGTGAGGTATCGCCGTGTGCGTTAGAGCGCGTGCAACAATTCTATCACTAGACCTCCTCTGTAACTCTAACCTGTAAAAAAAAATTAAGCGTCACCTATGGAGATTTTTAAGTACCGAAGTTTGGCGCCATTCCATGAGTGTGCGCAATTTTAAAGCGTGACATGTTAGGTATCTATTTACTCGGCGTAACATCATCTTTCATATTTTTCCCAAAAATTGGGCTAACTTTACAGTTTTGTAATCTTTTAATTCATGAAACCATTTTTTTCCCCAAAAAAAAAGGTGTTTAAAAAATTATTGCGCAAATACCGTGCAAGGAAAAAAAGATGCAATGACCGTCATTTTATTCCCTAGGGTGTCTGCTAAAAAAAACATATATAATGTTTGGGGGTTCTGAGTAATTTTCTAGCAAAAGAATGATGATTTGTACATGTAGGAGAGAAGTGCCAGAATACGCCCAGTATTGATGTGGTAAAAAAAGCCCGGTGTTGAAGTGGTTAAAGAACGATTAATCCCTTAACCCTTGCAGTGTGGGTAAAAGGGAGATGGGCTTTAAGCTTTTGGAAGCTACATTTCTATTAGAATAATAACTTGTAATTCGGTCATGAAATCTCAGCCACTCCCTGTTATGGGGGTGACAATGCTCTGTCCTTGTCTAACTACTTTAAATGGGTTGTCACCCTTTTTAAATGTGCCTCAAAAAGTCCTTAAAGTCACTGCACTGGCATGTTCGGCTTTTGTTATCATAAAGCCAGGCCGGAACCCTTACGTGCAGCCACTGTTGGATACAAAATGGCCACAAATAGGCTGGATGAGAACAGCAACACTGAGATGCATAAAAAAATGAAAACATCACGTTCTATTTGTGATCCGCAGTGTGTTAGGAAACTAAAGGTCACTAAACACAATGTAAATCTGCAGAGTATGAACAAGATCATTCAAATACAACACAGCAACCACATAAACATGTATAAAGCTACATCAAAGTATTTATGATAAAAGTACTTGAAAATATATATTTTTTCATGAATGGAATAAAATGAAGGCTCCACTAAAGTGCTCCTAAAAGATTATATTTTAATAATTTTTTTTAAAAAAAAGGTTAATTTGTAAAAATTAATTTTTATATCAAATATATATTACAAACACTGATGCTGTGCTGTTTTTTTAAGTGGAAAATATCATTACACAAAAAAAAAAATAAAAAAAAAAAAAAAAAGAGTTCAAAAAAATAAAATGTATAATTAAAAAAAATTGATTGTTTAACTCACAAAGCAAAGTCATCTCAAGGCTCCTTCCCCCATGTTATCCTAGTGAGAAAGCCAATTATCTAACCTTCTGCCCTTTGCCTTTTGACAGCTCAGCACCAATTCACTTGCATTTTTTATTTTTATTTTCTCTAGCTGCCTACTTTTCTATCAACTTGCAATCACATACCAGCTGTTTCTTGTGTCTTGGTATGGAAAGAAAATACACAATGCAGCCTGACACCTAGTGGACAAACAATATATAACAACAGGTACGGGAATAAAGCAGGGGATCTAAGCTAAATATAAAATTCTAAGTTAATACTGTTATTTCTCAATTTTAAAAAATTATGTACTTTTACCCAGGAGCACTCGTATGGGAATCTGTCTTCATATCAGCACCCCTTTAACCTGTTTGTACATTGCTTTCACTAATTTGCCTACCTAAATATTTTTATATTTAAAGCTGAAATCTAGGCAAATTTAAAATTTTCCCATGCAGTGGAGCTGTGCCCGCACTGCACTGCATAGGTAAACTGCTTGTTTTTGTCTCTAGGGCAGGGGTCTCAAACTGGCGGCCCTTCAGCTGTTGCGAAACTACAAGTCCCTTGAGGCATTGCAAGGCTGACAGAGGCATGATGGGACTTGTAGTTTCGCAACAGTTGGAGGGCTGCCAGTTTGAGACCCCTGGTCTAGGGGTTCTGAGAGCCAAGATATACTCACCTAATCCTCCGACCCTCCCTGCGCAAGACGGGTCCCCTTCGGCTTTGCTCCCCTCTCAGTCCAGCGGTCTTGTATAGTGGACTGTTCCAGACGTCATTACGCCCATAGTCAGGCTCTGGGCATGAAAACGTCAGGAAAAAGTACAGCGCTGGACGCGGGGGAGCGCTGTTTTTGCGGAGGCCTTCCATTGTAAAATTTTAAGGGCTCTGATGTGATCAGAAGGCTTCTAAAGCAAAGTTATTTCTTGGAGCGTTGTTTATTAAATTGAAGTTTTATTATTAATTTATAAAACTGATTTTTTCAGCCCACAAATATTTGTATAATTTACAATAATACCCTCATACTGAAAAATTTGGAGACCCCAGTGTAAGGCCAACAATGGAAAGTAATTAAAGTATTAAAAAGAGGCTGACGGCCATCCAAAGGCTGCAGTGACATCCAAAAGCTGAAGGCTCATTTTCTTTGTATATGAATGCCCAGCCTGCATGTGATCACTGTCACGCCACTCTGATTGGTTCCTCTTCCTGCTTATTAGTGGGAACCAGAGCTGTCAGTGAGAGCCAATTCTGGGGAATCAGTCAAGAGGAAGTTATTCTACAGATTATAGGTGGTAAGCGGTTAATCAAAACGCTCAGACTGGGAGAGGGGGGGGGGGGCAGGGTTCTACTGCATTGCACAGTGCTTTTTTGAAATGTATAGTGTTACAGCAGGAAAAAAGCCGGAGTTGATTTCATCAATCTACTGCTGCTTCTTCATCATCATCCAATCACATACGACAGAAAGGCAGATGACAAAAAAAGGAAAGCAACAGCAACCACTTCCTGCTATAGTCACCCATGAGATAGGCGAGTATCATTATGATTTCAGGGAGGGGAGGGTGATGAACTGTGTACACAGGGGATGTGGACAGCTATAAGAATAAGGTAGGATATACTGTATATACCTAGGACAGGGCTCGACAAACCCCGGGCGCCAGGTCGCCATTGCGACTAGAATTAGCGACCTGGCGCCTGGGGCAGCACAGCTGGGGTATCCTGTGTCTCCGTACCCCCCCCCTCTCCGCGCCGCGGGATCGCGTTGGGCCGCGCCGGCCGGTAATTGAGGCCGCGGCTTTGCGGCCTTCTGCAGGCCTATGCTTCCTTCTGTGAACTAGCGCCATCTTGTGGTGGCAGTTGGTATGACAAACAGCAATGCTAATGGCGTTTCCCTGTCTGTTTTCCCTGCCATCTCCTTCCCTCTAATTAGAACCCCCAAACATTATATATATTTTTTATTCTAACACCCTAGAGAATAAAATGGCGGTCGTTGCAATACTTTCTGTCACACCGTATTTGTGCAGCGGTCTTACAAGCGCAGTTTTTTGGGAAAAATACACTTTTTTTTTTTTTTTTATAAAAAACAGTAAAGTTAGCCCAATTTTTTTTTTTTTATATTGTGAAAGATAATGTTACGCTGAGTAAATTGATAGCCAACATGTCACGCTTCAAAATTGCATCCGCTCGTGGAATGGCGACTAACTTTAACTTTTACCCTTTAAAATCTCCATAGGCAACGTTTAAAAAATTCTACAGGTTGCATGTTTTGAGTTACAGAGGAGGTCTAGGGCTAGAATTATTGCTCTCGCTCTACCGATCGCGGCGATACCTCACGTGTGGTTTGAACACAGCTTTCATATGCGGGCGCTACTCACGTATGCGTTCACTTCTGCGCGCGAGCTCGGCGGGACAGGGCGCGTTCCTGGTGCCTAACTTTTTTAGCTGGCTCCTAGATTCCAAGCAAATTTGTCAAGCCCTGACCTAGGACAACAGCTGATATCCTCTTTTCCCTGGAGTTCTGCTTTCAGTATAATCCATTTGAGAATGAAGGGCATATCTCATATCTCAGAGTCCTTCCCACTGAGCTCACACCGTATATACAGTGGGTACGGAAAGTATTCAGACCCCCTTAAATTTTCCACTCTTTGTTATATTGCAGCCATTTGCTAAAATCATTTAAGTTAATTTTTTTCCTCATTAAAGTGGATGTAAACCAGAAATCTTTTTTTTTTTTTTTTGCTGTCACAATGTAGAGCAAAAGATTTCCTACCATTTGTGCCAGGTCTTGCCACAAAGAGTTAATCCAGCTCTGAGCAATCCTCTTTTATTGTTCAGTGAGATAAAACAGACAAACAGAGTTTCCTTTGTCCGTTCCGCCCCCTTGCTTTGAGTGACAGGTTATTTACATATCTCGTGCACTAGCTTTAGCTTTATTTTTTTAATTCCCACCCCCACTCCTTTTCTGAAGTCATGTGGTTACTTTTCTGGATTTGGACTGGATGTTAGTGATCATAGCAAAAGGAATACACAGGAGAAAATGCATGTTGACAAGGGGAGTGTAGAGGTGGGCGGGGAGTCTACTGACATCACGACTCCACCCACCGAGCTCCAGACAATAGATCCACCCACAGGATCTGCAGTTTTTCAGGTCTCATAACAGACAGAGGGGAGACATTTGACAGATAAGGATACATGCAGGAGGCATCTATATCCCTATAGATCAGCACTATGGCAGTAGTTTAGAAAGGATGAGAGTGGGTTTACATCCACCTCAATGTACACACAGCACCCCATATTGACAGAAAAACACAGAATTGTTGACATTTTTGCAGATTTATTAAAAAAGAAAAACTGAAATGTCACATGGTCCTAAGTATTCAGACCCTTTGCTCAGTATTTAGTATTTGCACCCTTTTGATGTAATACAGCCATGAGTCTTTTTGGGAAAGATGCAACAAGTTTTTCACACCTGGATTTGGGGATCCTCTGCAATTCCCCTCCTTGCAGATCCTCTCCAGTTCTGTCAGGTTGGATGTTAAATGTTGGTGGACAGCCATTTTTTGGCCTCTCCAGAGATGCTCAATTGGGTTTAAGTCAGGGCTCTGGCTGGGCCATTCAAGAACAGTCACTGAGTGGTTGTGAAGCCACTCGTTCTTTATTTTATCTGTGTGCTTAGGGTCATTGTCTTGTTGGAAGGTAAACCTTCGGCCCAGTCTGAGGTCCTGAGCACTCTGGAGAAGGTTTTTGTCCAGCATATCCCTGTACTCGGCCGCATTCATCTTTCCTTCGATTGCAACCAGTCGCCCTGTCCTTGCAGCTGAAAAACACCCCCACAGCATGATGCTGCCACCACCATGCTTCACTGTTGGGACTGTATTGGACAGGTGATGAGCAGTGCCTGGTTTTCTCCACACATACCGCTTAGAATTAAGGCCAAAAAGTTCTATCTTGGTCTCATCAGACCAGAGAATCTTATTTCTCACCATCTTGGAGTCCTTTAGGTGATTTTTAGCAAACTCCATATGGGGTTTTATGTGTCTTGACTGAGGAGAGGCTTTCCGTCGGGCCACTCTGCCATAAAGCCCCGACTGGTAGAGGGCTGCAGTGATGGTTGACTTTCTACAACTTTCTCCCATCTCCCGACTGCATCTCTGGAGCCCAGCCACAGTGATCTTTGGGTTCTTCTTTACCTCTCTCACCAAAGCTCTTCTCCCCCGATAGCTCAGTTTGGCCGGACGGCCAGCTCTAGGAAGGGTTCTGGTCGTCCCAAACATCTTCCATTTAAGGATTATGGAGGCCACTATGCTCTTAGGAACCTTAAGTGCAGCAGACATTTTTTGTAACCTTGGCCAGATCTGTGCCTTGCCACAATTCTGTCTCTGAGCTCTTCAGGCAGTTCCTTTGTCCTCATGATTCTCATTTGCTCTGACATGCACTGTGAGCTGTAAGGTCTTATATAGACAGGTGTGTGGCTTTCCTAATCAAGTCCAATCAGTATAATCAAACACAGCTGGACTCAAATGAAGGTGTAGAACCATCTCAATGATGATCAGAAGAAATGGACAGCACCTGAGTTAAATATATAAAAGAGTGTCACAGCAAAGGGTCTGAATACTTAGGACCATGTGATATTTCAGTTTTTCTTTTTTAATAAATCTGCAAAAGTGTCAACAATTCTGTGTTTTTCTGTCAATATGGGGTGCTGTGTGTACATTGAGGAAAAAAAATGAACTTAAATGATTTTAGCAAATGGCTGCAATATAACAAAAAAAGAGTAAAAAATGTAAGGGGGTCTGAATACTTTCCGTACCCACTGTAGTAGCTAGGACCTGATGTTGGATTGAAAGCCGAGGTTCATCTGCTTAGCCCCTTATCATCATTAGCTACCTTTGTTTTTTGTTCTTTTATTCTTTAATGCTTGCATTACAAACACACACTTTACATTTGCAAATAAAAACCCAAATAATTTGTACTATTCTTAGTACCTGAAACCCATTTGCTCTCTCTCCCTCTTTATCAGCTTGCCGACCGCCTCACGTAGGAGTACGGTGACAGAGCGGCTCTCCTGTGATCCGGCACTTCCGGGTAGGAATGTATAAAGGAAATACCCAAGCACTGCTATGTTAATTGATATGTGTATAAAAAAAAAAAAAAGGAGGAACAGCTGCAACTATTCAACAGTGATCTCACACTAAGAGCCGGTTCACACTACCGCGACTTGGGATCCGACTTGTGTCGCCCCAAGTCGCGCGACATGACAAATTACATTCAAGTGAATGAGAGCCGTCTTAATGTACACTTCTGAAGTCGCTCCGACTTCAGAAAAGGTTCCTGTACTACTTCAAGGCGACTTGTACCCATTGATTTCAATGGAAGTCGCCTCCAAAGTCGGATCAGTGTCTTAACTGAAGCAACTTTACAGGAAGAGAAAATAGTTTTCTCAGGCAAACCCCTCCTTCCCACAGAGCGGATTATTGTTTGATTGGCCACTGGCAAAGACGCCAGTCCTGGAGGCAACTTGAAGTTGCCTCGAAGTCGCCTTGTATAGTCACGCTGGAAGTCATGTTGCCCCAGTGTGAACCGGCTCGAACAATGCATGAATAAATAAAATAGTGCACTAATCCACCTGAAAATGTTAGTGCGTAAAAAGAAACTAATAAATAATTCCTATGCATAATATTATAAACATAGTTGTGCAAACAAATTGTGCAAAAAAACAAATCAGTCCAAATAAAGTCCAGAATATATTCCCTTGAGAAAGTCAAGGGTTCAGTGACACAACGCGTCAGGGGAGGAGTTGGTGACATCACTGCTGGTGGCTCGTGCACTCAGAAATCATGGTGAGGAGGCAATCTTTATGTTACAAAGTCGATTTTACAAGATGTACTAAATGAGTGGTTTCCATGGTGTACAAAGAGGAACATAGGATCCAGGACATGGATGTTTTTACATCGAGGATTATTCAAAATCTGTATATTCAAGGCATGATTTGACCCCCTGGGGTCTATAGCTGAGGTGAGCAGACATTTCACCCAGATGTGGCGGTGGTAGTCTTCTGAATCACACACTTGTATATCGATGTGTGGTATGGATTTGGAGTGAAAATATTATTATCACAAAAATAGTCCAGTCCAGTTGATTCTGGACTTTATTTGAACTATTTGTTGTTTTGCACGATTTGTTTGCACAACTATGTTTATAATATTATGCATAGGAATTTGTTTCTTTTTAAGTACCAACATTTGTAGGTGGATTACATACTTAGTTATTTTGGATTAGCGCACTATTATTTTATTTATTTATTTACTTCTGGGTAGGGGGCACACACACGGCTGTGCTGTGATTAGACACAGCACAAGCTGATCAGAGGGTGCCAGCCAATAGATGTCCGCCGGCACCTGCTGATCAGTGAAGAGACGCGTAACAGAGCTCTGCATATGTAAACAAGGCAGAACTCTGTTCTGTCAGCAAGGATGTGGTGGCTTTTTTTTTTTTTAACAGAAGGAATGTTTATTTAGATATTTAATCAGTTACATGTTAAGCATATCCATTGTTACAATGAAAGACAATAAGCAGTATGACGGTAGAAAACATCAGAGAACAAAACCAAGGAAACAGGCGTCAAGCAGGCATAGTACAGTAGGGTACATTCCGGATTAACTTGGGAACAGGATAACAGCTGAACAAACCTGGGATACCCTATCATCTAGCATAATGAACCTGACATAAGCAATCCGGTTAAAACTGAGAAAATATAACTGTCAAAAGTGTCTCTTGCTATCAACGTGGCAGGGGACAAGGAGGTGGGAGGGGACACCTCTGTCTGGTGCTACCAGAGAGGGGAATCGGGAGGGTCATCAGTCTGGGCCAGAAGGGGAGAGCCGGAATGAGGTCTACCACTTGGATCTACAGTGTGAGATGCCTGGCTGCCACCCATGTCGACCAAATTTTATGAAATTTTTTAGGGCAGTTGCGTCCCATGTATGTCATCTTATAAAGAGGTAGGGCTGCATTCACCAAGTCCTTCCAAATAGTAACCCGAGGTGGCTCTGTTGCTTTCCACTGGAGTAGTATTGCTTTCCTGGCATAAAATGCAGCATAAAAGATGAACAGCTTTTTGTGTGTAGTTGTGTGCAAATTATCTGTGATACCCAACAATAGAACCAGGGGATTAAGCCCAACAGATATTCCACTAATTGAACCTATGTCAGCAGCCACAGCCTTCCAGAACTCCTGCACCCGTGGACACAGCCAAATCATGTGTATATAATTACCGACCTCCCGCTTGCATTTAGGACATTGATCGTCAGAGGAATGAAACATCACTGCTAGACTTTGAGGTGTATAATACACCATATGGAGAAATTTTAGCTGTATGAATCTGTCCCATGCAGAGATCATAAGGGGAATAAACTGTTGTAAGCCCTCAGACCAATCCTCCTCAGTTAGTGCCGGGAGCTCCCGATGCCAGTCCAAGAAGGCCCTGGTAACCCCAGAGCCACCCGCGCAAGTAAGGCGGAGCTAGATGGAGGATAATGTCCTGTCCATGAAGCGGGAAGTAAGCAGCCGCTCTACCGTGTGGGGCTCCACCTTAATAGAACCCGGGAACTGCGCCCCAAGGCCATGCCTCAACTGCAGGAACCTAAAATATATCCATGGGGGTAGCCCAAACTTGCCCTTCAGCGTTCCAAAAGGAGAGCAGGCGTCCCTCAGGCATGACGTCTCTTAGTGTTCGCACTCCGTATCTGGCCCACAATTGCGGGTCAGGCACAGTCCTCAACTGGGGCATTAACGGGTTGCCCCACAGAGGAATGTGGGGAGAGAACGTCTGCGACTCCTCCAGAAGCTTTGAGACTTGTCTCTACACCCGTACCGTGGTCCTCATAGGGGTAGTAATTTGCGTGCTGGATCTAGGCCCTCTGTAAACTAAATTGCTTAATTCAGAATATGATCCTAAGATAGCTGCTTCTAAATTGACCGAGGGGTTAGATTGATCCTGTGTGAACCACCACCGCACAGATACTAGGACCGCAGCCCAATAATATTTCTTAAAATTGGGAAGAGCAAGACCACCCTCCGACAGAGAGAGCTGAAATGTGGACCTAGCTACCCCCGGTACTGACTCTTGCCATATAAAAGAACTGACCGTTTGTTCTAGTTTCACAAAGAATTTGTTAGGGATACTGACGGGGGTGTTCCTGAATACGTAGAGAAACTTAGGGAGAAAGGACATTTTTATCAGATTGACCCGGCCTACAGGGGTAAGTGGTAAAGACCTCCAAACAGAGCTCTTCTGCATAAAGTTTCTGAAGGACCGGATGCACATTAGACTCCAGGTATTGTGGTAGGTGCCTATGAATCTGGATACCCAAATATTTGAAGCTATCAACCCACTGAAGAGGGGCAGGTAGGTCCGGGGGGTGGGGGTCCTGTTTGATTTAGGGGGAATATGACAGACTTGTCCCAGTTGATTCTGATCCCTGAGAATTGGCCAAATGAATCAATCAAGTCTAGGGCTGCCGACAAAGATTAGTGGGGATCCTTAAGATAAAGGAGGGTGTCGCCAGCATACAAGGACACCTTCTTGACAATGGGGTGGACCGATATGCCAGCAACCATTAGGAGGACCGAAGGAGGATCGCCAGGGGCTCGATGGCAAGAGCAAACAGGGCCAGGGAGAGGGGGCAGCCTTTCTGGGTACCTCGTGGAGCGGGAATGGAGTAGAGAGAAGGCCACCCGTCCGGACCTGAGCAGTCGGGGCAGAGTACAGCATCCGAAGCCATGATATAAAAAGGTGGGACCTAGGCCAAAGGCTTTTTCAGTATTAATGTCGGTACCCTTACGTGGCATAAATCCTGTCTGATCCCCATGTACCAAAGAAATATTACTGCATTAAGACGATTAGCCAGTACTTTAGTGAGAATTTTAGCATCCATGTTTAACAATGAAATTGGCCTGTAGGATGGGCAGAGCTCGGCATCCTTCCCAGGCTTGGGAATGACTACAATCACTGCACGCATCATAGAAGCCGGTAGAGAACCATCTCTAAGAGACGTCAAGAGTCGTGTAGCCAGCGACGCACAATGCTTTTTGAAGAATCCTCCCCCGGAGTCTAATCAGCTTGCATAGAGGTCACTGCCACCTGAACCTCCTTCAGAGTGATAGGGGCCTCCAATGACAAACATGCCTCCTCCGATAGAGTGGGGAAGTGAAGATTGTCAAGGAAGGATTGGAGTTCTAAAAGGGGTATAGTCCACTCTGGAGGAGTATAACTCACCATAGTAGTCCGCAAAGCACGCATTTATATCTACCGGGTCTGAGAGCAACCTCCCTGAACCATCATAATGTTAGCAACATGAGTGGTATCTGCGGGTTCTCTGGAGAGCCAGGCTAGCATATGACCCGACCTCTCACCCTGTTCGAATGCCCTCTGATATTGATAAAGTATTTGCTTCTTCGCTGCCAAGAGCTGAAGGAGCTGAACCTCCCGCATGGCCACGAGCAGGTCCATTCTCTGACTCTCCTCCCCTGTTTCAACAAATCTAGCCTCCAACCTCTGGGCAGCAGCCTCGGCTTTGGCAAGTGAAGCCTGGGAGGATGAGCGTGCCGCCCCAATAGCGGACCGATACTGCTGTTTCATATGGCTTTTGAACGCTTCCCAGCAAGCAGGCGTCTCTGTCCCAGCAGGGTCGGTAGCCCAGTATTCTGTAATGGCCAATTCCATCTCAGGTTCGACATGCTCATCCGAGACCCAGTACCTAGTGTGACAGCAGGAAGGTAAAGTCACCTGGTTGCATCCAGGGGGGTAGATATATTTCGCCCAGATTCAGGCTTTACGCCGACTTATACAACTAGGTGGAGAGTTGTATAAGGCTAGTGGGCTCATGGATGACTCATACCTCTAGGGAGAGTGTGGGGCGTCGTACAGACAGGGAGTTGATGAGGCCAGCTGAAGCTTGTCAGCTCATTTAGGCCTCTATAAAAACTCCCAGCTTCATTAGATGTTAGCTCATGCCTGGACCCAGACCTGTGTGGACTGTCTAGGGAGAGTGAACCCCTGTGCGGTGAGGCAAAGCCTGTGTGGCTATTTGTTTGGACTTTTATTAAAACCAGGGACTTAGGGACTAGGACAGCACTAGGCTGATCCCAGTTGTTAGTTAGGAAACCTGTATGTTTAGTCAGAGGTCAAGTTGACCAGGATTTATTTTGTTTATATGTTTCTTTTGGCTTTGCTGTGTTTTGTCACTGTAAATAGAAAATAAACCGCACCTTTTTTTTTTGATTTTGAAAACCACAACCTCCGTTTGCTGGGCCTGGTTTTGTGTGGGGAGCCCATCCCGGGGGTCACACACACCCGCTGCCGAGCTAACCCCCTCACAGTTGGTGGAGAACCAGTGGCAGTTTTTTTTAAGCCAGCATGGAGGAGATACTGAAGCAGCTGGCTCTAGCAAATGCCAATCAACAGCAGACAAATGCAGGTTTGCAAAAGAGCCTTGCAGCTCAACAACAGAACTTCGCAGCCCAGCAGCAAGCTCATCAACAGAGCCTTGCAGCCCAGCAACAAGCCCAGCAGCAATCTGAGGCCCGCTTCATAGACCTGTTACAGAAGCAAGAGCAGAGACTACAACAAATGGAAGCAGTAATGCAGCAACGTCCGCAGACCAGTGAGGAAAGCCGTCCCACTAATACCGCGTCCTTTGGGGTGAGTCGTTTATTGACAAAAATGACTGGAGAGGATGATCCAGAGGTATTTTTGACCACATTTGAAAGGACTGCTGAAAGAGAAAAGTGGCCTGAGGAGCAGTGGGCTGGACTGGTGGCTCCTCTGTTAACTGGTGAATCGCAGAAGGCTTACTATGACCTAGAGCCTGACCAAGCAAAAGACTATGTGATGCTAAAAGCTGAGATATTGGCAAGGCTGGGTGTCACCCAGGCTGTCCGGGCTCAGCGTGTGCATAACTGGACTTTCCAGCTTGGAAAACCCCCCAGGTCTCAAATGTATGATCTCATTCACCTGAGCAGAAAGTGGCTACAGCCAGAGACTTTGTCCGCACCAAAGATTGTGGAACGTGTTGTAATGGATCGGTTTTTGAGAGCTCTTCCTACTGCCATCCAAAAGTGGGTAAGCCATGGAGACCCAGAGACGGCCGATGGTCTTGTGGATCGTGTGGAGAAATACTTGGCTACAGAGAACCTGACGGCCTCTTCCAGAGACACTCGGACTTTCCACCCTAAGACCAGACCATCCCCAGGGGCGGATAAGAGGATTCCAAGGGGTAAGGGTGGAGAGAGTGAGAGGGTGGGAGCTCTACCCCAAGTTTGGCGAGAACAGCCTGGGAAATCAGCGGCTCAAGAGGCGGCAAGAAGGATCGTTTGCTACCGCTGCCGGCAAGCGGGACATATTGCAGCCAATTGCCCGGTTGTGGAGGAACCCATGCAGTGTGACTTTCTGACGGGCAGACGTCAGTCGCTGTGTGCGACAGTCGCATGCACTGCCATTCGAGGAATTGAGAAACATTTATGCAAAATGTGTGTTAATGGTAGAAATGTTGTGGTATTGCTGGATTCAGGTAGCCTTGTGACCCTGATAAAGGCTGAGTTAGTTAAAACAGAGGTCTCTGGGAATAGCAAGGTAGCTGTTATTTGTGTGCATGGGGACACCCGAGAGTATCCAGTGACTACAGTGTGTTTCGAGACCCCCAAAGGTACCCTCTCTCATCCAGTGGGCTTAGTATCTCAGTTACCGTATGACGCCATTGTGGGAAGGGATTTTCCGAAGTTCTGGGAACTGTGGGATGATCCTGAGCCCCCCACTGGTGCCCCTATGTACCAGGAATGTGATAGCCAGAACTCCCCTGAGAGTGGTGAGGACTCTCCGGAATTTCCCTTATCAGTATTGGCAGGGGAGACTCAAGAAACTGGAGAGGAGCCCACCTCCTCAGACGAAAACCTACCGTCTGTGGAGTTTTCTGATCTTGAGGTTCACAGGGAAAACTTTGCCACAGAACAGTTGAAAGACCCCGCCCTAATAAAGGCACGCGAAAACGTAGTGAAAATAGATGGCGAGTTAGTGAACCCAGATAATACCTGCACTTACCCATACTTCAGCGTAGAGAAGGACCTACTGTATCGGGTGGCAAAAAGGGCAGAAGAAACCGTTGAGCAGCTTGTGGTGCCCAAACCTTACAGGAAGTTGGTGTTGGAGTTGGCCCATGGGCACATTCTTGGAGGTCATCTGGGGACAGAGAAAACCCGAGAGAGGGTATTACAGAGATTCTATTGGCCGGGGGTGATGAAGGACATAGAAAATTATTGTTCCTCCTGCCCTGTGTGTCAGAGGTCGGCCCCGATGCCACATTTCCGTAGCCCGCTGGTCCCTCTACCCATCATTGAGGTCCCGTTTGAGAGGATCGCCATGGATTTGGTAGGTCCTATAATCAAGTCCGCTAGGGGGCACCAGTACATATTAGTTATAATGGACTATGCCACCCGTTATCCAGAAGCGATCCCTCTCCGAAATACCTCGGCCAAAACCATAGCCAAAGAGCTATCTCTTGTGTTTAGCCGGGTGGGTATTTGTAAAGAACTGCTTACGGACCAAGGTACACCCTTTATGTCCCGGGTTATGAAGGAGCTGTGTAAATTGTTCAAAGTGACGCAATTACGTACATCTGTGTATCACCCCCAAACCGATGGGCTGGTTGAAAGATTCAACAAAACCCTAAAACAAATGTTGAAGAAAGTGGTGGATAGAGATGGAAAGGATTGGGACTGTCTACTTCCTTATCTGATGTTTGCTATTAGGGAGGTGCCCCAATCCTCTACGGGATTCTCCCCCTTTGAGTTACTGTATGGGAGACACCCAAGAGGGCTGTTGGATATTGCCAAGGAAACTTGGGAAAGTGAGAGTTCTCCCCACAGGAGTGTGATTGAGCATGTCGCCCTGATGCAAGACCGAATTGCACAGGTAATGCCCATCGTGAAGGAACATTTGGCCCAAGCGCAGTTAGCACAGCAGAGAGTGTACAACCGTGGAGCCAAGACCCGTACCTTTTCCCCGGGGGATAGGATACTGGTACTTGTCCCTACGGTTGAAAGTAAATTCCTTGCCAAATGGCAAGGCCCCTACGAGATAATGGAAAAAGTGAGCGAAGTGAATTACAAGGTCAGACAACCAGGAAGGCGAAAGCCCGAACAGATCTATCACGTTAATCTGTTGAAAGCCTGGAGGGATAGAGAGTCCCTAGTCGCAGACACTTGGTCACCAGCTCAAACTGGTTGCGTGATTCCTGAGGTTGGAATAGCAGCCACCTTGTCACAACCCCAACAACAGGAGGTTAAGGAGTTTGTGCTTCGCAACAAGGAGGTATTCTCTGAGCTGCCGGGACAAACATTTGGGGTAGAGCATGACATCATTACCCCGCCCGGTGAAAGGGTGAAGTTAAAACCCTATCGGATCCCAGAGGCCCGACGGGAGGCAATACGGGAGGAAGTACAGAAAATGCTGAACTTAGGGGTGATAGAGGAGTCCCAAAGTGATTGGTCTAGTCCCATTGTGTTGGTGCCTAAACCGGATGGGAGCTGGCGATTTTGTAACGATTTTCGTCAGTTGAACAAAGTTACAAAATTTGACACCTACCCCATGCCACGTATAGATGAGTTGATCGACCGGCTGGGAACAGCCCGATACATGACGACTCTTGACCTCACAAAAGGGTATTGGCAAATCCCCCTGGCCAAATTGGCCAAAGAGAAAACCGCATTTGTAACCCCAGACGGGGCGTTCCAATATAAAAGAATGCCGTTCGGGTTACAGAATGCGCCGGCCACATTCCAGCGGAAAATGGACCAGATGCTGAGGCCCCATCGGAAGTATGCTGCGGCTTACCTGGATGACGTAATTGTCCATAGCACAGATTGGGCCTCACATCTGCCAAAAGTGCAAGCAGTCCTGGACTCTGTTCGGGAAGCGGGGTTTACGGCTAACCCCAAGAAGTGTACCATTGGGCAGGAGGAGGCCAAATATCTTGGGTACACCATTGGGAGGGGAGTAATAAAACCCCAACTCAACAAAGTCGAGGCCATCCAGAGTTGGCCACGTCCCAACAGCAAGAAGCAGGTACGAGCCTTTCTGGGAATCGCTGGGTATTATCGGCGATTCATTCCCCACTTTGCTTCTAAGGCTGTGCCCCTAACCAACCTAACGAAGGGGAAAGGGTCGGTCATGATTAAATGGACCCCCGAGGCTGAGGCAGCATTCCAATTCTTGAAACAAGCCTTATGTAGCCAGCCAGTGTTGTACTCACCCGACTTCTCTAAAGACTTTGTCGTACAAAGTGATGCGTCAGATGTGGGGTTAGGAGCAGTATTGTCCCAGGTCTGGAACGGGGAAGAGCACCCAGTCATTTACCTCAGCAGGAAGTTGAAGTCCCATGAGGTAAATTACGCCACCGTTGAAAAGGAGTGTTTAGCGGTGAAGTGGGCTCTAGATTCCCTTCGGTACTACCTGCTAGGTAGGCACTTTGACATGGTTACGGATCACGCTCCGTTAAAGTGGATGGCTCAAAACAAGGAAACAAATAGAAGAGTGAATAGGTGGTTCCTGGCCCTCCAGGAATTCAACTTCACAGTAAAGCATCGCCCTGGCGTTCAAATGGGGAATGTGGATGCTTTGTCTCGAGTACATGAATGCCTGATTGCTGGTGTTCCAACCCCGAGGTTAAAACAAGAGGGGGGGGGTATGTGACAGCAGGAAGGTAAAGTCACCTGGTTGCATCCAGGGGGGTAGATATATTTCGCCCAGATTCAGGCTTTACGCCGACTTATACAACTAGGTGGAGAGTTGTATAAGGCTAGTGGGCTCATGGATGACTCATACCTCTAGGGAGAGTGTGGGGCGTCGTACAGACAGGGAGTTGATGAGGCCAGCTGAAGCTTGTCAGCTCATTTAGGCCTCTATAAAAACTCCCAGCTTCATTAGATGTTAGCTCATGCCTGGACCCAGACCTGTGTGGACTGTCTAGGGAGAGTGAACCCCTGTGCGGTGAGGCAAAGCCTGTGTGGCTATTTGTTTGGACTTTTATTAAAACCAGGGACTTAGGGACTAGGACAGCACTAGGCTGATCCCAGTTGTTAGTTAGGAAACCTGTATGTTTAGTCAGAGGTCAAGTTGACCAGGATTTATTTTGTTTATATGTTTCTTTTGGCTTTGCTGTGTTTTGTCACTGTAAATAGAAAATAAACCGCACCTTTTTTTTTTGATTTTGAAAACCACAACCTCCGTTTGCTGGGCCTGGTTTTGTGTGGGGAGCCCATCCCGGGGGTCACACACACCCGCTGCCGAGCTAACCCCCTCACACTAGATAAACGCCATAGGCAACTCCCCGGAGCCACCCTGGTTTGAAGTCTCAGGAGGATGGGTGCATGATCCGAAATCCCCCTAGGGAGAGCAGACACCTCCTGCACCTTGGATAGAACAGGGCTGCTGACATAGATAAGGTCAATTCGTGACATAGCCATGTAAGTAGCAGAGCTACAAGTATAACTCCTCGTCCCAGGGTACTTCCATCTTCAAACGTCCGTGAGGCCCATAGCCAGTGCCCAACGGGAGAGTGGAGAATCCATAGCCGGGTCCGGAGTCAATTTGTCCCTATGTGGGCATGGTACCATATTGAAGTCCCCAGCTAAGATCACCGCATTGACCGAATGCGACGCCACTATCTGCGTGATCTTATTGAGGAGTCCAAATGGAGGCTGGGGGAGGATTATACAATCCTGCCAGCAGCAAAAGCATACCATCAACATTCGCGTGGCGTACCACATATTTACCCTCGGGATCCAGATGCAGGTCCAGGAGTATAAAGGGGAGGGACTTACGGACTAGATTACTAACCCCCCTAGCATGTGTGGAGTAGGTAGCATGGTAGTAGTGGCCAACCCACGTTTTTTCGAGGCTAAGAACCCGACCGCCCACAAGGTGAGTTTCTTGCAGAATGCATATATCAGGTGAGTATTGTCTGAGAAATTTAAAGATCAGGGCACGTTTGATTTTGGAATTCATCCCCCGGACGTTCCAGGAAATCACTGTCAGGGGGGCCATAAGGGACGGCATGGGGGACATAATTAGGGGCCTCGGCCCTGCATCTGGATCAGTAAAGACAGCCCCCAGGGGGGACCTCCACCTCTGACAGCCTACCAGCAGTTCCAGAAATGGCTGCAGAGCCTGCGTCATATGCAAAATCAACATTACTTCAAACACTAACATAAAAACCAGAAAACAGAGGCAACAAAAAACAAAACCTAAACCAACTCCCCCCTACCCTGTGCAACCATTCCAACTTGGGTGCACTTGGATCCCCCCAACAAACATGGTTAATAACCACATAGGGTCATGAACATAAGTCAAGTAGGCGATGAGCACCCGGGCACTAGGTGCAAAGGGGTATATCAGAGATGCCACCAACAGAGCGGGAAAAAGAAAAAAAAATGGAATCTCCTGGCTGAGCCAGGGGTACAAACTTGTGCCGCCTGTGTGTTGCTCCTGGCCATGCAGACGAACAGAGTAAGGCACTAGCAAATATACAGTATGGTCCCTTGGGCCTACAGTCTGGCCCGGTACGATAGTCATGGGGCTGGGTGCACCAGCAGGGCTATGGAGTGGCTGCCATTCTGGGACAGCGGTACAAAAATGGGATGTGCACAGGGTCCCAGGGAGGGGTACCGGTCCATCATCCTTGAAATCGGGGTTCAATTAAGGCAGTCACCTGCCACCATCAGCCAGTACCCCTCCCCAAGTTAGTTCAGAGGGTTCCAGGAGAATGGGCATGGCCAGCCATCGGGATGCGGGACAGGAAATTAAACAAAGGGGGGGGACACCAGATCTCCGGCGGAGATGTCCCCAGCTTCCAAGGGCAAAAAGTGGGTAGTAAAAGTTGTCACAAAGCAGGTACTAACTCACATGTGCGGACGCGATGCAGGGTCTCCAGATCATCCACGGGGAGGGTATTCACCCATTGCGCTGCATCCTCGGTGCAGTGAAGAATCTAACCGCCTCGCCTTCGACCATCCGCAGGCGTGCTGGGAATAGCATGCTGTACTTGATGTTGCGGGAACAAAGGGATTGCTTGACCCGCATCAAAGGATTTCCGCAGTTTTTGGGTATCCACCGAGAAGTCCGGGAAGAACATGAGACATGGGCAGCCTCATTGCTAATGGTGTCCATCTTCTGGGCCTCTCAGAGTATGAGGTCCCGGTCTCGGAAGTCCATCAGTTTAAAGATGAATGTGCGCAGAGGTTGCCCCCGGAGGCCCACGAGTAGGAGGCATCCTGTGAGCCCTCTCCACTACGAAATGAGAGGAGAAGGGCGCCTGGGGAAAAAGCGTGCGGAGAAGGCGTTCGGTGAAGGCAGGGATGTCAGGGCCCTTAGCCCCTTCAGGGAGGCCGATGATCCGTAGGTTATTGCACCGGTTACGGTTCTCTGCGTCCTCAGATTTAGCCTCCAAGTGCTTCAGCCGGACCTGGACAGTATGTAGGATGGTAGTATGGTTCTCTCGCCATCTCCTTCGTGTCCCCCACGTGGCGCTCGGCCTCATCCACCCGCCAGCGGATCTTTTCATAGTCCTTTCTCATGAGGCCCATTTC